>QGDG01000005.1:166622-524576 GCA_003268315.1 Stemphylium lycopersici
TCCTCCACCAGGTGATAACCCACCTCCTCCCCCGCCAGGCGACAACCCACCTCCTCCTCCACCAGGTGATAACCCGCCTCCTGCCCCGCCAGCGGACAACCCACCTCCTGTGTCTTACGGACACCCCCCTCCTGTGTCTTACGGACACCCCCCTCCTGTGTCTTACGGACAACCCCCTCCTCCTCCGCCAAAAGGTGATCTTCCTCCTCCACCAGGTGATAACCCGCCTCCTCCTCCACCAGGCGACAACCCGCCTCCTTCCCCGCCAGCTGACAACCCGCCTCCTCCTCCGCCAGGCGATAACCCGCCTCCTCCTCCGCCAGGCGATAACCCACCACCTCCTCCACCAGGTGATAACCCACCTCCTCCCCCGCCAGGCGACAACCCGCCTCCTCCTCCGCCAGGCGATAACCCACCACCTCCTCCATCAGGTGATAACCCACCTCCTCCCCCGCCAGGTGACAACCCACCTCCTTCCCCGCCAGCTGACAACCCGCCTCCTCCTCCACCAGGTGATAACCCACCTCCTTCCCCGCCAGCTGAGAACCCGCCTCCTTCCCCGCCAGCTGGCAACCCGCCTCCTCCTCCTCCGCCAGGTGGTAGCCCTCCTCTCCCTCCCACAGGAGAGCAGCCACCCCCCCAACCACCACACGGCAACCCTCCACCACCACCACCAAATGGTAACCCGCCCACTCAGGCACCAGGAGCCTACCCACCCTCTCCTCCAGCAACCTACCCACCTGCTACGCCGTTTGAGGGTTACCCAGCCGCTCCAATAGTTTATGTCTAGCCAGCCCATAATGGGGAGCTAGTAGTTGGTTATTAAATTGCATTGTATAGATGGATTTTAGGGGGGTAGGTTGGGCAGTGGATATGCTGAAAGAGGCGTTGGAGAAATGCGATAAGATGATGTGGCGATGGGGAAGGAGGTAGGACAGAATGATTAGTTAGGAATAGGCGTACAGGGATTAATTTGAGAATGTAATTTTTTTTGAGTTGGATATTCGGCTCTGCTTGGCTTTTCTGTTGATACTTTGGCACTGTTATGCTCTTGAATGCATTCCATCGTCATCCCTTTGGCATGATTGCTCTCGCGCTCTTACGTTGTTTGTACTCGTAAGTGGACATGCAGTGCGTTTCCCCAAGAAACTTCAAATATGCGATGTTCGATGTTGATTACCCCGGTTCTCTCAGTTAAACAGGTTTTCACCCGGCACATGAGATTATTTCCTGCAAATTGAGTAGGGCTCGAGATTGGTCTGGACGACTGGGCCACTTCAAGCTCACACTTTGCGCTGCATAAACGGCGGTGCAGCATGTTGACGGCGCACAATACCGGATCTTAGGAGGGATATACAGTTCTCAACAGGCACTGGGAAGACCCTTTATCATGACATGGTAACCGGCTAAAAAGGGAGGCCATATGACGAGGTGCCTGGGATAGATGCATCGTCGATCTCGGTTTTTGGACACCGCAGCTCGCGTTACAGGTCTGCTTTAAGTCGAAGACGTTTATGCCTGTGAATCACTTCTGTGATTTAATGGTATGGCAAATGGTCAAGAGTAGAGGGCAGAAGTATTGGTTGCATACACAAACTTCAATTACCCCAGTTCCTCTGACCTGTCCCCATGAACATCCACTCGTCATGGCCATACTAAAAACGCCCTTGTTCGACTCTGAGGTATATTGCGCTCTAAGCAACACCTGCGCAACCCTATCTCAGCATACGCGCATCATCCCCAATACCACACAAATGCTCTAATTCTCCGAAGCCTAGGCTTTATTACCCGTTCAATCAAAGCATAGCGTGCCTCTTTACAGCGATGTTGATCCTTATCTATTCAAAGCTTACTCTAATCGGGTTGACGCGATGGTACTTTACACCAGAAATTTGCGCACCAGATACGCGTAGGCTTTTCAAGACTACGGGATGCGGTCGTGAAGGGATATAAAGGTAACGTGTCAGATCTCTATCTCGACATCAGAAAACTTCTCATACTACCCTGACTGAGCTGTTTTGCCTGCATATCCAACTAGCCTTGTTCATCATGAAGTTCACCACCATCCTCCTCATGGCCGCAGGGTACGTGAAACTCACCCCTGCCCTCCATATCCTTCTCAAATCCTACCATACTGCCATCTAACAACACTTCCGCAGTACCCTCGCCGCCCCCATCGTCGAACGGCAAGTCTCCTCCCCCATCGGCATCCCGTTCGTGCCCATCGGCCCCTTCCCCAGTGGGATGCCGCCGTTCCCCACTGGTCCGTTGTCTACCGATTTCCCTCCTCTCCCGACTGGAGGGTTTCCAAAAGATTTGCCTCCGTTTCCTACCGGCGGATTTCCGACTGGGCTGCCCTATTTCCCCACTGGAGGCTTTCCTGGCTTCCCGAGTAATATGTCGCCGATGCCTCCGGTTGGGCTTCCGGTTTTTCGTAAGTTTTTTGCAGAGCGGTTGGAGATTTGTGGATGGGCCTGATATTTTGCGTAGCACCACCTTCGGCTGTACCTACGCCTGTTGCGCCTCCTGCTTGAGTGATCTTGAGGTTGAGATAGTGGGGGATCTTGGCGTGCATAGTGAAAGGGGTTGTAGGGGTTTTGCGGCGTCGCAACGGCGATGATTGGTCTTTGAAGCCTCGTCTCGAGAGAAAAATGGATCACTAGTCTAGATGTTGTATTGGGGTTTTCTTTCTACTTTGAGTTGTTTTTCTACGCCAGTGTGATCTTGCTATGCTCGATTACTCTACCACAATGTCTTTGACCTCCCATTCTTCAATCTTATTGCCAGGCTGTATGTTGCTTGTGAAGAGCGCGACATCGTCTTTCTTTACGAGAGCTGGTATTTACCGCTGGGCTGCGGGCGAAGAACGACAGATAAATCGCATCCGAGTAGCAGCCACATTTCGTCTCTTTCTCTAATGTTGCATCGCGGCACTTGATCGTAATGATACCTATCTGTACGAATGAGAAGCCTATTCTGTCAACTACTCTTACACAAACTGAGCGTGCATCGAGCTACCTTGTTCCCAGTGCTGAAAAGCTCTAGTAGATTGTCTATTCCATCGCCAAAAGCCCTCAAAACGCGATGCCGATGTACAGGATCTTCGACCAATTTATGGAGATATATTACGCCGAGCTCGGTAGCCTCAAAGACCTCATGCTCACTTGATCCAATCTTATAGTGGGGGATATTTTTTTACCTAATACAGGAGCGACGAGTCTAAGTTGTAAGGCAGGCAAGAGTGGGGGGGGGGTTAAGACACCCGAGCAGGCATGCATTCGCGGAGCGAGAACGGGATCTCACCTCATTTGCGAAGCAAGAGCAAACAAACACACGAAACTAATGGTCTTGATTCTTTTCAGCTCCACAACTCCACTGCTCGTTACGAGCGATTTTTCCCCAGCACTAGGTGCAAGCTTTTCGGCATTGCACAACTATCTGGAGATGAGTGTTGACGTAGCTCGACGCAATCAACGCATGTACAGCCTTGGATGCACTGCGTAAGATCTAGCAAAACCCCTCTGTTGCTACTGAGATCGCCGCTCTCCAAAGACCTGCTGTCTTGGTTCAAGATCTTTGATACATAGATGTGGTAGAAACAGGAGGCGTAACGGCATGGCCTACATCACTCTTCTTTCCCTAAATTCCCTCACGAGTAACCTAATGCAGTAGGTGAAGTGTAGCATCTATTCCGACTTTCCAAAAAGAAGACTGCAAAGTTATTACAACTGTCTTGGCTATATGCCAAATAGACCAAGCCAAACCTAATCGTGTACAAAAAAAGAAACACTTACCTAGTTGAAATTCTGGTCTTGACATGACTTCCCCGGGTTTCGCTACGAGTTTACCACGCCCAGAAATGGCCGCCGATCGAATAAGACCGGTGTGTTCCGAATCCGTCATCATGCGAATAAATATAGCGATATGCTTTCGCTTACTACACCAATGAAGACTAGGCTGAGCTTGGGGATGAACATCTCCAGTAAGCTGCTGGCGACTGCAAACTCATGACGAGGGAGTCGGAATGTTCATGTGGTTTTCGTGGGAAGAGTGTTCTATAGATTTGGATGGCTGCGACACACGTCTTCATCAAATACTTATAAATCTGAGTAGTGTAAGACGAACATAATGCAGGTGTCAATTTTCGCGATCTTGTGCTTACGAATTTTAGTGAGGCGGACCATTCACATGGTAGCTTGGCTGACGATACCTCCACCTCCCTTCGCTTCGTATGCCAAGCAGCCTCCGCCTCTATCGAAACTTTGAGCGGACATGTTTCTTGGGGCTCAGCCTCTCTAAAGATACTTCGATGATGCTGCATTGAGGCATTGCTGAAGAAAAGTGATGACACGGTGATGGAATTGTCAAGGGATGGCCGTAAGACAGCAAAGATGAGATCTATAAGAAGGGAACAGCTCTCCGCTAGATTGTAACGCATCTCACAACACAAAGTTCAAAGCAATAACAGCTTCTTTACCATCTTCAATCTCCAATCTTCAATCTTCAACCCTCAGTCTCCAACCTTCAATCTCCAACTCCCCAAAATGAAGACCTCAACCATCCTCACCACCCTCACCACCCTCCTCACCACCGCCCTCGCCGCCCCACCACTCCCCCGCACAACTTTCCAATCCTTCACCATCCGCCTCGCCAATGGCATCTCCATGCAAGCTGCCAACGCCGAAGTGATCGTCAATAACGGCCCTGTGACCTTTGGCCAACTCTTCAGCGCCACCTTTGGCCCCCAGGTCCTCGCTACCTCGCTGCAAAACGCCACCCCCGGCGCGGGCAGTTACGTGCAGTGCACGATTGCCAACCCCGCGAACCTCGAGTTCGAGGCCGTGTTGAGTGCTTTCAACACTTTTATTGATTTGGATGGCAATGCTGAACAGGATGTGCCGATCGATATTACCAATTTTACTATTGAGTGTGAGTTGTAGATGGGGGTTGGGCGTGGACGGTCATTTCCATTTGTTGCTTTTCGCATAGCTGTTTTGGTGTTTTGTTGGTGTCTATCTAGAACTTGGTCGTTCCTTTGGTGTCTATATCGGGGTCATGTAGCTACTGCCACTCCTTTGTGAGCCTATACATAATTCGCATCTATACCTTGTAATCTACTTCCCCGGTGTTCGTGAATATCCGGAATAACCGTAAGATAGCTAGATGCGTGGAGATGACCCCTCACAATGACACGTATCAAGGGAATAGCGCAAAATGACCACCGGGAAAGAAGCATGGAAATGGGATGAATAGCGATCCGCGGAAACGCTAAACAAAATAAACCTCCAGAAATATCGAAACAATTCTCATCTAGCGAGGCCACGACCCCTGCCTCTTCCCCGCCCACCTCTAGCAGATTTATGTGGCCGTGGAGCTGGAGACCCTTCACTCCCTCTCTTCTCGGCCGTGGAAGTTGAAGTAGACCTGAGGCTATTATTTCCCTGCCCTCGATTTTCCCGTCTCCGTATGACGTCCCTGGTATGCTCCAACTCACGCTCATCCTCTTGCCTGTCCGCCTCTTCAAGCGTCAACTGAATATCCATTATCGAACTCTCACAAATCTCCTTATCCTCTGGCCTTCCAGCTGAATGGTTGTGGACGTTACACCATCTTCTCAGTACCGCAGCGTCTCTTCCTGGGGTATGGCTATCGCGAATGAGTGAGACCTCGTAGTGCATTTTGGTGAACGCAGGAATATTTTCTCTCAGTTCGGGATGCGTGTTCATGAACTCATCGTAACTCCCCAGACTCTCGTTGCCCCAAAGGAAACTGTATAAAATCGTGATCCAGCGGTTCACCGGGCTGGTGGTCGGGAGGTGTTCGAATGCTCGGACGGCAGTAGCTTCGCTTGGAAGTTCGTCGATCTTCTTGTAGTTGGTGCTTTGAAAGCGCAGTAAGACGATGTACGCGAGGTTATACTCCTTGCGTTTGTACGTGAGAACGTACAATGTCACCAGGTTCTTGTAGTATTGCTGTAGCGTTATGTTGTGTTCTCCGTAAGGAGCAACTTTTCTTTGAATTCTCAAAAGGTCGTACATAAAGTAGATGACACGACTCGTTTTGAAAGGTGTCACAATGCCGAGCTCGTTCGCATAGTCCACTATGGATCCGTTGGGGTTCGCGCTAGCAGGAGTGCGAGTCTGTATTGCACCGCCAGGCGTCCCGCTGGTAACCTCCCGGCCTCCAAGTCGGTACCCATCAGGTATTGTCATTCTCGATGCTAGGGATCTCGGTATGGCGTTTGCAGAAGACGTTATGCTTGGCGGAACGGGTGAATTGGTGTCCACTCTGAGTGCTGCTGGGGCTGTGGGCACGCTTGGACGGCGATCTTTCCCAGTAGTTGGGAGATCACACTGCAGTCTCTGGAGCCGGCAGTTTTGACAAGAGTGACCAAATGACATGTGGTTCAAGTTGGCAAGTTGCATGGGGTAGACTTTACAAGGATGGCCTTGGCTTACACAATGGCTGCATGCGTTGCCATCAGTCACCTTGCCATGGTGATTTTGGATCGCTCGAGCGTGAGCAATCTCCAGCTTTATCTGGAACGCCAGGATACCCCACGATTCAACTAATGGGCATTTGTAGCTGAATTCTCCCTCACCTGGGGGTTCCGAAACATAGTCGGCGAGGTCTTGCATATGTTTGATAGGATCTGCTTTGTGTGACGAGGCAGAGTTGGGTTCGGCAACGCGTCTGTAATTTTTTTGATGTATTTGGACCAACCTTTGATTCAATTGAAGCCCATGGATATGTCTTTCGCATGGAATCTTCGAGGATCGGGTCTTGCGTCAATTCGATCTCGTCAAGCTCAATAATCATCTACTTGACTCCTATGGGCTTTTCAAGTTCATGGTTTTTCGCTATCTGCTCCTTTTGGGTCACTTCGCTAGGCATTGTGATGATAACGCCCGGAAATCGGGATTGCAGTTCCTCTTTGTGTAACATCGAATGATCGTCATCAAGCGTAAAGGTGATTTCCTTTACGCTCGAAGGGATGATGGATTCCTTTATTGTGTCCCACGACATCGTCCTTTCTTCGTCTTCTTGCCCAGCCAAGTCCTCGGGAACCTCTCGTGACTGGGGTCCGGAGACTGAGTCGTGGTCATGAATGTGAACGCCCTCGTCAACTTGTGTCGAACGCTCAAATTGCTGAACGTGGTCTTTCATCATCTCTTGGTAAAAGCCAATTCCTGCGCGAAGGAATTCCATCATTATGTCTTCTGGGCTGATCACACAACTACCAAGGGAGTCGCTGCCTTCATCTTTAACAGAGAGCTCCAGGGTTTGGTACCTACCCGCGTTAGTTGTGTTCCAGGACCCGCGCCAAGACCAGAACCTACAGCCTAGTCTGCTGGATAGGCGCTATGCTCTTCTCGACGGCTCGCATAGCTCGGATTAACTCGCATTCTCTCGCGGTTGCAGCAAATTGGCATGTTGGTTCTCGGGTCGCCATGTTTGCGCGCGGCCCAACCTAGGGCTGGCTGGATGAATGCAGAATCCGGGATGTCGCTCGTTTGGGGTTCGGCCAAGGGGTTCGAAGGGTCGCTCCTGACAACGCAGGGCCCCTAGTGTTGCCCAGGTGCCACAGTGCTGCAACGCGACACCCGACGGGCAGTTGATGGACCCACGAATGAGATGAAACGTGCAGTTATCCGCGCACTTGGGCGTTGCTCCTGCTCGGTTTTCCAGCCACACAAGAATTCTCCGAATTAGCCGCCTGCAGCCGACAACCAGAAACTAAACTACCGACGACAATGGGCCACGGAGCTTATAGCTAGGACGTCGACATGAACTGGTTTGGGGAGTAAGAATGCGAGGGATGATACCTTGATGTCATCTGCGGGTGTTGGACGCGTCCCGGTCGCGAAGGGCGGATTTAGCGTGCCAATAATAGCATAGCGCAGACCGGACCCCTTTAAGCGCGTGTCTTGATTCCTCTGCCACTTTCTCGTCTTCATGCGTGCGTACCCGCAGCATCATCCCAACTCAACAGCGACTTGGCATGTTGATGTTGCCAATAGACCTTCAAGTTTATAGCGTTAGTTTTCAATCGGTCGGCCGGGAGTAGGCATTCGGGATGTGAAGTCCGAGAGGTTGTTGTGCATAGATTCTCAAAACTAATGTCACGATAGTTAATAGCTTTCTTACGCTCGAGATTGCGGTGATGCAGTAACAACATAAATTGGCAACGTGAAAGAATGTCCACTTTTGCAAGGCAAAGTGCGATAGAGTATTTACGAGGAAAGAAGAAGATATATACAAAAGCAAGGAATATTCACAAGAAAAGAGCCATTCCAGAATCCTCCACCTCAACCTTCGTTTCAATCAGCGATCAATTCAGATCACTTCTTGGGAAACTGAATGAGCTTAGCCAGAGCAGGTACCAGCCTTCTTGGGCTCGCAGCCACCAGCGCAGCCAGTGTACATCTGGCATTTGGTCTTCGCGTCGGAGCAAACGTTCTTGAGGGTAGCAGTGTCGCCGAAATTGCTGTTGATACCGGCCAGTTCGCCTCCCTTGGTGGCTGTGACACCCTCAATGTAGACGTTACGCTTGCATTGGGAAGAGCACTGTTATTTGGTCAGTCAAACATCCCCAAAGACTCTTCCAATATGTTTAGAGCACTCACATTTCCGCAAGACCTGTACAGCTTGCCATAGTCGTTGACGTAGAAGTTGATGATGTTCACGGTACCGCAGCCGTTGTGCTGGATGACCTTGTCCGAAGCGTGGTATGCGCCACCACCAATGATCCAGGATTGCTTGCCAGCCTTGTCCTGCTTGATAGAGATGGCGTCCTCGCAGACATCCTCGAACCACACGAATTCGAGAGTGCAGTGGCCCTGGCAGTGGACACCTTCGGCCTAAAACGAGTCAGTTGGTACCATCCCTGCCATTATCATAGCAGCATATGAACTTACTTGGTTCTTGCCAATGATCACATTGCGCAGTGTAGCACCCTCCTTGAGCAAAAAGACAGCATCGGAAGCGCCACCCTCGGACTGGCCAGAGCAGGCACCACTTCCGCGGTCGTACCTGTACCATTGACCGTCGAAGGTCTGGCCGGCAGCGATCTCGATGACCTTGCTGTTGGTCTTGGTACCAACAGCAGAAGGGACACCCCCAGTGTATCCATTGCATGCAAGAGCAGCAGGAAGGAGAGCCGTAGCGGCAGCGATGATTCCGGCGAACTTCATGGTGACAATTTGCTGATGTTTTAAGAAGGTGGTGATGAAGCGGAAGGTGAATGGAAGTGGAATGATAAAGAGTGTAGTATAAGGCTTGAAAGTCAAACTGCTCCAGGCTGATGAATGATAGACTTGAAAGATGGATATTCAGTCCTACTTATAAGGTGACGCCCAACACTTCGCCACTTCTACATCTTCCTTGTCACGTCTACTCTGTAGCCAACCTCATGTCTTCCTAGTCATTTCATCTTACCAGATTGGGACCTCCCTCCTTGCTTTATCCACAACTCATTCGCGGAACTCCACAATGGTATCCCTCTCTCTTGGCAGTAGGCTTTCCGCCCGACACTATATTACTGCCAAGACGGTGCCGTGAAAGCTTGGTGCTAGAAAGGTGCATTCCAAGGTACCTGCAATGCAGAACGTCGGATGATGCCCTGCAATTTTGGTATGGTGTTCATGGAAGTGAAACGCTCACCAAGCTCCCTAATGTGTTGGCGCTTGCGCATTTTGGTGAAGACGTCCTGTAGCGTAAGGCTTAGCGCTTCAAACATCCCGTCATCTTATCTTCGGATGAGTATATCCGCCAACCGGTATTTCGCCGGAGTCTATTGTATGCAGACTCCTCGGGGTACTGATTAGATTGAATGGTAGGAGATGCTCCAGGGCTGCATTGTTGATGGACATCACGGACCGCGCGAAGCGGCAGAAAGAGCCGAGTGATCATAGGAAGGTGCGCCGGGGTCAGATGTCACACAGCGGCAATCAAAACCCACTCCCCCCCCCCCCCCACAACAGCTGGAAGTCTCCGAGAATCCTTCGCGTAGTTTTTACGACTGCATTTAATTTACATCCTTCCAGCCAAGTGTAGCACAGATACAGCCCGCGCGAGTAGGTCGACAGCGGAAGCACGCTTGCGCCGGGCTAGCGATAAGTTCACAGCAGCGGCTTGGTATGCGCGAAAGCTATCACAAGAGTCAGGAAATTGAGACACATGAAGCAGCTTCGATGGAAGATTAATCTAAGTATGCGCTGTTCGCCTCTGTAAGAGCGACGGCGTCTCTTGGGTAGCAGTACGGTGGGTACCTATGTATGCTACTCGGTATTCTCCGAAGCCCACCCTACACGAGCACACGCGACGGCGATTAGACTATGACGTTTCAAGAAGGCGGGCGAGAATAACGCGATCCTTTCTGTCATGACACGGCATGAATGTATTGGGATCATGCTGCATGACTTTTCTAGCACAGTGGGTCACCACCCAAACAGTTTTTCGATAGGCCCCGTTTCGATAGGCTCCGAATTCAGGAGGACATGCCTAGTATCAAGGTATCCAGGACGGTTCCAGAAAAGAGCGCATGAGACCGACTCACCCGTGCGACACAAATAGCTCAGCCTCATCAGGAACGTCATTTCTCCCTTCCTCGTGACACTCCATGCTCACAGTGTCAGTGGTGGACGGAAAAGTATTAAACAATATGGGGTGCATACTGGAGTGCGTCGTGGCGTGCATGCAGCACGGCAGTGCATCGGCACTGGAATCCCCAGGTTTCGGAGAAAGCAACAGTTGCTTTGAAGCTCGGCGACAGCGGAACAATATTAAATTTCCTGGGGTTCCACGAATCAGCAACCTTTCGTTCCATCATTCCCAGTCGCTAATGTGTTTTTGGCCAATTTTTTAAAAAACGAGTACTTCCGAATGCGTCCGGTATTCTCGACCGACAGTCAAAGCTCTGTGTTCTTGGTAGTGGGTCGGGTTACCGCACCTTGTGGAAAAGTGGCTGAGTATGTGACGCATGCAAGCCAACTGCGGCTCTGATGATTATCAGCAAGCGACGAACCTCGGACTCTTCCACCATACGTTCAAACAACAAAACAAACTCGCCTTTTTGATCTGTACTCATCAGCCTAGTGGTCGTCGTCGATATAAAGCCACAGGTAGTTGCACGCCAAGTGGAGTATGCGCCACCTCCAAAACCACGGACCACGTCACCCATCATTTCCACAAGGATAGGAGCCGGATCGACTGTTTCATGTTGAGGCAGTAGCCCGACAGGGCTGCGGTATTCGACGCATAGAAAAACTAGCGTGCCGACACCCGGCTCATCATCTTATCAATTGTTTCGCGAGGCAGGGCCAGAACCATTCGTCTTTTGGGTGTCATTATGATGTTGGTATTCCACCTTGTTACATGTGTCGCTCTCGCTCTCGGTTCCTACCATGACAACATTTAGTATACCTCATTTTGTTTCTATGTCTCCAGGGCTGGATTTTCCTGCATTACAGATGTCAGGACATGTATTGGAGCGACGCTTTGTATGAAGCGTTCGATCGAATCGGAAATAATATGATATCACTTCAGAATTTGGCACAAGCATAAATCACAAGACATTTAGGACCGTATTTCATGGCTAAGGCATGAAATCATATCTCCAGCACGATCCTCCGCTTTGCATTGGCGGGATTCCTAGACTCCGTGATTGAATCCTGGTACAGGGACCGGCGGAGCCATGGGGGAAGGTAGGCCAATACGTTACCCTGTCCATTTTTACATTAGACCTCAACAATATCGCAAACGTTACTTAGACGAACTCTATGGGAACTGAACATACTACAGCGCGATCATTGATTCGTGCTGTGAAATCGCAGAGAGTGACTTGCAAAGCTACTTACGACACGACTCCTAGCGGTAAAGCATTTTCTGGTACATCCTGAGCTAAGTTGTTTCAACTTCTGTCGCGTTGACCGATGCTACATGTTATGCGGCACGTGGACGCGCTGCCGTACCATAGGAACCATGGTAGACGACAATCAAACCCTCCAGCCATCCATCTTCATGCTGCAACCAATGCTGATTATGTACACAAATAAGACCTACCCAGAACTCTAGCCGTGACACTGAAGATGCCGTCATCTAGAATGTACGCAAGTCGCGTATCAGTCTCAACGCGTTCGTCGAATTCCGTATTTCAGAACGCTACATGAATTCGACGAGAGAATAAGCATCATTCTCTATTCAGGGGCGAATACCCTCAGAGGCGATCGCTATGCCAGCACTACCTTCGGTTTTCTCTCAGTACGTGGACGTTCAATCTCAGATTCTTAACGCGACTAACAATACATGTAGCGAGACTAGCAGCACCGTTAGTAGCCTCAAAGCGCTCAAGCGATCGCGAATTGTCCCACTACCGACGGCCGGTTCCGACGAAGCATGCTGCATTTGCCTGAACCTTTACGGCCCTTCACACAAAGCAGTCACTGTACTCATCAAGGACTGTTATCACCGCTTTGGCCAAAGCTGTCTCGACGCCTATCTTGATAGCGATAGCCCAAGAAGCAATACTTGTCCACAATGTCGGAGGGAATGGTACAAGCGGAAGTCGGTTGTGACAACAAGAACGGGAGTTTCGGCAATCACGGAAGCCTTGACAGCAGCCAGTCTGCCCCAAGCACCAGTGCGAGTCGAATCACGGATTAGATCTCGTCGAGCTCAACGCATGTTAGAGTACGAGCATAGTTCGAGCGATGAAACGATCGCAGCTCACTTGGACGAGGTTTTCCGACGGCTAGATTTGGTTCAAGACATTAGCAACGAGCAGACTACAATCACCGCAGATACTCGGGTTCGCCTTCAGGCGGTAGAGCGTCGTGCCCGAAGAATCCACCAAGAGCTCCAAACTGCGTATTATGCTATCGCCCCGGAAATATCAGGCTCTGCGTCACGAGAACATGAGATGCGCCAACGGCCAGATACTATGAGTCAAAGGGACATCGTGTCACAAAGAGGCTGGATGGAGGCATTTACAGTGAACCTAGGAAACGATACCTATTCGACCGCGATTGAGGCAGATCGTATTTCAACGACAGCGCAAGATGGACGTGCCATTCGAGAGGAGATTTACCCAAGCACCCGTCTGTCTTCTAACGAGTTGGAAATCCATCCGCTATTACGTTCACGACCATGGGAAGGAATGACCGAGAACTGGGGCGTTTCCATCCAACCCGAAAGGTATTACGACATTGATGCTTCTTTGGGCATGTTCCTAACGGCTTCGACCAGAGCTTCAATCGGAAGAAGAACGGATGTCACGTCTCAGTCTGAATATAGAGCGAGCGTTGCAACATTGCCTGCAGTATCTGTTGCACCTCCTAGTTCAGTAGTCTCAGAAGTCAGCAGCAATGCCGAGAATGTGACAAACTCTGGGAGGCTTCCCCAAGAGCCAGGCAATCTGACAGGAAACTCCGCGGAATGTGGTCTGCATCTTCTTCGACAATCGGTCACAGGGTCACACGCGCCACAGCAAAACCGCACCTCAGCTCCCACGTCCGACTTAGTATGGCCTCCCCGCCCACGTGAAAACCGTCAGGTCTCCTTCACAGACCAGCCAGAGAACCATTTAATCCGTACGCCTGTATTCGCACCTCCCCGTCTCCCCCAACGCCGCTCAAGTCTAGGTAATCTGCTCGACTGCCCTACCCCACACTCTGCTCCTACTGCCAACAGTCGGCCTTCAATGTCCGTGCTTGAACGTACACGCAGCATCAGAGACCCTAGGCAGAATTCAGCAAGTCAGGGTCGGCGTGAGTCGCTACCGAGACGGTTCCCGAGTCTGGCGAATCTCAAAGGGGGTTTGTTGCCGAAGCGCGGACTTCGTGATGGAGCGATGCGCGAGCGATTGAGTCAGATGGGCTAGATGGTTGAGTCATTTCGGTATTGAAAGTAGGTGATAAATTGGAAACCCAGGCGGCCCGCGATGTTGTTTCTTGCGATCGAGGCTGTAGCTATCTGCGATCCTGAACTCCTCTAATACTTCAGGACTGCCACATAACTCCCGCTCATATCTGAAGCTATCAACGCATGTTCGTTGCTGCATTGCTATTTTTCTGTACTCCTTCTTTCGCAGAAATGAAATTGTGTCACCCTAAAAGTCTTCATATACGTCAATACACTGAAGTTCCATACCATCGGCGCTGCCTGACAATGCTCCTCACCCACCCAGTCCAGCTTTCACCAGTCCCCCTTCACCACCCTAACACTGACTTCTGTCAGGACAATGATCGCTTGCTACTGTAGCACCCGATTTTTCTCCCGCTGTACTCTCACCGCTACGCAATCGCGTTTGTTGTGCTTATAAGAGTCAACGGCGAAGTCTCACTACCTCTCTCCCACTTCAACCGTAAATCAGTTACACGTCAACCATTCAGAAACTGATCGCGCGACATCAATCATACTTAATCATGGCGAGCCGGAACCGCCGATCGGAGCCCTTCGCTTCAACTTTACGACCTCCAATCTTGCCGCCGAACCCCTTAGCCGCAGGCTTCGTGCCCTCATCCGTACCAGAAGCGCACACCCGCGAGAGTGTCCCGCTTTATCCACTACATTTATGTTCAGCTCCATGTTTACCTCCACCTCTTTCTTTTTCCACTGTGTACGACAGGCGTGTCGCCTCACTTGTAACGAAATTCATAGCCCTACACACTTCACCGACCGCCCCTCACTCAGACACAAACAAATGTCCCATCTGCCTCGACGCCTACACCACAGAGCCCTGTCTGCACATCACGGGTACCGCAGGATGTAACCACCACATCGGCGCTACGTGTCTGCAAGAGATGCTGAAGAATCAGCCTCACGCAGAGAAGAAGTGTCCATTGTGTCGTACAACTTGGATTCCCGCTCCCGTATTCCACCCTCGAGGACAGAGTCTCGGGGCCTCGAGGAGAATGGCGGAGATGTTCCATAGACTAGACGGCATTGGGGCTGATATTGCCGGAAACCCAGGCCAAGCCAGCCACATTCCGGACCTCCATGAGCAGACCGTTGCTGGAAACGCTGGACGTGCCGGCATTAATCCCAGCGTAGAGATCCAGCGAGCTACTACGCGTCCAAGGCACGGAGCAGAGCGCACCCAGCATCCCATCGTCATCGACTCGTCCTCCGAGGGAGAATTAGAAGAAGACTTTACGACTCAAGTGCGGAACTTTGAGAATCTCACCCGAGATATAGAGGATATACGCCAGAGAGCCAGGAACAGCAGGAGAGGCTCGAAGCGTCGGGATAAGCGACACAGTGGTGGGCGTGAGGGACACCACTCTGAAAGTGGCAGCGACCACAACAACAGCAATGAGACCCGAAATTTGAGGAGGGCAGCAGTACCCAGTTTAGGCACCAGGCGAGGAGCGAGTTCTGGTAGCAGGCCTCGAGCAAGCACCCTCAACCGCTTCATCAAAACGATGCGGTTGAGCCCGTGGGAAAATCCAATGAGCGAGACTAGTGTACGACGCGGTGGGCCAGGTTCATTGGAGGCACACCGTCGCTATACCGGTCAAGCCCTCCCTCGCGACTCCGCCGCAGCTACCCCATTACGCGAGACAGCTCCACGGGAGGTTTCCCCTTTAACCTCCTCCTCACCTATCCAGCCTCCTCTCGCAGCCCCCACCGTAGCCAAAACCATCGCAGCGTTTGAGTCCAGCCGCTCTCGCGTCCCTAACCGAGCAGCCCACATCGATCGTTGCGAGAACTGGCTCAAATTCCAGGAACAAACTCTTAGAACGCAGCAGTGTGAGTTGGAGAGGCAGGAGGCAGAGATTCTGGAGCGTGAGAGGAGAGTGGAGGAAGCGATGGAGACTGTAAGGAGGCATGGACGCGAGATTGAGGCTTTGGTTGCGAGACAGAAGCAGGATTTGGATATAATGATGAAGGGAGGGTTGTAGGAGGTATGACGCGACATGGCATGGTAAGGAGGACGAAGGGGGAGGTTTGGGATTCTGGTGGATATTGACGGCAAGCGATAGGCATGAACCTGTTGTCCGAAGCAAGACTTCTGAGTCTCACTCTTTAGAGAACACGCATACCCAACATACCTTGGTTGTACAGTATCCTGTATTTCCAATTGCACGGATGCATCCAAAAGTCCTACTACCACTCTCAACCCCATCGTGACACATACGAGCATATCCATAGATATCCAGGTCTTTAGCGATCCTCAACGCAACTCTCGCAAAACATGAAGAGTCAGACGGCAAGTCCATGGTCGAAGGCGCTGACAATCCGCCATCGTGTTGGGGTACTCACCTAGTCCACATGCGCCCAGCCATCATCGCACGCCGCGCATACCTACCTATCTACCTATCTACCTACCTACCTACCTACCCAACAACCTTACCCACGCTACAACCCGCAGTCCTAAAACACTCGTTTCAGTTTCACAATAGCCCCCCTTGGCTGCCCCATCACAAACTCTGACACGTATGCGCATCCCCACAAAGCCCGTAAACCTCGCAGCAGATAAAAAGACAAAAAAAAAACGCGCGCGCGCGCACGCATGCTGTTCGGTTAGCCCACCAACCTCCCACGACCTCGGGAACTCCGAACGCAACACTAGTCTCAATCCGGCTTTGGCGCGGCGCCGCAGCTACTGCGGACAGGGATGCCACACGTTTTCCTTCTCGCTTCCAAGGCGATGCCCGAATCTGCGATTTCGATCCAAGTTCCTACGTCGGTAGTGGGGGGGGGGGGGGGGGGGGGGGGGGGGGGGGGGAGGGAAAGTAGGAGGGCGCAGTGTCGTGCGTATGCTAACCACGTACGTACTGCGTAGGTGTATATCATGCCGATTCGCGACAGATGCGTGAGATCTTCGGAACATCTTGAGATGATGGATCTGCAGTAGCTGGTAGTCGTAATTCGTACTCGTCAGAGACGGATGTACCGATGATTTTCCCCCATCTTGCCTTTGTCTCGCATCTGCGCATCCGACGTACTTTTGACGATCATGAGGCTGTGGGTTTCGAAAAATTTCGTAGGCGCCGCGGGACTTTCAACTCAGCCCTGTGACGATCGTCAATGTCAAGTCGGTGATGACGTTGAAACGTCGCTCCGATCTGCGCCTATGTGTTTTTTTGCCAACCTATCGTGTAGTGTCGTCTCGTGTCGTATTCATCCGTCGGCCGTTTGGCACGTGGATCGGGGTCCCGTAAAACGGTGGATTTGAGGGGGGCCTGTCGAGCTGAACTTGAATCATGCGCTACGAAGTAGGTGGGGGAGAAGCTAGGATGGCGCTAGGTAGGGCTGCCGGAGGTCCAGAAGAGCGGTTTGAACGTACTACCATCGTACTGCGGTACCAGATTCTGCTTTGGGTGGTTGGGGACCGTGGGTTTGCACTCTAGATGTTTGTACGAATGGGTGTTGAAGGATTGTATTAAATTATAGACATGAAGTGAAAAGCTATGGAAGTATAGATAGCCAAAACCCGTGCCAAGCGAAATGAGTAGACAAGGTGCCAAACTTGCGAGGCTCACATGATTCTTCCTCCCTTGTGCTACCAAGATGGCCCCGTTGTCGCGGACATGTCACCGATCGCATACGCCTTCCAGATAGAATGAAGAAATCCCGTAGACACGGTTTAGCTAAACGCCAAAACCAGCGCTAAGACCAGCCATCGCCCAAAAAAAAACCATAGAACCGACAAGTAAAAGTTTATATGCTTCAAGAACGAAATAAGGTGTGTGACCAGCACTATTATTGTTGGGGAGGGAGAGGAGAGCTGCTAGGCGATGCAGGCGTAAATCCGGGGAAGGGATGCCTGGAAACACTACGGATAATTGAGAAGAAAGCGTGATGAGGCGTCCGTACTGTGTAGCGCGCAGAGCTAGGGATGGCGCGGAAAAGAGATGACGTGTATGGGATGGGTATCGTGTCAGGAAATGCGACCAAGGTATGATATCGGAAGTCGAAAGGCATTGTCGTTGCGGCGTATCGCTTATCGTCGAGACATGATGATCTGTTGGATTTGCGCCAGCGAAGGATCTTCGTTAAGCCACTTGCCTTGCGAGGCATCCGCAGAGCGCAGGGTGTTGTCAATGTATGCGTCCGTCATGGCCATGAGCTCCTATCGAAATCTGTCAGCCCTCATCCAATGCCATTTGTTCAAGTCTGGTCTTTGAGAGTGCTCGGTGCTCGGTGCTCGGTGGAGGAAGCGCAAACACGTACATTTCTCAACGTAGCGTCTACTTGCTGCAGTGCCCCGAGATGGCTGGCATCGGGTTTCTGACCGCGCAGAATGCTTTGTCGAGCATTCATCCATCGAAGACCGGCATTAGCTCTAAGGTAAGCGCGTTGGCACTGAAACCGGCGCACAGCTGCGTCCACAATGATACTATACATGCTGTCAGCAATCTCGATCCAATGCCACGTCCAACATGCACCTGCACTCTCTCCAACCCAAGTGTCTCCAGGTGGAGGTGTCGCAGATCTGAACAAAGTCACTTACGCCTTCAATTGCCGCCTCTCGTGCTCTGGGTCGCCTGCCCCTGAGCCAGTGGTGCTAGAGAATGGCGTCTGAAGAATAGCCTGGGCCTCGTTCGTGCACTGTCGGAGAAGGGAGTAACCATCTAGGTAGTACTCTTCAGCTGTCGGTGTGGCGCGCAATTGCACAAGGTAGTGTTGGAGGTTGCGGAAGTCGGTCATGATTTCTGCTACGCGCATAGCGCGGGCGTCGTTGACTTGAATGGTCAGTGGATGAGGTTGACGAGGCATGTTGGGAAGGCGGAGTGTTGGGTCTGGGAAGGAGCGAGGGAAGCCTTACGACCGTCAGACATGATGGCTATTAGGTTTTTGAAGTGAAGGTCGGCTGGCGACGAATGGGTAGGATGGTTAGAAGGAAGTATAGTATCGTATATCGAGAATTGAACCGGAGATGGCTGTTGTGGATGGGAGACTGAGGCGGCGGCGTGGCGAGTGTTAAATAGCCATCAGCGAACAGATGTTCGCTCCCACGATGGTGAAGAAGGTAGTAGGCCATGAGCAAGTGTCGACAGCTTGGGTAGAGAATAGAAACAAAGCTACCTGCAGGGCTACTCCCGCCGCTACATAGTGCCGAGCTCCACTTTGGGACCGTGGGTAGCTCCCAGCTGTACTAGGTTCGTCTCGATTTGCACCATTCAGCGGTCGGCGTAGCACATTTTGAGGCTTGGGAGGAGGTGTGAGAGTAGGCATAGCAGCATGATGGTCAGTATCATTCTCTACTCCAATGGGGAAACTAGGCATGCAGGAACCGTGCGTCGGG
The DNA here is from genome assembly GCA_003268315.1 of Stemphylium lycopersici. Taxonomy (NCBI): domain Eukaryota; kingdom Fungi; phylum Ascomycota; class Dothideomycetes; order Pleosporales; family Pleosporaceae; genus Stemphylium; species Stemphylium lycopersici. The sequence goes on from QGDG01000005.1 coordinate 185,875, forward strand.
ATCCTACCAGCTTCCTTTTCTCGGCGCTCCGCTCTGATAGCCTCCCAGCTGGAGTGGACAGCGTTGTGCTGGTCTACCTCAGCAGCCCTAAGGACGCCACTGGGAGAATCGGGCTTAGCGAGCCAGCCCTAGCAGCCTGCATCGGGCAAGGCAACAAAAGCGAGGCGTCTAAGGCAGCCGCAGCATGTGCGATGATTGGGCGACATGTATAATTAGCGGTGCGTTCTTCGCGTGGCCGCTGAGTATGAACCTGAAGGCATGTCCGGGTAGAGTTGAACAGTGCACTGCGAACGGACGTCGCTCGCCAAAGCCACAGCTGCAGGCTGCAAAGGCGGTGTCAGCCACGCGACGGCTGTGCTGGGCGCTCCGAATGCTGCGAGCCAGTCATATGACGTTGACGATGCTGTTCATGAGTTGGGTGCAGACGGTTGCAGCTGAGAGGCGATGGGAATCTGCCGCGACGGGCGAATAGGCATATTAATCAGGTGGAGTCAAGGCTGATGTCGCACGCTTTTTTCTGCCCGCGTCCGGCTCCGGTGCCTCGCTCACGGTTGCACTTATGCACGAGGGTACAGTCTAACGTCTTTATTCATGATGCTACTGGAGCAAGTCTGACGTCGGAGGTCGTGTCATGCTACCTGTCATATCGTAATGCTTCAGATGGTGCGGTCATACCTGAGCGACCCACACCCTCCTTCCAGCTCCAAGGTCGCTGTTCCTTAGTCCTTGTCTGCGATTGATTGCAGCCGCTCATCGATCTCGTCCTCGGTGAGCGCCCTGAAAGTGGAGTCTGTGCCTTCCTGGCCATTGGTCTTGGGTCCTCCCACGATGCCAATCTCCAACTCGCCCTTTTTAAAGTCGACGGACAAGACGGTGCTCAGCGCCGTGATTGCCAGCTCGACGACTTCCTCCCAGTTACCCTCGGCGTGTTCCTTGTTCTTCAGCTTCTTCTCGAGGAAGTTGAGCGCCTCCTGCGTCTTGGGGCCGGATGCGGTAGCCTTGTAGCCGACGTAGTATCCTGCCGGATCGCACTTGTAGAGCTGGGGACCGAATTCGGAATCGAGCGAGATGAGCGTAGTGGCCACACCGAGCGGCCGCATGTAAGCCTGTGCCGTGTTAGTGCATGGCCGTGTCGTCTTGTATGCTAAGCCCTACCCTCTGTGTGTAGACCTGGCTGATGTTGGCTATCCTCTTCGCAAGCACATCGCAGGGCATCTCGTAACCAAACTTGTAGCGGAACTCGGCAGCCTCACCCCGCGCTCTGCTCACCGACGCTCTCGCATCGGCAATCGATCCAGTCATGACACAGCCAACTGAGGGTGACAGTCTGAAGATGTGGGACACGGAGGTGGGGTCGATGAGCTTGTCCTGTACATGCATCAGTATCCGATGCCGCCCCTCGCACGTGCTCTACATACAGGCACCTTCTTCTGCGAGATGACTACTGCGCAGTCCTTTCCCCGCACGCCCAGTGATGTGATGTTTGCTGCCGTGATCGCCTTGAATGCATACTCTAGTGGGCGGGTCAGCATGGGTTGCAGCGAGGGCGAGGGCCATGGTCGCTGTGGGAGGGGCAATCGAGTGCGTACCGACTTGGTATAGACGACCTTGGTCCGAGAAGATGGTAATGTGTCTATCGTAGCCTGCGCTTCCTACATGCCGGGGGGGCAGCTGTTAGCACATGTGCGGCCAGCAACAGCTTGCGGGCAGCGACAACGCACCAGACATGATGGCGGGTAATGTGTATTTGTATTGCTAAGACTCGTCTTCAGCTTCAGCAGCAGCTCCCGGGGATTTGCGTAAGCTCAACAAAAGGCGCGGGGTCTAGGTGCAGTGCAGGGCGAGGTTGTCGGTGTTGGCTGTCGCTCTACACGTTGCTTGTGGCCTGGAGCTCTGGGATCGCCGTCACTTGGTCTGTGCCTCCCTAGTAGCAGCCCCGAAATTCTCTGCCTGCGACTTCTCATTCGATCTTCGCAAACTAACAGGTCCCTTTGCACCAGCTGCTTCGGTCATGCGCGATGCGACGTAGCCTCTGCATCCCATGTTTCTGACATCCATATTCCGCATCTGATCATGGCCCAAGACGCCGGAAGAGTTCCCGCCTGGCGCAGGTTGGGTCTCGCCCTTAAGAACCAGCACCAGTCCGGAGTCGCCGTACCTGACCATCAAACACCATCCGCATCCCACGGCGAGCATCAGGTATCCCAGGACCAATCTCAATCCGGCATTGAGCCTGCTGTAAATGGCAATCCATCCAAGCTTGGCAAGCGGAAACACCAACATGAACCATCTGCGCAACATGAGCAAGAATCCAAAAAGAGCCGGCTTGCCGTCACGGAAAACGAAACTAACCGACATGCCCATCATGAGCTCCCAGAACCCGCCATGGCAGAGAGTGCAAAGGGGGAGGCGGTGACGGGGGACGCTCCAGCGAGTGCAAAACCCGTTAAAGGAGACTCCAACTACCGCAAGAAAAAGGAGAAGCCGGCCAAAGGCCGGAAATCGAAACAAGACGCACCCGATGCCAACACTCAACCACTGGGCAAATCCAGCCGTGCGCCCGCTCTCTCACCTGATGAGCCCCCAGAACGCCAAACTTTACTTGCGTCCACCGAGATGGACCATGTGACCCCGCCATCGTTTGCAACACCGCAAAAGCCCTTGAAGAAGTCAAGCCGCAAGGACCCCTCTGGATCACCGCCTCTGACTGACCGCCGGAAGTCTGTGGCCTTCACTCCCGACACCAAGAGAACTGACGGCAACACCGGCCAGGATTACTTCAAGGCTTGGGTCGCCGAGCAGAAGGGTACTGGAGAGGTGTCGCAACCCCCAGAGGTCTCAAACTTTGTCTTACAGGCCTTGATTGCCGACGAAGAGAAGACTGCACGAAAGAACGGCCAGCTAGAAAAGAAGCAAGAGAATGACGAAGCAGCGGGTTTAAGGGCCAAAGACCCTAAATCAGAAGAGAAACCATCGCCTAAGCCAGCCAAGGCTGAAAAGGTCACTCCCAAGCCTGAAGAGCCAAAGCCTGCAACCAAGACACCCAACAAGCAGAATACGGCCGCTGCCAAGGGAAAGAAGAAGGACCCCACTGTCTACATTGCCTATCTCACGCAATACCACAACGATCGGGACAACTGGAAGTTTAACAAGGCCAAACAAAACGACGTTGTTGACAACGCCCTAAACATCTTCCGCATTCCAATCGAGCATTCGGAAGCACTCGTCACGTACGTTGCTGGTCTGCAAGGAGCGGGCGTCATTGATCGCCTGCGCGAACGTTGCCACGCAACATTGAAGGACCTCGACGCGCAGGACGCACAGATGGACGACGCAGAGGCCCGCAAAGTAGCTCAAGAAGAAGCTGAGCAGGAACGCATCGCCAAGGAGCGAAAGAGGAGGAGAACTGAAGGCGATCTGGCAAACTTGGCTGATCACCCATACAGTCCTGGATTCATCAGGAGACTTCAGCGACGCAGGGCTGAAGCGCTTCTGAATGCTCTAGGACGTGCTGCACCTGTTGTGCCCGCAATCGCCCCCACATCATCTCTAAACCCGCTGATGAAGCACGTTGAGCCAGCGAAATCAAACGCACGAAAGCGCAAGAGGAGATCGGAAGTCTCTAGTGATGAGAGCAGTTCCGATAGCAGCAGCGACGACAGTTCAGATTCAGACTCCGATTCCGACCCTGACAGCAGCGATTCGGACTCAGGATCCGACTCTGACGGTTCGTCCAAGAAGAATGCCAGTAGCTCTGAAGACGAGAGTGGCAGTTCGAGCGATAGCAGCAGCAGCAGCGATTCATCAAGCGACAGTGATAGCGACTAGACGGCAGAATAATCTTTTCTCAAAAATTTGCATTTGCATTGGATGGGCATGACGGATGTACTAGATGGTCGGTCTTTGGCGATACTTTGTGTAAATACCAGTCCCCAAAGAAATCCAACCCTCGCTATCCCCCGGTAAGCCGGACAACAACCTTCTACATGACCCTTTAAACAGAATGCGTAGATCATAAGCGGCCACATGGCAACCCACCAAAACCACTACTTCCTGGTTGACACATGTAAACACGATGCCCAAACCAGCTAGCTCCCACGTCCTCCGCGGATCCCCCGCTCTCTTTGCCTCCACATGTTAGGTTATCCAACCACACTTCCTTCCATCGTACCTGCTTTACGACTTTTCTCTTCCACCCTGTACCCCCACATTTTTTAACAACAACAACAACAACAACAACAATATGCCCCTAACATCTCTCCCCACAGAAATCGTTGAACAAATCGCCTCCTACCTTGACCTACCCAGCACGCGTTCCCTGCGGTTAACCACACACTCTCTCACAAAAGCGATATCGCACATATTCAAAGAGCGTTTCTTTCACCAACACACTCTCAGCTGGACCCCCCAGTCTCTCTCCACATTCCTAGCCATCACATCACATGCGGACTTTAGCCCAGCCCTCCGCCACCTCATCATCGACGCCACACCTACGCACTCGCTGCACCTCTGGCGAACGCGCAAAAGGCTGTCCGAAACAATCGCCATCACAACTCCATACGGCGCCGTGGCATCCCCCGAGCAGCGCGCGCTACAAGACGAATACGACTCAGTGGCCAAAGCAGGAGAGGAAGCAACGACCTTTTTCAACGAAACACGCTTCGACATCAAAACGCTAACTCGCTGTTTCGCGAACCTATCCTCATCAACATGCGCAGCAGGAAATGACGGCAGGAATGGAGAAAGTGGTTTCCACACCCTAACATTCGCCTACACCGGTCTCCCCCCCTCCTACGCAAAATCCCCGCAAACATACTGCCAGTCCAGCCAAGTCGAAATGTCCCGCCCCTTCATCTCCACCATGTCCGCTCTAGCCTCCACACCTACTCTACACGCCCGCATCCGCAGTATCAGTATCGACGCCCAGCGCCGCTACGGCGCAGTTAGTATAGGCCGACTCGAGCGTCTCGCGCCCCAACTTTCCGCCTTCGATACTGCCTTTGCGAAGCTAACGGTTCTCAAACTGCATCTGCGCGACTGGCGTAAGACGGAAGAGGGATTCACGCTGCCGTCTACCGGGCGCGCGCCGTTTGTCGTCCGGTTCCTGGCTAAAGCTCGCAATCTGCGAAAATTAGAGTTGAGCTGCTATTCTGGCTTTGAACCCAATGTCTTTGGTGCCATGGCAGCACACTGCGCTTTTCCCGCACTCGAATCGCTGGGGCTGTCTGTGTTTAGGATTCGCGATGCTGAGGACCTGTTTGCCTTTCTTGGGCCGTCGTTCAAGTGCCTCAGAGAGATGAGGCTGAGTCATGTGCTGCTTTGTGATGAGCAGTCGGCGTGGCCGCATGTTCTGCGCAGGCTTGCTGAGCTGGGGGAAGAGGCGGTGCCAAGTGTTGGCACACTTCATCTGGAGGGCTTGTTTAGCTGGGATGGGTCTAGAATGTGGGTTCAGGGACGGCAACGTCTTTTGTTCGATCCAGGTGTGGATTGGAGAGCTGGCCTTTTGGAGGCCATGGATGGCGTTGAATTAAGGGCGTCGGGCCCGGCGTGGGCTATGGGCGCTGTTGCGTATCCGTTTGTGGGGCTAAGCATGTAGGGATACCTTCCGTGGGCACAAGTGCATGATTGTACAGGTTCGCCAGAAGGGAAACCAGAGCCGGCAGTGTCAACACCGGACACGCTCTCCTGAGGCGCACCTGTTAAGCTACCTCAACCCCGACCCATCACTGTACCGATCACGGTTACCATCCTGGCCGAGGCATACTACTGCGAAAGGTAAAGAAGCACATGAGCTACACGGAAATAGATCTCCCACTCATTTTGATTAATCATGATTGGGTGTTAGCAATTTCCCCATCGGATGATGTACTTCTGGGATCCGAGGATTGGTTCTCTCACAACACACAATTTAGAAGCAAGCCATGTAAAGCACGCAACACATACCGCAGCACTGCACTTTAGTGAAATGTCATGAATTTAAAAAGCCTGCAGTTGAACTTTACGCATACACGTACACACCCTCCCTCCCCGCCAACCAACAAATCGCCAGTATACAAAATTGTTGGTATATTTCCATTTTCCACATTCTCTACGCCATGTTCCCTATTGTTAACCGTAGACTCGAGGAAACAACCGTGTGGGAGCAGAAAGACTCTTTCAGAGATACATACTCCCGCTGGGAAAGGAAAGGACGGCCCGAAGCCCAAAAAATGTTGTAGTCAACGGGAACATACCGCCCAAAGTCAAAAAAAAAACGCCGAGCGCAACTCTAGACTGGCGCGCTACATGAAAACAAGAACCGACTGCTGTATAATCGCCTGCGCAACGCCAGTGAAATGACAAGTCCCAAACTTGAACCATATATACACTGCAACGATAGACAGTTTCCTGCAACGATAGACAGTTTACTGAAAGAAAGGTCGAAAAGCTGGTCGTCACCATCGACCATGGCAAACGACGAGATGAGAAATTCGTAATTGCGTCAACCCCGTATTTCTCATGTTGTGCCAGCCGTCCGACCCGATGGGGAAAGGTGAGAAATGCATGTTAGGTTTCGGGGAGAGATCGGATTGCAGCGTTCCTTGATGTGAACGGGATGTAACAATGACGTAACGCCAAGCGCCAGTCCATGCGTTGTTGAGAGTGACGACACCGCGTCCTGGGAGAAGGAGAGGAATGAGAAGGTGCGGTAGATTACAAGTTGTATGGGGTGTGGGATGAGGATCGTGATCGTCGGTGCTGCCGATACCGTACGCATTGCGTCATGACCACGACACAGAGTCATGACAATGGCGGTGTGTACGTACACCACGACCGGACAGCATTTTTTACTCCCAGTTACCTGAACTCAGTGAGCGGGTGTTTCAGTACTTCGAGGGATAGCGGGCGTTTTCTTGCTCGTCCGGTGAAGAGTTTCGATGAGATGGGTATACGAACCGGTTCATCATCTGGCCTTGCGGCATTGGCATCATGTGGACACCGTTGGGCTGCATTTGAGCGATTCCGTATGGATTTTGATGATTGATGTCACTTCCAAGGAAGTTATTCATGGCAGCCCCGTGGAGGCCCTGAGCCTGCGATACTGGGCAGTCCTTGTGAGCAAGTAGGAGTGTCTTGAGGTTGACAATCTCCTCACGAAGCTGGGTGACGGTGGCAGATAGAGCATCGTTCTCAGTGCTGAAGAGCTCAACTTTGGCCTGAAGATTGGCAAGCCATTGCTTCTTGCGTTGTCGGCACTTGAGGGCAGCAACCCTGGTTTATGTTAGAGATACCATGGAAGAGGAAATAACAAAGTCCAACATACCTATTCCGCTCGAGAAAGTTCTTGCGCTTCTCTTCGTCAGTCATCTTACGACCCTTGCTGTCGTACTCTTCTTCTTTGATGTTGTTCTCGTCGTCCGAGTCGCCTTCGTCCATGTCGTCGCCCATGCCTTGGTTGGCATTGCTCTTCTTTCGTGAGTTCTTGGGAGTGTCTTCAGCCTTTCGCTTGTTGCCCGCAGCTTGTTTCCCGTTAGCAGCACCCTTCTTCGCACGTGACCGTGTACCAGTCTTGGCCTGCTCACTCTGGCCGCTCTCTGAGAAGTCTCCCGTCTCTGCAGATTGAACGCTATTGATGGAACCCTTGGTGTCTCTACGGCCGTGGTTGGCACCGACGGGCTGAACAGGCATGTGACCAGCATTCATCGATTGCTGCTGAGGAGGCATTGAAAAGGGCTGTTGGTTGTTGCGTGCAGCGCCATTCTGGCTGGCAAAAGACAGGAGATCATTAGCCGCGCTACTGACGTCATGATTAGGGTATGGTTCGTTGTGAGCGCGCTGCTGCGGCTGCTGGGCCTGCTGGTAGTTGTTGTTTTGGCGATCCATTCCTGTCGTCGCTCCCTCGGGTTGCGAGGTCGGGGCGTTGGACGTGGGCTTGCTGTTGCTGTTGACGTTGTTGTTAGCTTGGTGCTGGGCAGCCGCGCGCAAAGCAGACTGCTGAAAATCGGCAGTGCCGGGAGTGACGCCAGCGCTCTGCAGGTTGAAGATGGCTTGTGTGTTCGGACTGGGGGCTGGGAACATGGAACCACCTCCACCAGGTGTAAGACCGGTGCGAAGAGAGGACTCGTTGGGCGTCGGGAAGCCTCGGAATGACTCGCTGAAATAATCGGTTTGTCCAGTCGGCCCGCTCAACATAGCAGGGCTCAAGGGTCCAGCGCGTAGGCCCTGCCACCCAGGAGTGATGCCCGGAAGGGGCGCTGGTGATGTAATGTTGGCAACGGGCGGGAGGATGGGACGACCTCCGGGTGTCTGCAGGTTTCCTGATTCGCCGCCAAAGGACTGCTCAAAGACGTTGGGCTCGAGCGAGAAGGGGTTGTGGACGGTGTTGAAGTAATCGGGCGTGTCGCCAGTGGTTGCGGGCGCAGGCTTTGGTGGAGGAGCCAATGGCTGGGCATTGGACGTGGCGGGCTTTGTGTCGGTAGAGCTGGCCGCTTCCGTGGAAGCAACGGCTGGTGATGAATTAGCATGGCGGTGGGTGGTGGAGGCAGCGCGCAACCGTAGTTGACAGCGTTGATGGGATGGCTACTCACGCTGTGCCTTTGGAGATGACTCGGCCTTTACCGGCGCTGCTGCAGAGACATGGTTAGCAAGGCATAGAGACGACGATGCATGGGCGCGACATGCAGACGGGTGCAGGCGCGACACACGATGCAGGCGTGGTGCAGTGGTGCAGTGGTGCAGTGGTGCAGCGGTGCAGCACAGGGGCGGCGGCGGCGGTGGCGATGTCAATGGCAATGGCAAGGGGGGAGGCAATACACACCTTCTGGCTTGGTCGCAGGAGGAAGACTATTTTTGCTGTCCTTGGGGGAGGACATGTTGGGGGTCGGAGAGGAGGTTTGGGCAGTCTGGGTTGCGGCTGCCATACTTTGGGGTGGTGACGTAGCAGTTGTGTCCTGGCGGATCGGCTGTGGTACTCGGGCCTTGTCCTCTTCTTTGCTCTCCACAACAACGCGACGTGTCTGTTGCTGCTAAACACACGGAGCGCGCGCGCCTTGTCGACTCGGGAAAAAAATCCTTCACTTGAGCGTCTACTCGTCAAAAGGTCAGCGCACGCACAGGTCAATGGGGCTGCTCGACGCGACAGGCAGGCTGGGGGGTGAAGGTAGAGGGCAGAGTCGTCGGTCGCAGGCGTCGGGGACGTGGCAAAGTCGGCAGCGAGCGCAACAGCGACTTTGGCACAGCACTACTACTGCTACTACTACTATTACTACTACTACGTACCTCAGCAAAAGGAATCGACTGGCGGCCGATGCGGGGTCGAGCCGTCTCAGTCGGAATTATCGATATTATGCACCGCCGGCGAGCTGGTCGCAAAGCTGGTGTCTGATTGTCGAATTTCAATGGTGACGTCAAGCCCCTGGGGTGACGCTCGCAGCCGGCGCAGTGTCGTCTGGAGGCAATAGCGCTGACCTTGCACAAGTCAAACCCGCTCCGATGCTGTGGTTGCGCGTGATGGACTCGTTCCTGCTTCTCGATGAGGCTCAAAACCGGCGGTTGACGGGGATCGTGCTGGTGGTGACGATGACAGTGAGGCGTTCGCGATGAGGTCAGAGGACAGGACGAGCGAGCAATTTCTGGGAGTGACGCAGCTTTTGCCAAGCAGATAACGTGATTTCCTGGTTCGTAATCAAAAGTCTGCACCAGCGCCGCCCCCGGCCCAATCACCGCCCGCCCTGCCCCACCGCCTTTGGCGACGCGCCGATCTGCAGCCCCTTTTGGCTCGCTTGCCACGAGACGCTTCCAGCCATCCCGGCCTCTCTGATACACTCTTCCATGGTTATTCCCGCCACAATTTGGCTGCAAATATCTGATGTCGATTTTTCCCCATGTCACAACGGCATGACATGAGCTGGGTCCTTCACAGGCGTTGCGACCCAAAACCCATACTCGATCTCACTCACACATCACCACACCTCATCCGACGTCTCGAGTGAAGCTGCTGGGGCCCGCTGTAACGGCCAACGGCTCCCTTTCTGCCAGATGCCGGTCCCGTTCCAGGCCTCGATTCACGCATGTTTCGTCGATCCAAGCTTCCTCCACTTGTATCGGCTCAAAGCAGCTCAAAGCAACGTCCTGCCAATCACCCGCCGACCACACCTCCGTGGCCTTGTTTTTCCCCTGCTCAATCGTGATCTCCATAATAATAGGTAGAGCACATTGTGTGGTGTCCTCGAGACAGACTGCCACATGCGAAGCCTAGGATGGCTTGTTTTGACTGTGCGCTGAGATCGACGACTGAGCTAGGTATTGTTGCGCTGCTAGCTGCCTACATAGTCGTGTTGCGCCACTAGCTGCCTATGTAGTGGTGTACCGGTGTGTACCAAGAAAGATAGGTAAATGTCCAAGTTGCCGCTTCCCCGGACTCGCCATGCTTTTCCCTCTAGCGACCGACAGACACTTGAGACATGGTCGCACCAATGGGTACAATAGGACGCCTATGTATGGTTTGCAAAACAAAGTCTTTCCGGTCAGATCTGTGATTTATGCCTCCCGTGCTGATCCAGGCGTCACCTTAGTTCTCCACCTAAAACATACCGCAACTGTCGTACCATGTCTGTTGGTCGTGGTTACCATGCTTTGCCGTACTAGAGTACCCAGCTCACATATAACGGTCTTGGAACGATCAAACGGAATCAAAGGTACATGAAGATTTGCAGGTTTACAGGCAAGGGGTAACTTCTGCCGCGTCATTCTTTTTGCTTGGTCAAAACAACAACTTTCCGTCGTTGTGAGCACTTATTCTGAAGGACCACGGGTGAAGCCACAAAGCCTCAAAGTATGATATAATGCGATCGAGAAATCACTGGGTGACTGTATGTCTGGTGATGTCGCTCGACCACGAACACCTGCGGTTGCCTCAGTGCACCGCAAGATCATCAAGACCTTTCACAGCTACTGTTAAAACATTGTGGCGGCTTCAGGGCTAGGGCAATAGGGTAGTATTGAAGTTTTCCAGTCGTCATATGCGCAGCAAATGAATCCCAGCTCCAGCTCCTTTTCTACTGAGTAGGCATTGAAAAGGTACACACAAGGCGGATGTGGTATTAAATGTGAATCACTTCCTATTCTTTCTTCTGCATTTGATTTCCAAGGCGAGTAATTGTCTCAAAAATGCCAACTTCAACTGTGTCGCCAAAAAACGATAAACAGTGATGACCTTCATCCTTCCTTTTTGCTGCGACTTCCTTAGGTAGACCACCCTATTCGTAAGCAAGCACGTTTCAGCAAGCGAAAAGGAGACGACAGCGATATGATACATGATATAGTGAGTCGGCATCGGAGGAAACAATAGCTCAAATATACAACCGAAATCGGGGTGTATCCGGTTGACCAGTGATTTGCACTCCTCTGTCGCCTCAACTGCATTCATCCATATATCAATGGCAGTTATCAATGACTCCTTCATGTCGGAAAGTAAAACAGTCTTCTCATGACTTTCAGATTATTATGCTGTTTTCCCCTTATCTGCACAAGAGACGTATGTGTCTACTTGAATAAAAAGAATTCGTGCCCCTTCTACCACAGCGCCCCCAATCCTGGAAGACACCAACACATTCGCATATTCCCAATATCAACAACACAGTCGATTCGACAAGCCTCGCACATGTCGACAATTTCGCGCTTACATTCTCCCACGCCAGTACGTCACGTCTACTCGCACGGTTCGCACCTCTGTCCTTCGGAACAGTTGCCTCGAGCGGGTCCTTGCATGCAGTCAACGACGACGGACTTTGCAATTTGCCTTTCCTAGAAAGAAAAGCCCAACCCGCTGGAATCTGGGCCGCGGTGTGGAGTCAATCAGCCGTGGCGCGTGGCATGAGCCCGGCGGGCGTCGGCGTGTGGAGATGGCCCACGATAGGTAGGCACCTAAGGTGGTAGGTAGGGGCACAGCTTCGGGGAGCTCCGATAGTGGGTTGGAGGGGCAAGTAGTGCCTAGCCAAGGTACCCACGCAAGGTACAGAACGGTGCAACAGCAATTGTGTAAGACGTGCTTGTCCTTTTTCTTCTTCTCTTTGTTTGCAACTTTCTGCTTGTGAGAAGATTTTCGCAGGTTTGCACTTTTGCGCCAATTCTACGTCGTGCGCAACCAACCCACCGTACTCGTCGCAAACTTGCCCACTCGCGATCAAACGTACAAGCCCATTCGCAACGCGCGGCATTGTCGCCTCATAGCTAGCTACTTTCTTCAACCCGTACATAGCTACACCCCAGCGCCCACTCCACCAGCGGAAGGAAATCAACGAATGCAAAACAGCGCAACCACCCGCATCCAAGCCCTCACCTCACACCTCTCGCCCTCCCCAATCCCACCAGCAACAACAGCCTCAAACCCAACTATGGCGAGCGAAACCCCCCAGAAACCACCCATCACATGCCACGTCCTCGACACAACACTCGGCCGCCCCGCCGCCAACATCCCCGTAACTCTAACCCTACACTCCCCTACCTCCTCCTCCGCCCACCCAACAACCTTCACAGCAACCACCAACACCGACGGCCGCGTAACTGCCTGGAACCCCAGCACACCCTTCTCCTCAACGCCCCTCCGCGACATGTTCTTGCAGCAAGGGGATCAAAAGTACAGCCTGACATTTGATACTGAGGCATACTTTGGGGAGAGAGGGGTCAAGACTTTTTTTCCAGAGGTAGAGGTCAAGTTTTTGGTTAGGGAGGAGGGGAAAGGGGAGCATTATCATGTTCCAGTCTTGTTGGGGCCGTTTGGCTATACGACGTATCGGGGGAGTTAAAACGAACCCGAAAGGCTTGAGAGATCTTACTCCGAAATCTTTTGCGTCTACTGAGCAGTTTGTTTAGCAGAAGACGGAAGAAAGATGTTGAGCATGTAGATTTGAATGAACAGCGTACATATACGTGTAGAAGAACCCATTCGGTTGTGTCCCCAGTTTAAAACAAGCGCTTTCCAAGATACTTGAGTACGCTTTCCAAGATACTCGAGTACGCTTTCCCCCCCTCCCCCGCTGACATCTGATATCCGTTCCCCTCATATAGCTGATCCATTCTTACATCCATCACAAACTCTCCATGCCTAATACCATTCTCCAAACACACAGGCATACTATCAATCCCAAACACCTCCAATCTCAGTGCTTCTTCGCACAACACCAAGCCGTCCTCGGAGCTTAGAAACATGACGCACAAAGGCGAGGCCAAACAGAGACATTGAATGGCTTGCTTCCATGTAGAGGTATCTGGTCAGCGCTAGAATACACAGTCTAGGTCATGTAGCCATGCCCATGTCCCAAGTGGGCTATTTTAAGCCCAGCTTGGTGAAACGAATGATGCGGGAAGGGAAAAGACGGACGGGTACGGTGTTGTCAAACCATCAGTGAGTCATGAGGATGACGTGCACATCACCAAAGCCAAGCACATGAGATACCATATTCGTAAACCAGATAATGCGACAAGAGCCATCACAGCAAAAGAGTATACAGATATGTGTTTAATATCAACTGTTTTATTTCTTCATATAACGGACCTATTGCCCGAAATTTCTTGCACTTGCACCGTCTTCTTTTCGCTTTCTGCCCTATGCTTCTCTCTCCAAGTACATACATTTGAAAATATAAAAAGTAGAAAAGGCGTGCGCATCGTTGCGCGCACACAGATGGCGTACGTACGTCAACGCTGGACGCCAGTCGAGCAAAGTCTTTGAAAAAAAAGAGACAAGATCATCATGTGAAAAAACAAGATCCTTGGGGATATCAATGAACGGAGAGCCAAACAGTCGAGAGGGATAGATGGACAGTGGATAAGAAAAAAAGAGAGGAAATAAATGCATCCGAGATGCCAGATCTCGGCCGTTCTCATCGTACTGGCCCCAGACCTTTGTTTTCATAGAAATGAACGCGAAATTTCAATAGGAGAATGTGTTGTGTGTAAGCCGCAAGTGGCGACTTGGATAGATCTTCCCAAACATGATTCAAAGAGCATGTTCTGCTCGCCCAGTGCGCTAGACGTGAGGTTCTGGAAGTGACCCGAAAACGCCGTTGGGGAAAATCAAGTGTGGTGGTGGTGGTGTTGTTGTTGTTGTTGTTGTTGTTGTTGTTGTTGTTATTGAGCCTTTATAGCTCACTCTGGTTGTTGTCTGAGAAAGGACTCGGGTCTCTTCGGGAGACCGTGCTGTCTCGCTTCGGTGCTGATGCCTCCTCGACAATTGGCGTCATAGGTGTGCGCAGGCCGAGCGATGTGTCGTACGATGTGATGCGTTGGGACATCATCGGTCGTGGTGGCTCGAGCGACGAACTATCGGTGAAAGGGCTGCGGTCCATGGTGGGAGTGGTGTCCTGGAACTCGGTGAGTTCGGAATCCCGGTCGCTGGGCGAGTTCATGCGGAGGGTCTGTTTTGCGCGTGCATGGTCGTCGTCCGAGTCGTCCGAGTCGGATGCCAGGCTTCCCCTGCGTGCGCGAGAGTGTGCACCTCCATCTTCCGATGAGGTTGCAGAGTAGCCGGTAAGAGGTCGTGCTGATGGGACAAGGACTTCGGGTGTGTTGACCAGTGTTCGCTCGCCACTTGTTAATGAGCCTGCGGCGCTCTTGGGCGGGGTCGTATCCGAACTCTTCTTCTTGGTCAGGGTGAGGGCCTTGACGGGACCGAGTTGGGCGGTGCTGCGAACGGAGTTTGCGGGGCTGATACCGGGCATGTGAATGCGAATCGGCTTGACGGCGTGCTTGGGATCGATCTGAGGTACGGGTGGTGTCTCAGCTCCGGGGGTCTCTGCTGGGCTGTTGGTGCCGTTCGACTTGACACTGACAACAGCGGCCTTTCCGCGAACAATGGTCTGAGCAGGTAGTGGGGATACGATGGCGTTCTGGCGGTACATGGTCGAGGCAACGCTGCCTCGCTGGGCAAGGCTGGGTGCGATGCTGGTGCGGCCGGCGGTGCTTGAAGACATCATCGAGTCACGGAAGTCAGGAACGAAGAAGTGCTGGTCGGCGGTGGAGTAGGGCGTGCTTGCACCAGACGAAGGTGTCATGGCGGGAATCGGGGGAACTGGAGGAACGAGCACGTCGGGGGATCCGGGCCCTGAGCGGTTCGTGACACCCGGAATGTAGGCGATCTGGATGATGTTGGAGGCGCGGGTAAGGACAGATGAGGCCATGGAGGCAACCGTATGTGTCGATGCTCGTGCACTTCGCCTTGACTGGAAGTCGTTCTGATCCTTCTCCCGTTGGGCAACGTCCACCTCCTGCCAGTCGCCCTGTTGCGATGCTGGCCGCCTCTTTCCCTTCAAGCAGTACTTCCATACAACGAACGTAAGAATGGCGATGAAGGCGACTCCTCCAATGACTCCACCGGCGATGGCACCGGCATTGGGCTTGCTGGGTGCAGATGGACCTGCGGTCGGGTCGATTTGGCAGTTGACAGAGGCGCACTCATCGCATGTTCGCGAGTTCTGGACGCAGACCTGGTTGGCAGGACATGTGATGCCCTCGCAGGACAGTGGCGCCTGCTCGCACAGCTTGCAACGCTTCTCTATCCGGAAGACATTCTCAGCGTCTGGCATCATGTAAGTATGTTGACATGTTTTTTTGCGCAAGTGCAGATCGTACCTCTGAGCGCACGGATAGACATGACGGCGGTGGTTGGAGATGGCTAGGGGATCAGCAGTCCCTGGTGAAGAAGCAATAAAGTCGGCGGCCAGCTGGCAGCTATGGGCGCATCCGATGGCGTACGACACTGGCAGGCTCCGGGGATTACAAGGCGAAAATGTTCGTATGCAGTGGTTCGGGGGGTTGTGCCTGGTGACCGAGGACAAAGAAGGAGGCTACTCAATGGGCGCCTCGGCGGACGGGAGAAGACGGGGGCGGCGTGACGCGCGGAAATAAGAAGGCGCAAATAACAAGAAATAACGAGTGACGATGAAGAAAGGCGACGAGCACCGGCAACAAAGAATACTACGACGACAACGTTGGCAGAGGCGGGTGCGCAGGGTGGATGGGAAGTGGTGCGGAAGAAACAGAGGTGGTAGCGGCGGCGGCAGTGGCAAGCAGCGGCGTCGTAAGATGAGGGTGTGGGCGGACAGGCTGTTGGGCGTTGGGGGTGGGCCGGGGCCTGGCTCAGAGGGTAAGCCGCGCGTGTTTCGTCTCTTCCCGCGTGGGCCAGAAGCTGTGATGTGCACCACAGCCGACAATGGCAAAAAGTCAATCACGGCAACGGGGAATAAAGGCTGCGAGACGCTCTCTTGTCGGCTGCCTCAGCACTGGCGATGGTGTTGCAGCCGTCAGTTCGGAGCGATCAGCCGTCTAATAGCCTTTGCAGAGGGGCAACGCCGCCATGTGCATGCATCCTTTCGTGCAGATGCACTACTGCGCTCCACTACGGTCGTTCCTGGCAAAGTGGCGCCCGTGTTGCTTCAACTCTAATCTATTTATTGCAGCCTTAGCCGTGCGACCGAACACCTGCTTCACCCTGAAAGAGCGTAGACGCATCTCGCGGCTTTGGCACTATCCCATCTATCCCACGATTGCGGGTTCCCCGTCTCTTTGTTCCTGTTCTGCGGGCGTGCAGTGGTACATGTCGCCCTTCATCTGCCATCAGACCCAGCCGACCAGAGGTACGCGTTGCCAGCCGCTAGTCCAGCCTCGCGGATGCTGATTGGCCGTCTCCTCGTGGCTAAATACTTAGTTTGCGCGTCTAGATTCTTTGCTCTGCAGCGGCCAATATATCGACAATCGCGCCTTATCTCAAAACACGTGCACTGCTTTCACGCCGTCCAAGCCTCCAAGCTGCTGAGTGGGTGTAGCTGCTGACATTAGGACACCATGGCAATCTGTCCATTGCCCATTCACGGCAACACCTACACCTCTGCCCAAGCCACCTGCACGCCTCGTGAGCTTCCACTTGCCCATGACAGCACAAAGCACCGCGCGATGCGAGCATACTGTATCTAGGCTGTCCGCCTGCTTCCCACGCATTCTGCTCGCCTAGGTGTGGCCTTGCTAAGATGCATGCGAAACACGACGAACCACGACCGGCCATATTAACCCTTTTCTGTGGGGTCAGCCCGCACCCGCCCTTTCATTTCCTTCACTCCAACCAGTGGGAAGCCGCCGCGCCACACTTTCGTGCCACCCCTCACAATGGCCTTTCCCTTGCGTAGTGCATCTCGGACATTTCTAGCCGTTGCTGATCACAAAAGGTCGAGACCGCTGAAATTGTGACACCGAGCTTTGCGACGGGCAGGTTTGCCGTCATTGGCCTCCGAAAAATCACCTTGAAATATAGATATGGATTCCTGGTAAAAAGCCTGAAAACAGCCGAGATTGCTGTGAAGAGCTTGACGACGGACTGCGTTGGCTGCTTGCCGACTATTCACACGGCACTCATTCTTCGCCCAAAGACCCACCTCAAGCGTGTATACCTCCTACAACCGAGGTCAAAAAGCGTACCGATCCTGGGCCTGCCCATAAGCTTCACTACTCCATCAGCTAGCCATCCACGTTATTCATTCATGTTTCATGTTCGCGCGGCGACTCCCGGTCAGCATTCACCCCAACAAACCTCGATATCTCAGCAAACTCTCGATGAACAACCAGAGTTTCCTCGCGAACACGCAGCATGTCTCCCTTCCCCAAGGCATACTCGCTCGTCTTGCATTGCCAGCCACTCGGTCGGTCCTCACCCGCGTAGACCACCCGTGCTCGTGGCACCTTTTTTCTTTGTTGTAGATTTTCTATTCGCCTTTGTTCATTCCTTTTGCCGATGCCT
Organism: Stemphylium lycopersici; assembly: GCA_003268315.1. NCBI lineage: Eukaryota > Fungi > Ascomycota > Dothideomycetes > Pleosporales > Pleosporaceae > Stemphylium > Stemphylium lycopersici. The sequence goes on from QGDG01000005.1 coordinate 203,642, forward strand.
TAATCCTCGCGATAAGATTCCCCTCATATTGTTCTCTACCCATTCTTTGTTGCTTCCCTGTTTTCTCGATGTGAAATCCCCGTTGGCCGCCTTACACTAGTCAGCACCAACACACACCCTTCTCTTTGCTGTCCGGCAAGGGGAAGAAGAAAAAAGAACCTCGGCCAAATGGAAGACCGTATCCCCACGGGGATTTACTGCTCATTCGTTGTTGTTGTTGTTGTTGAGGCACCGCCTCTGTTGCTGACGCGTTGGTCGTATGCTGAAACATGACGTGCTTTACATGTAGGTCCGAAAGACTGTCCAAGAGGATTGGCATACATGTGTGTACGAAGCAAAGTCGATGACGATTGTGGAGATACCGCCCGAACAAAGCCGGCAACTACATAGGCGCACGCATGCATTCGCCACCACTTCCATCGGCTTTGGAGCCGGTGGATACGAGTTTGGCTAGAAGAGTATCCTCACACCATGTAATCGCGTCTGACGTTGTAGAAGACGACGACGGATGAGTAAGATGCAAGGCATCTGCACATTCACATTCGTGCCAAGCCGCTATTCAGCTTGCTTCAGCGTGATGACTGTGGGATTTGACAGACTCTGGGTTAATCCATTCGCATCTCTGTGTAGGTAAAATGTCTACCAATTTGACGGCCTTGCCATGGGAGACTATGTCCAGTGAGCAGCCATGCGACCGCATCAACGCATACTTGGTCTTGGTGCTAGGCATTCCACCATTTCCTGCATAGACATGTAAGCAAGCGATTGCGGAAGGGACGATAAGAGCACGAATCACGTGCGTACATCGGAGTACAAGGGGTATGCTATTGGGCTTGTTGCTGTGAGGTCTGTATTTGTCTAGACGGATGGTGACTTTACATTCGTCGAGGTAAATGCAAGGCAAACAATGTGGTACAGAGATTCTTACACTTCTTTGTATTTCTGGCGGTGGATGCAAGCTGCATTGGGTATCACAAATATAACTCAGAGCAACTCAAAAAGTGGGCCCCTCTTACTCAACACACTCCTTGGTATACTCCAATCAAAGTCGCGCTACTACAAAGTCTGTGCGAATGGCAAGATAGCGAAGTCATACGACATCTCAGAACCATGGTTTAACAAGCACATCAACCATGTGACAAACAGAACCAACGGCTATACACCACCATCAAAGCTATAGTCAGAGTAACAATAAAAACACAAAACCATTTTGGGCCGCGAAGCTGAGTCCGGGAGTACCAATGTAGAATTCTGGTTCTGGCAACAATTTTGCAACACTTTGAATTTTCGATCCCACTCATATGTATAAAAAGGCCACAACTATAGTAAACTCTCTTACGCATTCTACTCTAAATGCCATACATCAAACCATCTAACTAAACGCCTAAACTTGCTTCAAACCCTATACCATCACACCATCCACCATCCACCATGCCCCAGCTGCCCACCCCACCGCCAACGCCCCCACCACCAGCACCACCACAGCCGCCCAGCCACCAACTCATCCTGAACAATCGCCATTATATTTACCCAACCTGCGGCCTTGTTCGAGGGCACATTGCACAGATAGAAGCAGACTTGCAGGCTTGTTGAAGAAGTAGAGAACGGGACTCCCCGGGGGCTGGTCTACTAGCGACGGTGAGATGTACTCGTGGGATAAGAGCTCGGATAGAGAAGAAAATGGGGAGGGACGTGATGGAAGTGAAGATGAGGAGAGGGGTCGAAGTGACGTAAATATGGCTCGGGATGATGATGACGATGATGACGAAGAAGAAGAAGAAGAAGAAGAAGAAGAAGAAGAAGAAGAAGAAGAAGAAGAAGAAACCCATACGCGCAGCTCAGAGGCCCGTTCTTCCGCCACGGTGCATGTTGGAAATGTGTCAGACACTGAGCCCCTCGGGCATCGCGGAGGATACAGCTATAACAGAAACAACCACCGAGTCGACTGTGGAGGACCCCGAGGTCCTTCAGCATACCTAATCCCCTCCATCTGAAAGGAAGGGGAGAAAGCGACGATACACTGGCTCTCCCAACAACAGTGAGTGTTAGGGCACCTCTGGCAGACGTCACCCGACCTTATAATGATTTCCAGAATATGCTCGCCAGCGCCGACGGCCATGTGCGTAGAAACAGGAGACGGCGCAGGGGCATGTACCGGCGGCAGGACTAGTCGTCATGACCTGAATGCTAAACTGCACCGTTCTCAGGGTTTGGGGTGTTGTATGCTGCGGCCTTTGTGCTGCGAGTCAGTCAAGCGTGAGAGCGATAGTATGTCAGCTAGCACATGGATATATTCACCTTAATAGTGTAGCAATGGATGTAGTTGTTCGACGTCACGTTCTTAGTGACTGATCTAGGTGATGTTCGTGCACTTGACACGCACACTGAGATGATCGTGAGAGGTCAAGTGCAATAAGCACAATGATATGGATTTGTACGTTCTCCTTTCGCATGTCGACTCCGGAAAGGCCTTGGACGCGAAAATTAGGGGCCCAGTAGCAACCTGAAGCAACTTGTGCTATACCATAGGGCCGAGTGGCTCATAGAATGACTGCAGGGACCCGCTGCGTATCCATATCGATATTGTAAGCTTCAGCTGGTGGCGTGTCGCTTGGATCACAGGAAATTCGCTGACCGGATATATCGAGTAGTGCATGAACTGGGACGACTAGCTGTCCGCCTAATGCTTGACCGATGCCCTCTGGCATCTCGTTGCGTTCGTTGGAGGGGAATAGGGACAATCGATCGGACGTATGCTATGAGCAAGGTTCTGCGAAAAGGGAGGTGGAGTTGCCGCCGTCCTCCCAGACCGGCAGAGTGGGGAGATTCCTGATTACAATCGAGCCGGTTGGCAACGAGCTGATCATATATTTTCCTATACTCTGTAAATCAAACACTCGCGTCAGCATGTTCAGAAGTAACAAGGTGCTCATTCAGCTGGGTACCGTCGAGTTGCTTCGCGCCCTCAAAACCTTCCCCGTGAAATATGGTGAAGCACGCGTGGCTCTCACATTGGACAAGGACGAAAGGATCGGGTCGTTACATTGGCAGGGCTTGCGATAATGTCCCTACTTGAAGATTCCGGGCGCCGGGAAGAAGCAAAGTCCTTGCGGGCCACTTCGCTAATCCCAGAGATCATCGGTTGCGTCGCTTTGGTCGGCGATGCAGCACCTGTCACGAACGCTATTCGCCGCCCTACATCAAGACCATTGCTTCCGCAGCTCCGTCCTTCCATGTGCAGGTCATCAAAGTAGAGGGCCGTTTCCGGTTCGGTAGTCTTTCAACCTAGCAGACGTGTCTTAGTCTTGGGTAGTGCGATCGGCGTTCGGCAGGACTCTTTCGGACCATGTTGCCTCACTTTTGAATTTAGCACTGGGTGGAGAATCTCGTGTGCTGTGTTGGTAAGTTCATTTGAGACATTGAAGGTCAGCAGGAGGTACAGGACCCGGTTACGAAATGGCTTTTCTCAGTCTGTCTTGATGGAACCCCACACAACCATGAGTATCGATGAAGACAGCAGCATGCGTAGACGAATATGAAGCGGGCACTACTTATGATGCATAAGTCATCGTTCATGCGCTTCTATGGTGCCTGCAGATCAGACGCACGCAATCTAGCTGAATAGAACTATGCACTGTGACTTACTCGTGCCCAATAAGCGCGCGCTTAAAGTAGTTCGCACATCTCACGACCGGCCAATCTGTAGCCCTTTCCCAATATTCGCCAGGGCTGTGACTGGTTATACCCAGTCGTTACATGAGGCGTAAATAACCCGTTGATTTTACCGGGGATATGCACAGCTCTGGAAGCTCATTCTCCTTGTCTTGACAGCAATCCGATGGCATAAGGTGAAGCTGACAGGAGTGAGCTGCGAGATGGCGCTTCTTTTGGAGTGACCGCCGAGAGACAGACGAATATCGATAACTGCAAGTGTCGATCCTCAGTCGATCCTGAAGTCCTCTCAATGCCGACACGAACCTGTCCTGCTAAGAAGGCGGCGGGTTTCAACAGGGCTCGCCCCGAAAGATTGCTGGTGGCTGTTGGCATTTCATCGGCAAGATCGTTTCTTCATTCGGTCCCACCATAAACCAAAATATAGGGCGATAGGCCTAGATATCCATGGTGCAGATGGTAATGCGACGCATTTGACAGGACCACTGGTCCGGTATGGCAACTGGGTAAACGGTGTCCAGGTGCGGATAACATGAGCAGCGTTTCTATAAGATCATGGTCCGACACTGAAGCGCGCGGTTCGTCGTGAACTTGGAAAGGGGAGTTCTTGTTCTGATCGCCGGCGGTAACGATGGCTGCAATCATCTCGATTCTTGCGAGCAATCCGGTAAGAGCAAATTTTGAGATAAGGGGGTCAGATCGTGATCGCTCGGGTGGCCTCTGAGGAGGCAAATGTCATATAAAATAAGGCAAACTACAAGAGATCAACGCTTTGCGTATTTCACCAACCGCGAATACGCCTTGAAGACCTTGGCGCACCAGCAGGCGGACCTCGCTCCGCGCATCCTCTCCGAGAACTGCGTTCACTCTGTCAACGGATATCTGCGCCTCATAATACTGATATGAGGCTAGCATGCTCAGCGCAATGCTCCTGGAGTAGGTCAGTGATAGACGCTTGAATCTTCTCGCACCGACACCATATACATAGAGATATGAGGAGTTTGCACTAAACGCGGAGTACCTCGGGCTGCGCCACCTTCCGCCAAATCTTCCTCGATCGTGGGAAAAGTGGGTGCTCCGGTCCAGCTATGGCGTGATGTCGCATATACCATGTCAAGGGTACCTTGTGACACCGCAGTAATGCCGATAGCAACATGTTCTTTAAGATTTCCACCCTTCTTATTACACCACAGCAGGCCTTCCGTTGTAAATGCATAGCGTCAATTGGGGCATTTCAATGTCGTGTCCGGAAAGCATGCGAGGTGAGTTGGCGTATGAGGGGACTGCACCGTAGAACATGCGGGGTAAGCCCGATGCATGAAGCCATTGCCCTGCTGCGATGATGTGATGCCTGTTGCTATCGATTCTGGTTGCTCAGATCTCGGGCATTGGGCACATGTTCGTGTCTGGCACACGTGTACACGACTCATGCGGCTTATTCAAGAGCCGAGACCGCCGTTGGGATGCCGATCGGGCAGTGCTCTTTGGTAGGGGAGCCGGCTTCTAGGAAGAACCACATGCCCTCTCAAGTTACATTGGCTAGGCGGGAGCTACGATCCCTAGCATTAGATAGGATGTGGACGCTTGTCATTGAGCAGCTTCAAATCCAAGCTGCCAGCAAGGGTGTGATGAAACTTATCCACCTAATCATGGATCTCCATGTTGTAATCCTTCTACTACCTCTGGTAGCGTCAAGGTAGATCATTGGCGACAAGCGGGGTAGCCCAGGCTTTCGTTACTGACAGGCTGTGTATACTCGCCACTTGCCGTTGGCGCTGCTTTCGTCCGCCGTAGAGGGAGCCTAAATGTTTGCGTATCGTCGATTCGTGGCGCTGATGATAAGACGAGTAGTATCTCGGTACGGAAACTGGGGTACCTTGATCTTGGTACATCCGTGAACTTCGCTGCAATCATACCCAGTGCGTCGTGTACCTGAAGGGGGTTCCCTGCGACTACTAGAATCCTCGCCCGACGGATTTAGCGGTGAAGCCAAATTAGCCGAGCTATCCACCCTATATTCGCATATCTCTGTGCGGTAACCGCAGGATGACAGCTGGACTCTATCGTGGAAACGCCTCTTGAGGGCGGCGATCTGCATTGAATCTGGTCGCCACGATGCTCGTTGATGCGTCGTTTGTTACACTTAAAGGACATCAGCCGGAGGGTTCGGCGCCTGCGGATGATGCAAAGTAAGAGAAACCATGTCGCAAATCCTTTCTGACATTATGGTGGCAAAGGGATCGTCTTAAAGTACCCGCAGTCGTTCTTCATGACCCGGAGTCTGTAGACGTGGCAGATGTGCTGGCTGCATCAGACATTAGCGCCGAGAGGTGAGGCATATCGAAACCACCCTAGTCTATCGAAGGTGCCAGATATTCTAGACAATTTAGGGAATTTTGCGAGTGGTCGAATTGTGGAGGGTGTCCTGGGATTCGGTCTTTCTCGCTGCCCAATGGCGTCGGTTGGGCTTGGTAGGGCGAACAATGAGGCGAACGGCATCAGTGCGTCCACGCCCAACGAGGGACTTCATCGTACTCGATGCGTCGCACCCTCGTCCCGGAAAGAAGACCGGTGTAGGTTGTTGTATGTAAGCAAATCTGGAATGCGAGGCTGTCGATCATGTGTATAAGTCTTCGGCGCGCCCAACTTCGAGTCCGGCCCCAGCACGCGATTGAATAGCACAGCCGGCCCTCACCGTACTTCAACCCCGTGACTGCATCATTCCAAACACCATGGCGGTACCCAACTCGTACTTCGTCCCAGGCTTTGGCATCTCAAGAGCCGTCATCCAGAATGAGATTCGCTACCATTGCGGACCCGATGCGATAGTTCGACCGTACACCTTCCAGGTATTTGGAGGTCACTGCTGCACGTATGACAGGGTACTGATTCAATGACCAGGGCCGCGACGGCTTCCTGATCACGACAATCGGTCCTCCACTGACCAAGGTACACCGACCGTATCATGTTTTGCTGTCAAGAGACTGACTAAACAGGCCCAAATCGATGACTTGAAGATGTCTTCTCTTGAATACGAAGAAAAGCAATCCCGCATCGCCGACGAGTCCACTGTCTTCGTGAACGCACCTATTCCGATAAATCAACGATTACGACGAAGCACTTGATCGCGGTCAACAGGCCCGCTGTGGCCTCTTCTTAGGTACCACGACTGGGCTTTCGAAAAGCATCTGTCTTATACCCTGTACCTCGACAGATTTAATACGTTCCCTCTTGCCCGAGTATTGTTTTAGCGTGCATATTGTCTGTGGGTGGACATTTTGATGATTTTATGGGATACGTCGTTTACGTTCCGTTGATGACCTGGATATGGAGTTCTTTGGGCCGTCAAAGAGTCAATCTCTTTCGCCAGACGGCTTTTTGCTTGAGTGCGCTGAGCAAGTTATAGTCTTAGCATCAATTGAGAGCCTTTGTTCATTTGCCAAGCCTCCGATGGCCCCCATTTGGATATCATACCTGCTGTACTTGGAAATCGTCTCCACTCGCTTGACTTTACTTGGGAATCCCCCCAGACGTCATGCGCGTACCCAGGACGGCGAGACTCGTCCCAGAATGTCAGCCGTCCGGAGTCCTTCCGGTACTACATTCCGGAGTCATTTACCAAATGTTCGCGGCTGGGGCTTGGGATCTGGTATCAGAGTCCTGACGATTGGGCTGGAGGGCGGAAGTTGGTGAGCAGAAATGCGCGCGACGCTGTCTGCTTCAGTCCAGGAGCGTCGCCCTGTTTTATACTGACGGGCCCTCTTGGCAGTCGCGGCCTGCCAACATGATCTGTGCCACGCTGTAATGTATCAGAGATCGAATTTACGCGCAGATCGAGATGACAAGAGGGCAAGACATGGGTTCTGGCGCGTTGTTGAGGTCGTGTTGGTGATGAGGCGGAGCTTGAGCCGCTCCAAGACGCAGGAACGACTGGCGCGTCATTGGGCAGGGCCTAGGCGAAGTCGTGACCGGTGTGAAGTGTCGTCACAAACAACGTAGCGACCGCGGTCGCGACAGGCGTCTGGACACGTCACAAGGTACGATTGTACGCCTCGTCAGGGCTCGCGAATTGCACAAGGCTATTCGTGGCTGCTTAGAAGACGAGGTTCGTGTTAAAGTCATACTCCCTGTCGCGCGCCCGAAACCCTCGCATAAGAAGGTTGGACTTGCATGAGCTGACGGCAATTTGCAAGTGATCTTATAGCAACGCACTAAGCACAACCTGGTACCGTTCTGGCTCGATTCAGTGTCTTTCAAGTCAAGAGAGATTATATCTGCCCAGGAGGCGGTACAGGCAGATGTGCCAGAACATCGATCTAACCAGCTGCGCGCTAGCGTTGAAATTGTCACTGGAACGAAAGCAACAGATGAATTTTCGCCCAAATTTTCATCTCTGAGTCTTCCAAAATTCCCGTATCGTGCGCCATATACACGCAGAAGCGAATGGTTTACAATTCGCACGCGACTCACTCAACCGACAATGCCTTTCGCCATACGAAACCGCTCTCCAACAAAATAACACACCAAAATACGGTGCGCTCGGCGCCGACACTCGAGATCAAGACTACGCGAACATAAGACCGCTCTATCGGAAACAGGAAGACTGCGCGCAGTTCTAAAATGGTATGTGCCAGTCCTCGACAGGTCTTACTGCATGACTTCGCTGGTGGGGAGTCCACATGTACCCCGCTCTCTCCACATACGCTCCTGCTTGTGCTCCTGGCAGTAATGGACAAGTTGCCATCATCCAGTACATTATTGTTGTAATCACCAGATTTGTCATCAAGCGAGTAAATCGTCCGGCACTTTGGCGGAGTGGTTAACGCGCTGGCCTGCTAGTCCTTCACAGGAAAGTTAGCCAGTTCCTTCGGGAGCGTGTGTTCGAATCACACAGGTGTCGCAACTACCACAATTTTTTTGCTAATCTAGATATTGTGCAGGCGAGCAAAAGTTGAACACATCTCGCTCCTTTTTGCACATTCGGAGATGCAGACAGGAACGAATCGCTCTGCTGCTGCTAGCACAGGACGGCTCTATTTCTAAGGTTGACAAGACTCGTCATTTTCGACATAATGCTTTGTTTATGATCTTATATATATTTATCGTCGGCACGACGTATCCAGGCCAGACCATGTGGTTCCTGTAATCCACCAATGTGCGCCGACTACATAGTGTTGCACATGTCCGGTCCCTGGCTCTTCGCCCCATCCTTGGTAGTCGTCTTTGCGCTCGTTCTCGCGACATCCTCCAACACCTGGCGGCAGAGCTCGCCTGTCAACGCACTACATTCTGCGTAATGATCGCACAGCATCCTCTGCGCAGTTTGTAACCCTTCGTGCGGCATGACACTTGCGCCTTTACCCTTCTTATCTGGCCCGTGTTCTGCCAGTGTCCACTGCTTCCTCAGATCCCTCTTCAGACCCAGGACCATCACTGGCAGGTTCTCATCATAATTGAAGTGCTTGTTCACGATCGGCAGCCATGTTGATGACAAAGAGTCCAGCGAGGCGCGCGAGGAGATGTCGTAGCACAGAATTACGAACTGAGGATGCAAGAGGGTGTAGTTTAGGGGTGAGGCGGTATCGAAGAATTGCAGTCTATATGGGCGGCCGTAGAGCGTGATGTCGAAAGCGTACGGCTGGTCTATGTCGAGGAGTTTGGGGAGCTCATATGGGGGGAGGTCATCGCTTCGGGGCTGTACACCCAGTGACAGACGCCTGAGGAAGGGTCAGCAGTGCCTGTGGGTGTCTTTCAGATGCCCTATCGTGCACACCTGGTGTCGTGACATGTGCGCTGCATGAACGCGCGGAATGGCGCGCGACAGTGGTGGCAGACTCACGATAAAAACGTTGACTTTCCCACTTCTGCATCCCCAAGTAGCAACACATTAACCTCTGGTGGAAGCGCTGTATATTCCATGGCGAGTTCTGAGTGCCTCGTGGGCGCTGCAATGTTCAAGGCGGCTTCATGTTTGCTTTGGCGATAGAGCGTCATCAGGGTTCGAGATACCTGGGCACGGAGATAGGCGTTAGTATGTCTTGGCACGGGTCCACTGAACACGAAAGCGTTCCTCTGCCTTTCCTATGCTATGGCTCTCTTCCACTTACATGCTCTTTTCCAAAGTCTGAATCACGCGCATACTGTATACCAATAGCGTGCTACCTGGAATCTTCTTACTTTACCGATGCATGGAATCGAAGTTGCTTCAATAAGGCACGAGTAATATTGCAACACACTACGATAAGGACATGCAATGTCAACACGACGAAATACCACTGTCGCCAACCACAAATTCTTAGCTTTCCTTATGCCCAACCTGAATGCTTCATGCCTATCATTCTTTCGATCTTCAATGCCTTGATGTCACTAGCTTTGGTGGTTTTACTGGCGCAAGGTGATTGCGAATCTGATGTCACTGCTCTGGTTAAGCTACTGGGGATTTTATCGATTACCCAACAGAATCATGAAATTTCTATTGAGATATGCGTTGGACAGAGCCTTCCAAGTGGTAATAGTTGATGATTCACTGATCATCTTCTGTTTCAGTGGTGTTGAGGGTACCGAATAGAAACCAATTTGCAGTCATCAAGGCCATTTTCGTGACCGTCGACGACGAAAAGTGCAAACTCTTGTAGGGAGGCCAGAAGTCGTGGAGACATGGATAATTTTAGTGTCTTGTCGCTATTGAGGTTATTGTAGCCTTGAAGTGGCTCGCCCTGATCTCGAGTGCGGGGGCTAATTACGCTAGGACGTTAGCACAACCGGGGCCTCGCTGGACTTGAGAACAACACTATTCCAAAGACCTTCGCACACCATTTCTCTTCATGCACGCATCATGGATTACAGACGATTGTAACTTTCGCACCGTCGGGCTCTTGCATCCCGCAGGTCTTGGCTCTGACTAGACGTTCTTGATAGCACTTCACCCGGCTGGGAAGCCACAATCGCCGGTGCCTTGCTAACACCAGTTTGATAGGCTTGGCAACGCCTTCACCACCACGAACCAGGAGTCTGGATCCATTCGACCCTGTTCGATTGTACTGGGCCACCGCCAGCCTTGTTATTTGCGTTAGGCTGCTTCCTCGTGTGGCCATAGCACAAAGATAACAGTTGGGACCTGCTTAGAATCGTAGGGCAGGTACGCCAGCCAAGTACGCTTGCAGTCTTGGAGGCTTGGACAAAATCATTCTCAATTACCGGATGAGGAAGCTGGCAAAAATGCTCTTGTACTATAGGCCGATGACGGAAAGCACCATGCAAGTGACTTGTGGTACATAAGGGCACCATGGTAGAACCCTTGCTATTCGCGACTTGCTTCCCTTACTCGTCGCAGCATTCTTACCGCTGCCAGCCATGAAGGTCTCCACACTCCTCGGTCTGCTTCCCGGGGCTGCTCTTGCTTCCGATGTCTTGAGTGTCGCTTTTTATGCGAAAGAGAAGAACCAGCTGTACGACTTCATCTCCGCCAACAGCGAGATCGACTATGGCTGCCGGCCGCAAGTCCTCGCCTCGGGTGAAGAGCACAAGCTCCACGCCGTGATCTCGGAACATAACTTGAATCACTTCAAGCGCAGTCTAGATCCCGAGCTCGTCCGCGTCGAAATTTTGGACAACCTGAACAAGCGTCAAACGGCTACTGCGCCTATTGGCAAGGGCGATCGGTTCGATGGAGGAAAGATTGCGCCTCGTGGTCTTGGTACCAGAAAGCCCAGCGAGTACGCTGAGCTTCAGAGCGCTGGTATTCTCAACGCGGACGAAGTCTACACCGCTATGAAGGGACTGGAGAAGGAGTACGGCATGTCTCTTTTTACCACACCCCACAAGACGTTCGAGGGCAACACCATCATTGGAGGTGTCGCGAACAAGGCCGAAAAGATCAAGAAGGACAAGCAGTACATCTACTTCACCAGCGGCATTCACGCTCGTGAGCGCGGTGGACCAGACAACCTGATCTACTTCATCTCGGATCTGCTATACGCGAACGAGCACCGCATCGGTCTCACCTACGGCAACAAGAAGTATACCAATAGCCAGGTGAAGAAGGCTCTCGGTGCGGGAGTTGTCTTCATCCCCATGCTGAACCCCGACGGTGTGCGCCACGACCAGGCCAACAGCAACCTATGGCGCAAGAACCGTAACCCAGCCTCTGCGCGACCCAACGAGCCCTTCAGCGTCGGCGTAGATCTTAACAGGAACTTTGATTTCCTCTGGAACTTCACCGAAAAGTTCGACCCTTCCATTGCCCCCGCTTCGACCAACCCCGGGTCCCAGGCTTTCTACGGCACTGCGCCATTCTCTGAGCCAGAGACCCAGGACATGGCTTGGGTGTACGACGAATACCCCAACATTCACTGGTACATCGATGTCCACTCGGCTGCTGGAACGCTTCTCTACTCCTGGGGCGACGACATCGACCAGTCGCACGACCCCAAGCAGAACCTGTTCAACCCTGCTTACGATGGCAAGCGCGGCGTTGTAGAAGATGAGCTGTACAAGGAGTACATCTCCCAAGAGGACTGGGACAACATCCGCATTGCCGCGAACCGCACCACCGATGCCATGATCTCCGTCGGCGGCCGCGAGTACGTTTCCCAGCAAGCTGTTGGTCTGTACCCTACTTCCGGTGCTAGCGACGATTGGTCCTTCAGCCGCTGGAACGGAAACAAGAAGCTCACCAAGGTCTACGGATACACCATGGAGTTTGGCTACCCTACCAACTTTTACCCTACTGCGGAAGAGTTTATTCAGAACATCATTGACACCAATGCTGGCTTCATGGAGTTCATTCTCACGGCTGTTGAGATCGGCCTCAAGGCTTAGCGTTTGGGTTTGTTGATTTGTTTTGGTGGGTTAGTGTGGCTTGGGTGACTGAGCGTGCTGAAATGATGATGTTATGAGATATAAGGTGAAATATTGTAGCAGTATAGTAGTATTAGTTGCTAGTCACTAATGTATTGCTAGCCGAGCAAACTCTGGGTGTCATTCTACACGAACACCATCTTTCTTAGCAGGAGCGCAACAAGCACGGAGTTTCTGGGGAAGCTCCTGCTTTCAGAGTGCCCGTGTGTAGCCGCCGTTCATCAAGTGCTGGTCTTTAGCCTTTCGATTCGCTGGTGGAGGATAATGAGTTTGGAGTGTATTCACAATTCGATTACTCAGGACAGAGTCGCTCGAGGAAGATTGAAAGTGTTTTCTGTCGACGGTCCGGGACGGTGGGAAGCCCTGGACGGGACTAAGGTCGCGATATACGACTGGTGTGTGCCTTCCAATCGTCATTGGGCTATATGTCGTAGGCTGACTGCTGTCCATACCTCTTTCGTTTTCGAAAACTCCTATTTCCTGGCCGTGCTCTTCGTCGATTTGTTCATCTTGACCCTGAGTTTCGTCGCTGCTGAGGTTTTTGGAGTTCTTCTCATCCCATTCATCATCAGAAAACGCCTCAGCATCAGATACTCCAGAGTTCTTGGAACCCGTCAGCACTGGTCTCGTTCCTTCCCTCTCCTTGCCCATCTTCCGCCGACGCGCGTACTCGCCTTTAAGCTCCGTCCCGCGATTCCTCCACGTCAAGACCAGACTCAAGGGTCTCTTTCCAGCTAAGCGTAGAGACTCGAACCAGTCTCTATGCTCTGTGTAAGGTAATTTCCGAGACTTGTTGATGTAAGCGGGCTTGGCGACGCTGCCGACGTCGTCAAACAGCATCTTGGCTGTTGGGGTTTGGATGTTAACCTTATCGATGACGGTAGCCATGATATCCCTGTCGAAGCAAAGCCACTCAACGGTGCCATTTCCCAGACGGAACCCTAGCGCTGAGCCGCCGTGCTGAAAGACGCCGAGCATGTAGCACGCTTCGATACAGCCCTCTGGTATCTCATTGCCATCAGCATCGGATTGGGCTCCCAACCGATCGTCGCCAAGTAGCGAGTCGACATAGCCATGTTGCTCCCGGTTCCAAAGAGAACGAAAACGTTCTACGGAGACAAAAGAAGCTCGAAAATGATAGATTACAACATCGTTTTTGAACTTGTAATATACGTGTTGTTTCAGCTTCAGCTTGACACCGTTAGGTGTGCAGGCTCTTCTCGCGCCTGTGTTGGCTTGGCGCTGTGTATCAGCTTCTCGACTCGCTGCGTTGGCGGCCGGGCGACCTCGTTTCTTGTTGGTCGGCTGTTGGGCCTTCTTTGGTGGCATGGCCTCGAGGCTTTTGGTCTGGTTGAGATAAAAGTGGTATTGAAATGAATGCTGTATTGCGTGGGATGTTCTACACTTGGTGCACCGCCGCAATCTTTATATGGCGTGGAGCCTGGACGTTGCGCCATCGCAGCCTAGTACACAAGGGCTGCTTTCACGGTGAGGGTGAATTCTTCAGAAATGAATGCTTAGAATGACTCAGCGGAAAGCGAGGGCCCAAAGAACGCTGTTTCGGACGGCAGCAGCGGACCATCCAATGTTGACGTAGCTGCTGCTTACCCGCTATGCCAGTTAAAGCGCAACACGGGTGACGCGTGTGCGTAGCAGAGTAGGCCATCCCACCTGGAGTTTCATTCACTGTAGTATCTCCATGGGCTACAGTGACTTCAAGAGATCTTACTGTGCCCTAGTTACGTGCATGCCGTGAAATGAGGGTGTTGGTAATCCGGGGTTTGGAGCAGAATAATGCTGCCAGGGTTTTAGCGCGCGCAGATATCTGGACTTAGGTTCCTGAACGCGACAAAGAGATGGATGTCTCTGATTTCATGGGGAAGAGTAGGAAGTAAGGGACGCCATAATGGCAGTAGAGCGGTCAGTGTCTGGTTTTGCGGAACCGCTATAATGGTCGAAACTAGATGTTAGTGTCTGCTCGGTGAGCGATGTTGAACTATGACCTACGCATGGGAAACATCTGCCTCATTGCATCGGAGGATGATATGATTTTAATCCTTTTGCTGTGAGGGAGTCCTGCGATGTACATGGAAGGAGCAGCCATATGCCCGTGACTGGCGCTAGCTCGAAGGAGTCTAGCTTCGCAGCCCTTCCATGCAGTGGCGCGTCGGCTTGCCCATGCCCCCCTCCTTTTCTACACCTACACGATGCTACGATTTCTGGATACACGACAGCCACCGCGCAAGTACGTCATACCCGGGACACCAGCTACGGCGCCTTCGTTTAATGATTCATGCGAGACCTGCCGTACACGAATATGGACTCATTCATCGTTCGAAACGCTCAAACATGCTCCAGCTGAGCAATCAAGAGTCTCTATGCATTATCGAATCTCATCAGAACAGCTGTGGGTGTCGGTGTTAGGAGGCTGTGGGTTCTGTAAAACCCTTGCTGATGGGGTAAACGGCATAGTCTTCTTGGGTGAGCTGTACGGCCGGTTTGGGAAGGCCGACAGCCGCTCTGGAAGTAATGCAACTGAAGAAAGGAAAAATTGCGATGTCGCAAATGAGGTCGAGAGCGAACAGTCCGGCCAGATTGAAACAGGCTGGGAGGACGCTTCTACGTTCAACGAGGAAGAATTCGATGATGATGTTACTGGAGGCTGGGACACATGGAAAGATCGTGATACGTTGATTGAAGCATGCTTGTTTGAGGTTGAGATCTCTTTTGAAAGAAGCCAAGAGGGATTGTTCACTTTTGTCAATGCGCGCATCGAAGCTGTTGACAACACCGAGTGCCCTAATGAGCTGCAAAAACTGAGAGGAAACAAGGCTGTAGAATTGCGATACCACATCAGTGTCGAACGTATGTTGACGAATCGGCAATACAGAAAGATTAGCTAAAGGTGTCAGATGAATGGTCGGATGGGCCACCGCTTTTTCCGACGGTCACAACGAACAGTACCCTTGGAGCAGAGGCCAACATGAGCTTATTAGCAGCCTGGATGTGCAACCTTGAACCTGTCACAGGAGTCGCACCTAGTAGTTTGCCTTCACGCTTGATACAGCTATGTGATGATCAAAGTTTGCGCGTCATCCACACATCGACGCTCAGTGGCTGCGGACCGACTTTCGCTGCGCTTAGTTACGTCTGGGGTACGAGTCAATCATTCATATTGCTCAGCACGACGGAGAGTGTACTCTCGAAAGGTTTTGATGAGAAAAGACTCCCCCAAACGATCCGGGATGCTGTCACGGTTACCCGTCGCCTTGGGCTGCAATACATCTGGGTCGATGCGCTGTAAGAACAAACCATTGGCCAGCGATAGCTTTTTTTGACAGAATTGCAGGTGCATCATGCAAGACTCAGACATGGACAAAGCACTCGAGTTGCCAAAAATGCGATTGATCTACAAATGTGCTACCGTCACTCTCGTGGCTTCCGTCGCCCAATCCGCTACCGAAGGTTTCCTTCATCGCATCGATCAAACGCCCGACTACTCCATTGAACCAGTTCATATACCCTTTCCCGCAAATTTATCATCAAAAGCGCCCACACGAGTGATGCTCAGTTACCCGGGAAGCTACAAGCGATGGAAGGACCCAATCAACAACCGGGCTTGGACATTCCAGGAACTCATTTTGTCGACCCGCGCGATCGTCTTCTCCTACCGTGGCATTGAATGTATTGACCGCACGAGCCTAACACCTGCGGACGGCTTGCTTTCAGGTAGAGACCCGCAGCTACCAAACTTGCCATGGAATGGCAAGATGTTCTCTCTTGCGACCACTCCAGAGAATGCACGGCAAAAATGGCTCTCAATACGCGGGGAGTACAGTCGGCGTATGTTATCTTATCAGGGCGACAAACTTGCAGCAATTGCAGCCATTGCCGAGGAACTTGGCCAAAGGTACCACAGTCGCTATCTTGCTGGAATGTGGGAGCGCGATCTCACGCATGATTTGCAGTGGAGATGCTCGCGGAACGAAATGGCAGAGAGTAGAGATGCCAATCTGAGGCCGCGAGCGAAAGAGTACGTGGCTCCGTCGTGGAGCTGGGCATCTGTAAACAGTGCGGTCGAAGACTTCGTAAATGTATGGGGAGACGAGGCTGACGGCGGTGGAATGGGTGTCAAGGGTGATTTGGGCTTTCAAGTGGTTTCCTGTGACGTCGAGTTCGCAGTCCCCGGCTTCGAATATGGAGCCGTTACCTCGGGCATCTTGGTTGCCAAAGGTCGTGTTTGCACAGCTATTTGGCGGCCCCACGCCAAGGAAAATTCGCGAAACGCCTTCGAGTTTGACGGCTACTTTGAACGAATCATCGGAAACGATGAAGCGAGCGGCCTAGTGTATACTGGTGAAGCCATATTAGATGCGGTCGATCCGGAAATGCATGATGGCGCGGAAGTCACTTGCCTTGCGACTCGATTGGTAGAAAATACGCCGCGGCAAGAAGATGTAGAAGGATTGATGCTACTGCCGAACTCAATGGGCCAGTATCGCCGTGTTGGCTTCTTCCGAGCACACACTGGGATCTTCGAGGGTCGGGGGGCTCATCAGCTTGCAATCATATGACTATTGGCCTATTTTTTGAAGGAGAGGCCTGGGATTCGACCAAGCGAACGTGGGACAATAGCCTACTGTCCCCTTCACTTGTCCGCTCATTTCGCCAATCTGCAAACGAGGCTGCACTAGAGGCACCCCAACACCGCTTGAGAACGCATTTCTATACTCACACTCTATCCCTGACCCCCGAATTTTCGATCAACTACATGCCAATCGCGAGATGAAACTCCTCAACCTGCTAGGAATCATCGCACTCTCCTCCGTCGCGACCGGAGAAATCTGCCCAAGGTACGCGACTCACCCACTATGCCTAAACATGGTTGACACAGGCTGCCATCTTCGCGTCTTCAACAACCCCAAATTCGAATTAGACTCAACGCGTCTAGTTGAGCGAAAAGATTGCTGACGTCAAAACTACAGCTGCTCTAAAGATGGCCTAGTCAACATCAATACCACTGTTCTGTCAGATATGGGTAGAATCATTGATATTGCCACTACAGCCCCACATCCTTCTCCCCCAGACCAGCCACCACATACAGAAACAGGGGATGACGTGCTTTGGAACAGATTCAAGGAAAAGGGCTGCACGTTAGTATGGGCGATGCGCGCCGATGACCGTGCGGTCGGACCCTTTTACCAGCCAGCCCGGGACACAGCGGCGTCGCCTTTCAACACGGAGAATGACCTCACTGACTGGTTCTGGTTGCCGGACGATATGGTTATGGACCTTGATTTCTATGACTTGCATCATACCTGGGGAATCGGCTCAGCGTTGGACGCTCTGGGGTTGAATTCGAAGTGTGATGTAGATCAGGAAGGCCGTAACTCACTTTTGACCATCGATCACCAAGACCACGAAAGTCTGGAGGATGTCGACGATCAGTACTACTACGTGAAAGAAAAAAGAAGAATATACAGGGCCACAGGAGCGAGCTTCATATTCACGATAAATGTCCAAGACGGCGTCATTATGGCCTTGAACGTCATAGGACCGAAGCATGCAGGCCAGGATAGAGGTCCAGTGGTTGAAGGTTCCGACTTACCAGACCTCCGCCAATTTTCTGACGTGGCGTGGATTAAGTGGGTGATGGCCACGGAGGAGACGTCAGGAAGCGATATACGAAACCTTCGTTACTTCATTTCGGTCAGAGTCTCCAACGAAGAGACTCTGAGTGTACTTGCGCAAGCGATGAGTGCAAGGGGCTGGCAGCTGAACAACTGGCCTGGGCACACATTCGAAGACGACTCCCCCGAGATGAAAGCCCTCATAGGTAAGTCATTATCCGGTGACTCCAATGACTCTGCAACGCCTCCTCCTCCGAAAAGCCAACAATCATACCATCATTAGCGTAAAAGTTACTCTGATGTTGTAATTCTAGGCGCTTATTGAGCTGAAATTTCCGAATAGGGAGCCCGAACGTTCAAGGCTTTGCCTATTTCCTCATTCAACACAAACAGCAACTTGGCAACAAGTACATCAGCAAGATCCAGGTTTTCAAGTGTGACTTAGAGGAGCAGAGCCCTTGTATCATTGTGTACGTCTCACAGTCAAACAACGAGCATCCAAACAGCCAACCGGGCGAAGTAGAGAAGCGATACGGGCGTATCCACATGGTGCGGGTGGATGCGATACGCGCAAAGCTTTGAGATGCGCATAGTAGGTTATAAAATAACCATCTTAGAGGTTGCTCATGAATAGTATTCAAAAAATCCATTAGTTGGATGGAGGGAGACCAAGGACTTCGTTACAATTTTAGTTGCTTTCTCGACTAAAGTGAAAGTAAAGGCTACATCAAGCCCCGCTTAATGAAAGCACACTTGCGTTTGTTTCCATCCTATTTTCTGAAATTTCTCTCCCCTATTCAATTTACACCTCTCAACCTTCTCGAAATATGCACATTGCTGGACTGGTAGGGATTTTCGCTATCGTCGGCGCCGCCATTAACGAAGTCTGTGACAAGTAAGCAACCACCTTATAGCACTACTGATGCTCCTGACGTGGAACCATAATACTATTTCATTTTTGAGGCTGAAAGTTACTTTAGCTAACCCTGATTCTGTAGCTGCTCGACAGATCGCCCTCTCGCGGTCAATCTGTCCCTTCTGGCAGAGCCGAACAGAATCATCGACAATGGCGCTGGCGCTGCAGCGCCACCACCACCACCTCCGCCTCCTGTTCCACGTCGTATAGAACCAGCAGGAGATGCACTCTGGGGCCAATGCAAGAGGAAAGGCTGTACATTGACATGGGCGATGCGGAAGAACGACCAGGAAGTTGGACCTTACTACAATCCTCAGCGGAACACGGCAGCCTCACCACATCAGGACGAGGAGGACCTCCCTCGTTGGGGTTGGCTCGAATATCCGCGCGGAAGGATAAACGAGAATTTCGACGATTTCTATGGAACCTGGGGTATCGGATGGGCCCTAGCCGACCTCGGAGTGAACGACCTCTCGGACGCACACGAAGGGGGCGAGAACGTAATCATGTCTGTAGGCCACGAGATACCGCCTCCCCCCCCAAAGATCTCAAGGAGGATGAAGACATGGATGACTGTAATCCTGACTTTCAAACATATAAGGTTGATGGAAAGGAATATAGACGGACTGGCGCCAGCTACAGCTTCTCTATCAACGCCATTGATGGCGTTGTCATCGGGTTGAATCGCAAAAGCCCGAAATATGCGGCGGCTGAAAGGAACCCCCCGGTTCCGAACGACGGCTTGCCAGAGCTTAGTCAGTTCTCGGACGTGGCTTGGATCAAATGGAAGGAACGTGTGCGAGTGGAGAAGGAAGCGAAACGTAAGAGTAGCATCATTGGTCTTAAGTATTTCTTCTCTGTTTCGGTCGAGAACAAAGAAACTATTAGTGTGCTGCTACGGGCATTACATACGACAAACTCGGGGGTAAGGGAGTGGCCCGGAGTCACCTTTGAGGATGAGAGCGAGGAAATGAAGGCCATCATAGGTACGTATAAGTTTTACCTATTGACAACAGCACCATGGAAGTTTTGTTATACCACCAGCTAACCTCTATACCTCAAGGAACACCCAACATCCAAGGACTTGCATACTTTCTAGTCCAACATAAAGCGGATCTCGGTAACATGGTAAGTTTTGAATGCAAAAACTGCATGTAGAATGATTGGGCTGACTTGCTACCTTCTTGTTCAAAGTACGTAAGCAAAGTCCAGGTTTTTCAATCGGAGACTGGAGCACATTGCATCCTCGTACATATCTCGCAACCAAACGACCAGACGGGCGAAGTAGAGAAGCGGGACGAGCGAAATCACCTGACCCGGACGCATGCTATACGCGCAAACCTGTGAGCAGTGAGTAACTAGGTATATGTAAGGCAGGTTAGAACGGGACATGGGCGGAGAATAATGACGGGAGCAAAGCACCCTCAACAGACCGAGGATACATAGCATGCAAGCCTGTTGCTACTAGTAATGGGCATGGAGTTTTGGTGTCCAAACAAGTTAACAATCGCGTGTATACTGTGATGTCAGTAGCACGTGTTGACTCCTGCAGATGCTGGGTCGTGGCTGCTTCCAAATGTTGCACAGGGTAGAGCTTGTCAGCACCGCCAACATTGACGCTCACTTTGTAGCGTATTTGGCGCGTGTACTGGTCCTCCCCGTTGAGGAGCATCCCGATCGACATCTTTCAATGTCCCTTCGGATTTACCTTCGTTATACATGCATCTTGGCGCCTTGGCTTCCTTCTCTCAAAGTCGACGCGCATGGCCTACGCCAAGACACGCCCCCCCCTTGTGTCGACGAGGAACGCCTTGAGAGGGCCTCCAATCGGGCGACCCTGACGATGTATTTGCTTTTTCTCAAAAGCAACGCAAAGTTGCGGGCCAATAATAGCATCTCTCCCCAAGTTCAGCCCCAGAAGTTGGAGCGGATCCGTCTGCCGTGTGCCCGCGTTTGCAGGAGGGGATCCGGGCGCAGCGCAGGTCGCACTTACATATACAATAGCGACCTCCGCACTGCAGTGGGCCCTAAGCATGCATCGCGCGAACACATGCTTTCCAAGGTCCCTCTGGTTTCACTAACGACATCGCGCAGCTCTCGATCCCCCAAGATGCCAGGCTCGGCTACACGTCATAAGCTACAGGTTCCCCGCGTCGCAGGATGGCAGGCTTGCGCGTGACAGGCGGCGAAGTAGCATCTGCCGCCCACAGGAGCAATCAATTCGCGTCTATACGATGCGACCGTGGGGTATTAGCCGTTCCACCGAAGCACCTGCTCGTTGGAGTGCTGGGCCATGACCCAGCCCAGGGCTCTGCGACGGGTTTAAAGGGGTTTCCTGTCTCCTCGGCTTTGGTTACCCCGCTAGGCGACTCCATCGACTAAGATTTGGTCCCTCCTATCAGCCGAACACCTTCGCCGTATTGCGCAATCGGGACCGCGGCCGGCAACGAACAACTTTTGGACTTGTGAGATTTGTCGTCTTTCCGAGGCTATACTCTACCACATATTCGCCATGAGGCCGGCCACTGCAACCCCCGCTGCTATCCGCTCTGCGACATCAATTGCACGACTCCCCCGCCGACAGACTTGCAGTTTTGCGACGCGCTGCTTCGCTTCCCAGACAGCTGCGACATCGGCGCAACTTTCGAGCCCGCGACGAACCACTGCGAACAGCTCTCTGGCCACCACATCTAGATTGTATACGCAGATCGGACAGTATAGGATGGCGTCTTCTGCAGGAATTAAGAAAATTCAGGTCAAGAACCCGGTGGTGGAGCTTGACGGTGATGAGATGACTAGGATCATTTGGCAGGTCATCAAGGACAAGGTGCGCCGAACCGCAGGGAAGAGACGAGGATATGAGAACATGTGCTGAAGATTGTAGTTTATTCACCCATACCTTGATATTGACCTCAAGTACTATGACCTTGGTCTGCCATACCGGGACGAGACAAACGACCAAGTAACACTCGATGCCGCCGAAGCTATCAAGAAGTATTCCGTTGGTGTCAAGTGTGCAACAATCACCCCAGATGAGCAGCGCGTGGAGGAGTTCAAGCTCAAGAAGATGTGGCTGTCGCCCAACGGCACTATCCGAAACCACCTGTAGGACACCCATTTAGAAAAGATGCGAACATGTGGCTAACAGCGTCTTAGAGGAGGAACCGTTTTCCGCGCGCCCATCGTCATCCCTACTATCCCTCGCCTCGTTCCTGGGTGGAAGCAGCCCATCATCATCGGCCGCCACGCTTTCGGCGATCAATACCGTGCGAAGGACCGCGTAATCCCAGGCGAAGGTACCCTGGAGATGGTCTACACACCAAAGGGCGGCAAGCCTGAGGTTATCAAGGTCTACGACTTCCCTGCAGAGGGTGGTGTCGCGCAGACTCAGTACAACACTACCGAGTCCATCGCCGGTTTCGCACATGCTTCATTCAAGATGGCGCTTGACAAGAAGCTGCCTCTCTACATGAGCACCAAGAACACCATTCTCAAGGCGTACGACGGAAAATTCAAGGACGTTTTCCAGGCCATCTATGACAGCGAATACAAGAAAGACTTTGAGGCTGCCAAGATCTGGTACGAGCACCGCTTGATCGATGACATGGTTGCGCAGATGATCAAGAGCGAGGGTGGATACATCATTGCAATGAAGAGTACGTATTCGTCCCAGCACTGACAAGCGGCTGCTAACAACCCCAAGACTACGACGGAGACGTCCAGTCCGACATTGTCGCCCAAGGTTTCGGTTCTCTTGGTCTCATGACCTCAACTCTCATTACCCCAGACGGCAAGACATTCGAAGCCGAAGCTGCTCACGGCACCGTCACCCGTCACTTCCGCGAGCACCAGAAGGGTAACGAGACCTCTACTAACCCCATCGCTTCCATCTACGCCTGGACTCAAGGCCTTGCCAAGCGTGGTGAGCTCGACAATACCCAAGAACTTGTCGTGTTTGCTCAGCAGCTTGAAAAGGCCTGCGTCGACACAGTGGACATTGACAAGATCATGACCAAGGATCTAGCACTAGCATGTGGAAAGAAGGACAGGGCCAGCTGGGTGACTACAAACGAATACCTCGACGCCGTGGAGAGGAGGCTGAAGTCGAGCTTGAAGGAGAAGCTATAAATGCGGGAGAATGCCAAGGAATAAAATCGATGGTTGAGTGGTAACCCTATATACCTAGCGATTAGCGCATGTAGATGAGTTAGTGCTTATTTCCCTTGTAGACGTTCAACGAACTAGAGTTCAAAGACCGTTTCTTTTCCTACGCCAAATCGATAGTTCGCGCTTCGGCCCCCGGGTCTTGCGGCATGATGCATGTCGTGTAGATCCATGTTTGTTTGTTACACATGTCGACCCAAAACAATCGCTGCGGCCATCTTCTTGACCTCGATCGCATCCGTTCGCCCATCATAAATTGAATTGGGTCTCCTAGACGGTCGCTGATCATTCCAGCTTACCTATGGTCACATGACAGTCATATTCACGGACAAGAGCATTGCCACGGGAAGCATCCCAACCACACCAGCTATGACCTCAATTGCAGCCCCAACCATGCCAGCCGCGGGATCAGATGAGAACTCGGATCCTTCTGCCACCGCGACCGTTGTGCGCTCCTCGCTTGAAAAGCATGCCTGTCCCTCCACCCCAAAGTCGAATTCGACTCCAAACCGCGAACGGTTCTTGCGCGAAATAACGATGTCGCCGGCGACACCAACTTGTACGCCTGACAGAGGGCGGAGCACGCCCGCTCGAGCCTGCGACAGTCCAGCTGCAGGGCGTCAAACGCCAATCAAGAAAAGCCAGTCGCCAATCAAGTTGGAAGTGGGACAGGCTGCCTTCTACTTCGCTATCGAGTTACCAGCAAGTAAGATCACGCCAAAGAAGAGCGAAACAGCGAGCAAGAGTGGTACGCCGAAGAGGGGAGGCAAGTCCGAGACGCCCACGGGAAGGCGGACTCCTAGCCCGCTCAAGAATGCGACTCCAGCGAAGCAGGAGAAGGGCACGCCCACGAGGAAGACGCGCAGTCCGCTGAAAGCCAACGGGCTCATGAAGCAGAGTCCTGTGAAGCCAGTGTTCGCAACCCCAACCAAAGCCGTTGCGCCAAAGCGGGATTCGGAGGCCAGTACTCCTACGAAGAAGACGCCCAGCCCTCGCAAGAACACCAGCCCGACGAAGCAGAGCCCCGCCAGAGCGTTATTTGGTACACCTGCACAGAAGGATAGAGCGGAGATGCCCAACGATGGTCGACCCGGGAGCCCTGTGAAACGGGCAATCGAACTCGAC
This sequence comes from Stemphylium lycopersici, assembly GCA_003268315.1. Lineage (NCBI taxonomy): Eukaryota > Fungi > Ascomycota > Dothideomycetes > Pleosporales > Pleosporaceae > Stemphylium > Stemphylium lycopersici. The sequence goes on from QGDG01000005.1 coordinate 228,008, forward strand.
TCACCTTCATCTTCAGTCAACATGGGCTCACGGTTGGCGAAGAATCTTGTACCACAGCCTGTACACCCATTGAGGATATCGGACTGCTTCACTGATCTTGTCAAGGATGAGGACGAAGAAGAGACACCGAGTGCTCCCACCGTTCCCAAGCCGAGCGAGGACTTTGTGCCCATCAAGAAAACACGACTGGCGACAAAGCCACCGCCAGAGAACATCGGCCAGCTTATGGCGAGTCTCAGCATTAGCAGCGGCTCCAGCAGTCACAGTCAAGTATCTACTCAAGATGAAATCAAAGTTTCTCCTGTGTCAACGCCGCTGCGCAGGGCCTCACAGAAGCTCCAACTCACGGGATCCCCTTCTTTCCAGAAGTTCTTATCCAATAGCGCATCCGACGAACCAGATATAGCTGTCGGTGCCGACGTCACCAAAGAGGGGCCTCTGACTCCACTCGTACCTAATTCGCGTGAGGTTCGACAGGGAAAGAACGAACGCGACGAAACCGCATCCCAAACAATTGACCAAAATCTTTCGTCGCGAACTCCATCTGCCACCGAGACCGTACTGCAACAATCTACGGATACTCAAATTCGAATGCAGCCTACTTGCCATCTCCCAGATTCCAGCGCTGAGCTTTTCGGCTCTTCAGACACAACACGGAAGGTGCGGACCCCGCAGTACCAGTCACTTCACTTTCCAAAGCCCGCATCTAACAAGAAGCAACTCGGTATCGGAAAGCAGCTGGAAAGACACATCAAGTGGCAAGAGGTGAGTACTGTGTCAAGGATCCCGCGAGCGCGGCCGGTGAGCCTACAGCACCGTGTGGGAACAGATCCTGGCGTGATTCTCAAGATGCAGGATGATATGGCCAGCATGGAGAAAAATTTACGACGCTCTTCGGCAGTTATCGACACAAAATTTTGTGGGCCGCTCAACCTGAGTGAGCTGCCACCCATACCGGATAGATACTGCATTCGGGATCAGCAGGACGTGAGGAGCCCTGGTGCGGTTGGCACGCCGAGAACACTGAGTAGAGCCGACTCCAACTTGTCGTCTATCACCGCAATAGCTATGGGCTCTCTGAATGCGATCAATTCATTGAATGGACCAAGTACGCCTAGTTTGCCAATGTTGGATGAGACAGAAAAGGCTCGCGTTGGTGCTGCTAGGAGACTGAACACTGCGATCTTCAACCCGGGTAGAGCGAAGGTCTTGGTGAAGAAACCTATTTTACAGAGTGCAGCGTCTATCAGGCCTGGCAAGTCAACGGCAGTACGACCTGCACCATCCCGCAAACCGCCACCAACTCCAGTCAAGCAGGTGATTCCTGTCGGCAGACGCAATTCTGCTATACCCCAAAGTCGAATCCCCTCGGCCACGCCAGCAAATCCTAAAATTCCGACTGCAACAACTTCAGCGGGCGCACCAAGGCGTTTTTCCCAGGTACCAGCCGCAAGGAAGACTGCAGCCTTGACGACTCAACCGGTAGCCCCCAAATCTACGTACCCTATATACAACCCCGCCACAGTTCGAAAGCCACTCCCAAGAGCCAAGGCTGAAAGCTGCGACCCTTCTTTAGACCCACGACAGTTTCAGCAGAAGGTCGCCAGTGCAATGGACATTGCCGACCGACTCGCCCGATGGCACGGCGAAGACCGCCAGAAAGCAGACCTAAAGCGCGCCAAACTCGCCGCGAAGATGACCGACAAGAAAGCTGCCCGAACTCCCATGAAATTTCGACTCACAGAATCAACCACACCAGAAGGCTCACCCCCCAAAATGGTCACACCCATCAAGCAGCCAGCTTCCCCCCTAAAGCCCACCAGAACCCCCTCACCAACCAAAGAACGCAAACCAAGGCCCCCCTTCTCCACAACCCCAAAGCACTCTCCGCTGCCCAAGACAAAGGCAAAGAGCCCGGAACTTGTGTTCCGGAAACCACTTTTGAAGAACAACAACAACAACAAGCATCCCAAGCAAACAGCTACTACTGCGTTTAAGACCGCGGGAAATAGACGCATACCAGTGCTCGATCGCAACGCGCTGCGTACTCCCAGCAAAGAGATTGTGAGTAGTCTGGACAAGGCTATTGATCAGAAGATTGAAGAGGATGCGAGGAGTGGGATGGAGTTTACGCCGAGTGGGAATCGGGTCAAGGATCTTTTGGATGCTAGGGCGAGGTTTCGGGTTTGAGGTTTGTGTGTTGAAGGAGGTGTGGAGGTGGGGGGTTATCGTGTTTAGGCGTGTTGAAGAAGAGTGGGCTTTTCTGACTCGTCTTTGCAATCTGGTATTATGGAGTCGATGTCACGTCTAGATCTTAGAGATGATGTGTTCAGGCTTGTTGCTTTAATCTTGGTGTTTGGAGGGTTTCACTTCACAGGCATGTACACTACTTATTTGGGAAACATCACGGTTACAAAAAAAGATTAATTGTATAGGTATCAGGCTTTCGAAACTTGGGAAGTTGGTAAACTCGCGAGAAGGTCTTACTTTCTACTTACTCCATTGGCGATAACTCGCAGTAAATCTATCGCCCTCGTCATCTGACTCGCCTTCCTCTTCTTCACCCTGTCCTTGATCAGTACTAGTATCTTCATCGTCGTCGTCTCCACCGCTCTCAATTTTCCCGCCCGCTTCAAACCCCTCAGAGTCCCCGCTACTCCACCGTTGATGGTCGCTTTCTTCGGATCTTCCAATCGTCTGACTGCTCGTCTCAGCTCTTCCCACCGTACAACTACTCCCCTCCGACCTTCCAATCGTATGACTGCTCATCTCATCTCCTTCAACCGTACAACTACTCGCTACACTGTCCCCACCATCACCATCACCATCCTCACCGTTCCCGTCTCCAGGCTCTCCCGCAACCTCCTCATCCCGCTCCAAACCATCAACCTCATTCTCATCAGCATCGAAACCGACATCGACATCCTTGTAAACGCACTGTCGTGTCATCACCTCTTCTTTCCCGTACGCTACTGCGGGAGTGGGCGAGAGAAAAGGGCAGTCTGGCATTTCTTCGTCTTTGGAATTACAATAGCATCTTCTAGAAACACGCATGTCGGTACATGTTTGTCTTGCCGCGTCCAGCGCCGTTGGCTTGGATGTATATCTCGCCGCCGACTCTTGCCGTCCTTGTGGTTCGTCAGCTTCGGATTCTTCCTCGTCGTCACTCTCTTCTCCTTCGTCTTCATCCTCAGCATCGGCTTCTTGCATACAAGCGCCTTCCCCGCTCCCACTCCCGTCAGCATTAGTTACTCGTCTCCCGCGATACTCCCCAGGATCTTCATTCTTCCTTCTTTTCGTTGTGGGTGTGTATCCAAATTCGAACCCTGTTTGCTGCGTGGCGTGCATTTCGTTAGCTGCAAGCTGTGTGCTTGTATTGGCCGAGGTATTTTGAGTTGTTGAATTCGGGTTGTACTTGTAATACACGATTCTGACATCGCCTCGTTGCGTAATGGCTATGATGTCGCTGTGACGTGCAGTGGGCTTAGTTTGCTGGCCTGCGTGCGCCTTATGGCGCAGGTAGTTCTGTGTTTGATGTGCCATATTGAATTTGGTGGACGTTGATGTGTGAAGGTGTGAGCAAGACGGAAATAGCACGTGATTCAAGCTGTAGTGTGGTTCAAGCATTTGAATGAGCAGCAGAAGTGGCAAAGGGTAGAAAAGTACTTTTGTAGGTGAAATGATATGAGACCTGTCTGAGTATGCCGAAAGAAATGGCCTTATACCATCGCATTTGTCTAACATCATTCGAAGCAAGACACTTGAAGCTTGCTCATGCATCGTCTCACACACCTCTAGTGCAAACCCAAGACTTGAAATTGTAGCATCCTTTTCAAATCACGCTCCACTTAGTCTGTTTGGTTCACGACAGCATCCTGTCTTATGTTAGTATTCAATCATCTTGAGGTCTTCGACAAAGCTTACCCTAGCGACCGCATACAGTGGCCGAACACCCGTCCAGTACTCGAACTGATTCACACCTTGGCCAACTAATACCTCCAGTCCGTTGACTGTCTTCCAGCCATTGTCCATCGCGAGCTGGATGAGTGCAGTGACAGGCGGCTTGTATGCCATCTCTAGCAAAATTCTCTCCGTACCCGCTTCTATCTCCCTGACCGAGGCCTTGCCCTTTTCGAATAGTGCGCAAAGAGTCTCACGAATAGCGATATCGATAGGCTGGTCAGCAGGTATAGTACCGATTGCAGCTTGGGGAGCGGATGGCAGAGCCTCGACGTCAGATGGCGAGTTCAGAATATGGATGTCGTATTCTGCGGCAAATGCGTTCTTCAAAGTCTCCATCTTCGATTGATTACGGCCAAGAAGGTAGATTGGTCCGTAGCCCATTTCCTTCAGCGCGTAGATGGCTGCGCGACTTGTGCCGCCACCACCGATAACAAGCGCAGAGCCGCTACCTTGGGCTCCAGAGTTGCGTAGGATGAGTACCATACCCAGGTAGTCGGTATTGCGACCGATGAGGCGGGTGACTTCCTTGCCAGTGGATTCGTCAAGGGATACCTCCGGAACGATAGTGTTGACCGCACCAATGACATCAACCTCGGGGCCTACGCCGTCAAGTAGCGGTATGACGTCCTGCTTGAGCGGAATGGTGACACTGGCACCGCCAAACTCTGGCGAGCGGATAATGCTGCGTATCGAGTTTACGTTTGTAGTCTCGTGGCGACCGTAGATGTGAGGCAGGCCAGTCTCCCGGAAAAGGGTGTTGTGCAGACGCGGACTGGGACTTTGCGCAATCGGCGAGCCGACAATGCAGAACTTCTTTGTAGGAATCTCACCCATCAGCGAAAGACCGCGACGTATGTCCACGGCCGAGAGTTGGCCTGGAGCGGTAGCAGAAGGGAGGAGAGGATGCGAAACTGGTGTCATGAAGCCGTTCAATATCCTGCTCAGTTTGCCGTGCTCACCCATGTTGATCGCAATGAGAGGCACAGGATGGGCTGTGTTCGCCCAGCTCTTGAACTCGGCAAGCGCAAAATTGTCTTCAAGCGAATTTGCAACACCGACAAGTTTGATGACAGTACCATACTGTAGCGCACGGTTGTAGAACGTCATCCATGAGCCGTTCCTCCAGTTCAGTTCGCCCTTGGGGTCATGATGACTTGCGATAATTTCTGAGAATGCGCGAGTCTCTGATACCTCCCGCAGGATATCTTCCGGCATTGTCATCTCCAAATCGACAAACTCACATCCCAATCGCAGTGCCGTTCGGTAAAGCACCAGAGCCTCGTCGTATGCTTGGTCTGGGAATTTACCACCTTGCGCCTTGGTTCTTAGGGTGAAGATGATGGGTATTGAAGTGACTGTCCGCAAGATAGTAAGTTGCTCAACGACGAATTCAGGCGTCGGCAGGCCTTCTTGACCGTCAGGGTCTTCCAGAAGATCGACTCTGAGCTCTACAGCATCGGACCCAACTACCATCTCAGGCAGTGTCTTGATGCAAGGTTCAAGTCGAGGCGCAGAAAGGCAGACGAAAAAGGTATGCTTCCTCTTCTTAAGACTCTTCAATGTTGGGGCCTTTCCGGTGATGGTGTTTAGGAAGCGAGCGATCTCACCCTGTGTCTGAGCGAGGCCGCCGGATCCGGCAACTTGGCTGTGGAAGCGGTAGTTGCTGCATTGGGTGTACCAATCCTTCCGTCGCAGCCAGACGCCCATAATATCGTCCACGTATGCTGGTCGTGTCTTATCGATCTGTAGGAAAGCGACTACTTTGTTGATGTCTCGCGTGACAAGGAGCACGATACCACCGCTCTTCTGGTAGTCGATGAGTATCTTACGAGCTTCTGGGGTCTCGACTATTCCTCCACCACAGGCAAACACATGGCCGTTTGGCTTTTCCTTGACAGTCTTGTCGAGGAGTTTCAATTCTTCGCTGCGGAAGCCTTCCCAGCCCTGCTCTTTGATGAGCTCTGGAATCGTCATGCCAACGTGCTCCTCAAGAGCAGTGTCCAAATCAACAAAAGGCCGGCCGAGAGCTCGGGCCGCCCATCCACCGGCGGTCGTCTTGCCAGCGCCTCGCATACCGATGATGAAGATGGATTTTTGCTCGGTCCTCGATGCAGCCTTGTGCGCGTTGGGGCGGGGTGGGAGCTCCACACCTTCAAGTTTGGCCTTGAAGATCTGGTTCAGACTGTCCCAGTAACCAGGCCATGTCTTACCAGTGCACTCTTTTTCCAGAATGAGCACAGGTGCGGGTGCGACTAATGAAAGCACTGCGAAGCTCATGGCAACACGGTGGTCATCATAGCAATGGATGCCGACTTTGGGAGCGTCAAGATCGTACGCCTTTCCGTCGACCTCAATGCCATCATCAAATTGTCTGCAAGTCACACCAAACTTGGCCAATTCGTCCTCCATGGCCTGGATACGATTGCATTCCTTCACACGCTGGTTTGCGATACCATAAATGCGCGTCGTCACACTAGATCCATTTGACGACGCAACTGCGGCTAGAACAGAGGCCGTAAGGAATGCATCCGTCATGGGCTCCATGTCGATTTCCTTGACAGCTTTGAGCTCACCACGAGGTGGTCCGGTGACGGTAGTTGACGTCTCAGACTGCTCGACTGTGCAGCCCATGGGCTTCAGCACTTCGATGGCGAATCGAGCGTCGCCCTGCAGGGAGCTAGAGCCGATGTTGGGTACTGTGCATGTCGTGCCGGTGATGGCTGCGATGGCGAGTGGGTATGTAGCTGAGCTAGCGTCGCTCTCAACCTCGTATTCCAACGGGTTGGTATATGGCTTGTTGGGGATGTGGTAGGTGTTGGGGTCGCTCTCGGATCGCTCAACCTGCACACCGAAAGAAGCCATCATCGCGATGGTCATGTCAATGTAGGGTTGGGAGATGACCTTGCCGCCTACTAGGCGGAGTGTGACGGGCTTCTTAGAGTAGGGGGCGCTCAACAGGATCGAAGATACGTATTGCGAGGACACATTTGCAGTGAGCTCAATTTCGCCAGTGAAGGAATCCGCGCCAAAGCCTCCGCAGGCTGAGATTCGCAGGGGAAGACTGCCTTCGTTTTCCTGGTAGTCGACCTCGACGCCCATGGTGCGAAGCGACTTTACAAGTGGACCAATGGGTCGCTCCTTCATGCGAGCATTACCGGTGACGATAGTCGACGTGACGCCGTCTGTGGGCTGGCAGAGTGCAGTCACAGAGGTCAAGAAACGCGCGGCTGTGCCAGCGTTGCCCAAGTAGAGCTCGTTGCTCGACGCCTTTAGGTTGCCTCCATTTCCGGTGACGACCAGCTCTTTGCCATCGTTTTCCCATGCAAAGCTCGCGCCTTGCATCTTTGCAAGTGCATCCAACATGACCTGAGTATCGTCCGAGTGCAACAGGTTGGTGATGCGGCACGAGCCAGTACCGAGAGCAGCAAGTACGAGGACGCGGTTCGAGATACTTTTGGATCCAGGGGGTGTGCATGTCACGTTCAGGTCAGACGGAACAGCAGGGTGGACTGAGATGCTTGGTGACAGAGCAATCTTGATGTCGCGGTCTTCAACGGAGCTGGCCTTCTTCTCGTATGTCCTGCCAATACCCGAGAGAAGCACAATCTTCTTGGTCTTACCAGCATTCTTCTTATCCACAGCCATGATGTTGATGAGCTCGTCCACGGGGCAGTGCTTGTTCGCCGACCGCTTCCGCACAGTCTTGTCAGCTAACGATGTGGGCAGCCCGTAGCTCGCAATGCACTTGGTCAGGCGTGCGACGGCGGAAGGGTCGAGTACGCCGAGGTATCGTGCCAGTTCGGCTTCCTTGACCATGCCGATAGCGACGCACTCTCCGTGGAGGATCTGAGGGGTCAGGATGGCTTCGTACGCGTGGCCGATGGAGTGTCCAAAGTTCAACAGGTTGCGCAGGCCGCCTTCTCGCTCGTCTGCTGAGACGACTTGGGCCTTGACCCGTACGGAGCCCAGTACGATGCGCTTAAGTATGCTCGCAATGCTGTCGAAGTTCTTGCGCCCGTCGACGGGCTTCTGGTCGATTGCAGCCAGAATGTCATTCGCGTTGCCCTCGAGCGTCGTGAACTCCTCCTCATTCCAGATGGCAGCCGTCTTGATCACCTCGGCCATGCCGTTTACGACCTCCCGCTTTGGCAATGACTCCAGAAACTGCAGATCAATGTATATCCTCTCCGGCTGCCAGAAGGCGCCGACCAGATTCTTGCCTGCGGGCACGTCAATGGCCGTCTTGCCGCCTATGCTCGAATCGACCATGGCCAGTAGCGTGGTCGGCACATTGACGAACTTGATGCCGCGCATGTACGTCGCCGCGACATAGCCTATCATGTCGCCAATCACACCGCCACCCAGGGCTATTATGACCGTGTCGCGCACACATCCCTGCGACAATAGCCAGTCCTCCACGGCAGCCTTGGTATGCCGCGACTTGGATGTCTCGCCGGGCGAGATCTGGTAGGTGAGGAGGCGCGGGGACGAGGAGAGCGAGGATGCGACTGAGGCGAAGGCGCGTTCGAAGGTGGGTGTGTAGAGAGGGCCGATGTTGGTGTCGGTGATGAGGACGTACGTCGACGAGGGGATGTTGCTAAGCAGATCCTGGGCAATGTAGTTCTGCCAGATGCCGTAATCGACGACTATCGAGTCTTTTCCCAGGATGTTGACCTTGGTGGGCTCTGTGCCGGCGACTCCATTGCTCGCCATTGTGGGCTCTTGTGTTGCGAGTCACACGCTGCACACAAAGCTTGACCGTCAACCACCGGGGGCAAAAAGAGGAAAATGCGCAGGTCAAGAAACGCAATTGAACAAGTGAAAGATTTTGTTCAGCACATACCGCTTCCAGATGCGCGGGTGTGAGTCAAGCTGAGACGTACACTTTTTACGAGCCCTGCGTTCTTCGCAGCGTCACGTCAGACCTCACCGCTACCGGACCTGCAGCAACACGCGGGGCAGCCCCATGTCATCTCCGGCCACGGCCGCCCCAGCCCGCCAACTCTAGCCACACAAGCTCTGCATTGCCTTCAACTCATCTCTCATAGGCCGGCCATGCCTCTCGCTGTTGCGAACCTAGCCGTTCCTCATTGCAAAAACATCTTAGCCAGCAAGGCTTCCTCACGTGCGCTCAACGTGGACCAAGCGCGATTCATCCACTCGACTGCCTAACCCTATAGCAGGACCAGCTATCACCACGTCAGCACCACTATCAATCTCCACAATACCGTTTATCGCCAACATACGATCCAAAGCCCGGTACAGCAGCAAACAAACAAAGACCCTGCCTGCACCTTGCCCATCCACGTCCTCGCCCGTGTGATCCCACCTATCTTTCTCCTCCCCGTCCATAGCCTCGCTCTTGAACTCCGGCTTCCCAGTGGCCCAGATAGTGATCCGTCGCCCGGCTTCGTTGACGTGGATTTCTTTTGCTGTGGCGGGAAAGTGGGAGAGGATTAGGTGCAAGTTCTTCGTCAGGTGGTTGGCGGAGTCTGTGTTGCTTTGGGGGGATGAGAGGTTTAGAGAGGTTGGGGCGAAGATGTGCGAGCATAGTGGAGCACGAAAGGTAAGGTGGTCGGCTGTAGATAGATTTTTTGAAGGCCGAGAGGAAGGATTGGGCGATATGGTGCAGGTCAGTGGACGTTGGTGGCAAGATGGGCAGTTGTTTGGGGATAGGGCTGGGATATGTTCTATAGATGAGGCAAGAAAATATGACAAGAGGTTGAGGACAAGGAAACGATAATGTTTTGTGATGGGATAAATAGTAGATTCTACTGAGCCATGGATACACTATTTCGCAGTAGCTTCGCTGCAACTCCGCTATGTCCAAACCTCCCGCTTCCACCCTGTTGCGATCGAGTAGTGAACGCGTAACCCCGATGACCCTCGGACACAAATGGTGGCATAATACTGAACAACACGGTCCGGAGTCACAGACATGGTAACGACCTACCGCCTCTTTGCACGTCCAAATAGCCGCCGTTGCCTGAATGGAGTCAACTTACGCAGGAAACGCTTGACACGGTCGCGTTTTGAGCCCTTGCGCTGTTCAGCCGAGACCCTCTGTAAACCTCCCAGAGTCGGCTGGTACATGTCACTGTTGATCGTCTGCACACGCACCGGCGCAGCATCCGAGGGCGCCATCAGCTCAGATTGGGAGCGCCCATTGTGTGAGTCGAGTCCGAGGACGCTATGCGACTTGATAACGGGCTCTGTAGAGCAACGCTGTGGTTGGGCAGCATTGACCTGGGTAGCAGAATAGCCATGCTGCTCGAGCCAACCATCTGGAAGCCATAAATCTGGTTCAATTATTGGGAGGTTTTGGTCCGAGTCGTACGCTTTTGGCGGAGGCGGTGGCAGTGGATGGTCGAGACGAGAGAAGTCTTTTATCGTCGGATGACGGAATGTTTCACTGTGGGTACTATGAAAGACATCGGCTGGCGATTCAGCACTCCACTTCTCATCATAAATCGGGTATGGCGGCGACCGAGTGTCTAGTCGCGGCAGGCTCAAGGCTTCTGATCTACTGTTTTGCTCCATGACTAGGACAAATTCATTGTGATCGGGCATATCGATTGTGTTTTGTTCCATGGAATGCAGGTCGTTCATGAAAGTAGCGTGTGAGTATGTGAGCGGCTGAGGCTGATTGAACATGTCGAAAGCCGGGGCTTCGAATACGATTTTCGACCCAACGCTGGCCCTAGATGAGGATGATGCAAAAGAGCCATCTTTATGAACATCCAGGCGAGCTGTACTGGGGATAGGCGGTAATGGCCTTCCAGGCTGTAGTACAGATGGGTGTTGAGATGATTGGGTGGAGCGATGTATCCCACTTGACGAGCCAGTACCCGGTGGTGAGTATGGAGAATTCGGCACTTGAGCCATTGGATTGGCTGAGAGTGAGATTACAGCCTCCAAACGTACTGATCAGGCGATTCCGGGCTTGCAACTCAACCGATTCTTGAGTTGCGAAGCAAGATCAGTTGTGGAACCAACCAGGGGGTCAGAGTGCTATACTTTCATTATATGAGGTAGGTTGCCTGAGGCGTAGCATAGGCATTGTGAAAGCTTGATTCGTTTGGGAACTCGTACGGCACAAACCTTTGATTGAAAGACTAAAACCACACACTGTGAGTGTTGTGGCAAAGGCGCCGCATGCTGGTGGGTCGTTGATTCACAGCGATTCCATTGAAGCGCTTCAAACCAACCTGCTCGTGACGTCTCTCTTGAGCCCATTCACAGAAATTACATATAGAGTGACTAGAACCAAACGTGAATACTGCGCGACAGGATCGCGCCTACTGTGATGTTCAGTATTCATGCACCCTTGTCGTCTAGATACTTATACTCGAGATCCTTCCGGTAATGGAACCCGGAATTTTGCCGCGCAAGACCTCTAAGTAAGACGTAAGTTTTTCGCGATGTGCACACAAAACATACCAAAGCATAGTCCTCATGACAACACTGCAATAGCACCCACTATTAGCCGCCAATGGGAAAACGCTCGAGGATATAGGTGCAAAGTTCAGCATGCTCCCCAGGTTGACCCCGCATCTGACGCTTCGATCCAAAATGTCTAGAGGAACGCGGAGTTTTGGGTGCGCCAGCTGGTACTAGCCATGATCAATCTCGAAGGCATCAAGGATGCCGACAACTCCACTGCTACCAGAACGTTCCAGCCTGCAGCACACAATTCTTTACTACTCGAAGCAACGTGTCGTGAAATTTTCTTGGCTTTTATCAATCGCTGTAACAAAGATTGGAAGATTCGATTACTTGTCAATCATTCTCTCTCGTATGACAAAGAAATGGATTTACAGAAAGGGTCGAACGATCAGCGAAGGAAGAGACTGGAAACTGAAGGATAGAAATTGAGGAGGACAGGGGAGGAACTTCTTGCATACCAGTTTCTGGAGTAGGGTGCGGAAGAAGCTTCTTCATGTCAGGGAGTAATCATGGGCAGAATCGGTTATTGAAATCATGATGCATCTCAGCGTATGACCCCGTCCCCGAGGGGAAATAAAGTGGCATTCCATGAGTCCCGCTCCTGGTTCTGGACTTCAATTAATCGTGGTTCTGAGTTTGGCAGATGAGCCGATCGAAGTGGTGGTTGCATGCAAGTGAGCATGGTGTCTTGGTGCCGGTTGAATGAGAAGGCAGGATCCCAGCCCTGCACCAAGTGGGGTACGCTTGGTGGCGCTAGGGTCAGGCCCGCCCTCCCACTCCTGTACTCATCGCAACACCAACACACCATCACGAACGCCATTCTCCCGTATGTATCTCATCTTATCACATCCAATCTGCGCTATCGTAAGCACGCCAAAACTGCGATATCCGCCGCAGCTCTCGCTTTCACTGGCTTCGACCATGACGTAGGTCGTGTGCCCACCCAAAAGTAGACGCGACGTGAAACAGCTTTCTTGTGCATTTTTGATCTCATCTGCGGGGGCTGGGTCCTCCGCTCCAAGAAGCCACCGCGCTTGATGGGGAAGGTGCTGATCGCCAGGCCATGAATATCGCACAGCTCGAAATGCAATCATGTGGCAAGCAGAGGGAATGCGATTTTGCATCTGACCGATGCGTATAATTGGGCGTTTTTGCGCTTGGCCCAGCATGGCAACCCTCGCCAAGGACGAACACTGGACGTTCAAGAATGCCGCACTTCTTAGTATTACTCGGCACCAATCATGACTTCGAAATATCCTTGATCCCAGAGGATAGGATCGGCTTTGAGCGAGTATTGAGCTTCGTTTCTGGATGGTTATCTCTGGGCAACCAAGGTCCTGGGCCATTCGTTCGGTGCCCAGAATGTTGTGAACAGCTGTACGCCTGATGGCCTTGCTAAATGAGGCAGTTCGACAATGAAGAATAATGTCGTAGAAAGTTAAATATCCTAGGTGGTAGGCCGTGCAACGCACTTCTCTCCTTTATAATCGCCAGAATGTCTACCGGCGCCAATCTCGAGATCTTCGATGCCGCCCTGGCAAATACTCCAGCGCTTCATGCCTCTGACACAAGAGGCAACGCGAGCCTAGAGAAACACGGTGGCTTCGTGACCTCCTCTGAGGACCTTCGGGGTCCTAACGGCGAGCAATACCCCACTGATGAAGAATGGAAAACCCTTCGCCGTGTGTATGGCAAGGTCAGCTGGATGAGTATGCGCACTCCTACGAAGGGTCCTTGTGTCACCTGAACTGACTCCCCGCACTTTGAACAGTTTACGTCATTGGCATTGTAGAAATGTGCGAGCGGTTTGCCTACTACGGAACGACTGCAGTGTTTGTGAACTTCATTCAGCAAGACCTGCCTACTACTGGACCGTTTCCAGAGGCCGGTGCGGCTGGTAGCGGCCAGCCTGGTGCATTGGGTATGGGACAGCGTGCTAGTACTGGTCTCACCCAATTTAACTCTTTCTTTTCGTACATTATGCCACTAGTCGGTAAGTGCATACAAGGAGCCCTTTTCACAATCTTTTTGACGTATTTTTAGGTGGCTGGGTTGCCGATGAATACTGGGGCAAGTTCAAGACCATCTATTTCGCCATCTTCGTTGCTACGCTCGGGCATATCCTGATCATCATCGCCGCCATACCTCAGGTGATGGGACCAAACCCTAGCGGAGCGCTTGGCTCTTTTATCATCGGCTTAGTCCTGTTCGGAACTGGTGTCGGATTCTTCAAGTGCTGCATTTCTCCACTCATCGCAGAACAGTACGAGGCCAGTCACCCCAGGGCCTTTATACGCACCGAGCCGAGCGGGGAGCGCGTGATCGTCGACCCCGGTATTACATACTCTAGGGTATACATGCGTTACTACATGCTGATCAACGTTGGAGCCTTAGTCGGCCAAGTATCCATGGGTGAGTTACTTATAAGTGAGCATTCTTCAGCTGTTAACGCTCCGCTAGTCTATGCTGAGAAGTATGTCGGCTTCTGGCTATCATTCACGTTACCGACCATTCTCTTCGTCTTCTGCCCGCTTTTGATGTTCGCTTTCAGCAAGCATTACGTGAAGAAGCCCCCGCAGGGCGATGTGCTCGTAAAGTCCCTGAGAGTATATGGATTGGTGTTGAAAGGTCGCTTCTCCATCAACCCTGTCCGCACATGGAGAAATCTGTCCGACCCGAACATTTGGGATAGTGCGAGGCCGAGCAAGATGGCTACCAAACCGTCGTGGGTCACGTTTGATGATGCGTGGGTCGAAGAAGTTCGACGCGGCATCAAGGCCTGCCAGGTTTTCTTCTGGCTCCCAATCTTTTGGCTGCCCTACGGTCAAATGTTTGTATCCCCTCACTTCCTCGCACGGTACACGCGCTGACTTTGCTTGCGGCCATTAGGACTAACAACCTTGTCTCCCAAGCCTCGACTATGAAGCTCAACGGCGTACCAAACGACGTCATTCACAACTTGAATCCGTTCACGCTACTCATTTCGATCCCAATTTTCGATAAGGTCATATATCCGAGGCTGGCCCACTGGGGCATCAAGTTTTCGCCCTTGAAGAAGATTCAAGCTGGATTCATCTGCGCCATGTTGTCCATGGTTGTTGCCGCCGTCATTCAACACTTTATCTACCAGAAGTCTCCATGTGGTGACTATCCCAGCACCTGTGACTCTCCCCCAGACCTTTCGGTATGGGTTCAGGTACCAGCATACGTCCTCATCGCGTTCTCAGAAATTTTTGCTTCCATCACTGGGTTGGAATACGCTTACACCAAGGCGCCAAAGAATATGCGCTCCTTTGTCACTGGCATGTTCTGGTTTACGCACGCGTTTTCTTCAGCTATCGCTCAAGCCTTCGTTCCTTTGGCCGACGATCCGCTCCTGGTATGGCTGTACACGAGCATCGCCATCCTCACTTTCCTTGGTTACGTCGGCTTTGCATTGACCTTCAGGTCGCTGGATAAGGAAGATGAGAGCCTTGACCAGCTTCCAGAGGGCGGTTTCCAGTCCAACGCTGAGTACGCCGCAGCCAAGACGGAGAGGACCGAGAATCCTGACAGGATTTAGCCGGTGGCTCTCGGCCAGCCTCAGCGGACCCTTGATGGCTGATGCGGTATCGATTTTGAAGCGGTCAATGATGTTCGTACTCTATTGCCTTGACTCACCGGTCAGATCTCACAGTCGTTTCCCCATACAATGACATATTGGCCCTCGCCGCCGATCGTAATACATGTTCTGAATCCTTCTTGATGCCCCGCAATTCGTCCTCGTCGTAGATATATGACAGTGCCCATCTATGCGCTTGGACGTTTGTCCCTGGAGTGTTGATCACAGCAATGCGGCTCAAAATTTGACACAGATGACGCGCTGCGGAAATAACTTATGCCCGCAACTAGCCCCAAACCCGGCATGGTCGACACTCTCTCGAGCAAAGCGCATTCTCGGGGAACCAGTCTAGCGCCGTGATCAGGGTCCGAGCACAAACCACAGATTCAAAAAGTCCATAATTCCGACCCACCACGGCTTCTTTCGTCACAGCTTTTCATGATAGGGCCCATATTTAAAACGTGGCGTTGCCGTCACAAAGCGGAGCCATGGTCGAGCACTGCACCCATGGCTCGGAGAAGTCACGGAGATCGATTTTGAAGTCTGACGCTCACATTCCTAGAAATATGTGGTTCCCGGTCCCCTCTCTTCAGCTTTTCCTTGTGTGTCGAGATCCGTTCCTTTCGCCCTTGACGCCGTCGTCCTTTTTGTACTTTCTGATCTCGCCATGGCATTCTTTTTGCAGCGCCGAGCCATCCAGCGCCATGTCCAGACCGAACTGCAGAGGGTAACCGAGTTCTCTGGCCCGCTCTCTGCTCCGACGGAAGAAGCAAAGGAGCTGGGAGAATGGGAAGCGCCCGGTAAGCCAAGCAAGGGGGAGCCGTATTCAAAGATCCCAGGCATCACGTTGATGGAAGATTGTAACAACGAGGTGTATTACCAGGTTGACTGGGCCAGTCCCAACGATCCTCTCAATCCGAAGAAATGGTCTACGATCCACCGTATTGGCGCCACCATGCTCGTCTGTCTCGTCGCATTCGTAGCCACCATCGCTTCTTCCATAGATTCCGCCGTCTTGACCAGCGCGACCGCCGAGTTTGGTGTCTCAGAGGTAGCCGAGTCTCTGGCCACGGCACTCTTCCTGATAGGAATGGGATTCGGAGCCCTGCTTCTTAGCCCGCTTTCTGAACTCCTGGGACGATACCTTGTGTACATTAGTTCTCTGTTCGTCTTTGGCTGCTGGATCTTGGCCGCCGCTTTAGCACCAAATTATGGTGCGCAAATCGCCTTTCGATTCCTCGCAGGGTTCTCCGCAAGCGCTCCCCTTACAGTAGCGGGTGGGACAGTGGGTGATATGTGGAGCCCTGTTGAGAAAACATTCGCTCTTCCGCTATACGCTATCCCCGCGTTTGGTGGACCAGTCTTTGGTTAGTCTTGTGTGTTCCTGCCTCATGGCACCTTTTGCGGATGACTGGCTAACGGATGGGTGATTAGGACCTGTTATAGGTGCTTATATTGGCTACTCACGAGGCGTTGATTGGAGATGGACCGAGTGGATAACACTGATCCTTGTCGGCGTGGTCTTCTTGCTTATATTGCTTCTCAAGAGAGAGTCGTTTGCGCCGCGTATCCTCTCGTACAAGGCAGACTGCTTCCGGAGACTTACGGGGAACAAGAACTTCAAGACTGCAGCAGAAGCATCGCATGGCTCACTGGGAGACCTCATGTCCAAGAGCTTCTTGCGACCATTCTTGCTTTGCACGCAGCCAATCGTCATGGCCTTTACGCTTTACCTGACGATTGTATATATTATCTTGTTCACCTTTTTGGATGGGTATGTATCACATGCTCCTGGAGACTCCAGGTAGAAAACCATGCTAACCACTAATGTAGTTACCCTTTCATCTTCGCCGAGACGTACGGAATCAATGAAGGGCTTTCCAACATCTGCTTCCTTGGACTGTTCGTCGGAATAGCCCTCTCAGCAATCCTAGTCCCAATCGCATATCGCAGGACCACTCAGCAATTGAAGAATGACGGCGACGACGGATCTGGTAAAGCAATTCATCGAGAATCTAGGCTGTTTTTCGCAATGGTCGGAGCCCCCGCCCTGCCTATCGGTCTTTTCTGGATGGGCTGGACAGATTATGTAAGCATTGCTACATTCCCTCTTTCACTGTTTTTTCCTAATCTGGACCTTAGGACTCCGTCTCGATATGGTCGCCTCTCGTAGCATCAGTGCTTGTCGGCTTCAGCAACATTTGCGTCTTCATGTCCGCCTACATGTACATGATTGACAGCTACGAAGCCTACGCCGCTTCAGCTTTGACTTTTAACGCTCTCATCCGGTACCTTGCCGCTGGCGGAATGACTATAGTCGGCATTCCCATGTATAGGAATCTGGGGACACATTGGACTTTGACATTACTGGGCTGTCTCAGTGTCCTTACTGTACCAATCCCGTATGTTCTTTACCGGTATGGACCGAGCTTGAGGAGGCGTAGTCAATGGGCAGTATGAAGAGGCAGATGTATGATGAGAAGGCAACCATTGTTGAACATCTGGATGTACCTAGGGTATCGAGGCAGACGGGGCATGTCTGGTTTCCATCGCATCTGGCAATTGCCAGCAGGCAGGAACAGCCCGCGGACGTCCTCGGGTCGTGATTGCGAGTTTGGTCATCATGCGACTACGCAATGCGACAACGGATCCACCCACGCTGAGGTGCAGCTTCCCATCATTGTCACGTTGTGCCCTTGTAGAGGAATGCCTTCGTATTGCGATACGTATGAAGCTTGCAAATTCTTGCAGTGATACTACTGCGGTAGGATTCACTCCGGCAAGCACCCTCCAAAAGCGACGGGTAGAAGGAAGATAGTAGGAAAAAAACGAAGCATCATAAAATGTGTACAACAGAAAACCCTCAACTCCACTTCACTTCTCTCGTCTCCCCTCCCATTGGCTGGCACCAAACACCGCAAAATCCCCTACAATCCACACCTCATGTCGCCAACTTACCCATCGCGGTAGTATCCTTCGCTGCCCATCGCCGATTCAAGTCGTTCCTACGATACAGATCTGAGATCCAGATAGAGAGAATCGGTACGTTGTACCGCATTCCAATCGGAGCGAAAGGAAGGGAGCGGCGAGTTAATGCAAGGTACCGGGTCTAGCGTGATTTTTTGACGTGTTTATGCATCAGCGATCAGTGAGGATACTTAGGTACGGGTGTGAGGGACACGGATCGGAGCGTTGGTTATGTCGTTGGGATACGGGAAGGGCGTTTGTAAGATGCGGGAGGCCTGAGCGGGTACTGAGGAGAAGGTGCCGGGAAATTGAGCCTCGGGATTGGGAAATGCAAACACAAGGCATTTTGATCATTGCTTCTTGTTTGTTGGTTTCCAAGTTGCGCCGTTTGGCAGATGCCCCTTGCCTTATCTGCTGCTGCCGCTGCTGACATCAAGGTCTGGTTACTCAGATCGCTCCGCGGAAGCGCCGATCTGGAGGATATATGTAGACGTCCGCCTAGCTTTTTGTCAGCTTTCTTCACGCACTTAATTCAACGCGTTGAATTTTGGTGCCAAATCATTCTCCAAGATATACATATATATGTATTTGGTGTTTTAAACTATGTTGTGACGCTGTCGGCTTCATGTGTCAAGCTGGTAGAGCCTTAATCTCTCCTAAAACACCGTAATCTGCATAGCCTTATCAACCGATCGACCGTTGTTTCTGGCTTGCGCGCGCCACATGCATCAGCTGCACGTCATGCTGCCGCAAACGTTACCTTAACCACGGTCTCCTTGTTGGGAGACTTGCTCGTGAACTGCAGTTCTGCGCTTGGCTTCTCAGAATAGGCTAGGGTCGGTTCCTGCCCTCGCATCATCATTTGAACCGCCCCCGCGGAAAGACTTGGATAACGTCAGTCTTATAATGGTCGTGGTAAGACATGGCGCTGCGGTAGCTGCAGCTGTGGGAACCTGCGTAGACGTGGGTGCGGGCCGTAACGAATTGCTTACGCCGTAAGCCAATGGACCTAATAAAGAATCTGAGTGCGGCTGGGTCAAGGGGCTCAAAATAAGTCGGTTGCTGTTTGAGCCAATCTATTTTGGAGTCTCGATGCCGATGGAGGAAAGACAATCGGGGCATGTGAGGCTTGTTAGCCCTGCGTTTTAAAGCACGTGAGTCTTGCGAAATGAGGCCTCGAAGTACTGCAACGATACTACAAGCTCAATGCGTATTTCGGAAACTGATTGCTGGCTCCCATCCGTTCTGAATGAAGTGCCGCAGCTTTTTCACTCGCCTCCATCATTGCTATTTGAACAGTGAGTAACATGCAGGAGAGTTCTCGCTGGAATTGAGGAACAAACACATACTTCGTTGCTGTCACATTGTGGTTGGCGCGCTGAAATGACATGGAAATGGCGACAACTGTTCCAGAGTTGTCGATGAGCAACGAATGCTAGGAAGCCTACAGACGGCTTGCATATATTGGACCGCGAACACACGGAAAGAAAAAGAAAGAGCGCATATGGGCGCA
Source organism: Stemphylium lycopersici (assembly GCA_003268315.1). Lineage (NCBI taxonomy): Eukaryota > Fungi > Ascomycota > Dothideomycetes > Pleosporales > Pleosporaceae > Stemphylium > Stemphylium lycopersici. The sequence continues at coordinate 247,498 of QGDG01000005.1, forward strand.
TGTTTCTCAGGGTCGACAGCGGATTATCGTTTTTCACCCGCTCTCCGGCCGTTGATCATGCAGTCAGACCAGGTACAGGCCTGCACGGTGGGTTGGGTGTTCGCAACGGAGATCAGCCCAACGCAGGGATGAGGAAGCGACCGCATATGTGACCCCCAATCGTGCACACAGCGATATCGGGAGGCTTGGTAAGATATAGCAACGAGTGAAATCGCAGCCGAATATGCGCGCGGTATGCCGACCGAGCGACTTGATGCTTTCCGTACCGAAGCGAACAGAGGTCAGTCCCAGCTTGGCGTGCTTGAAGTAGCCTAAGCTGCAGCAGGCGTGAGATTTTGGTGAAGATCCAGACAGTCGGGCTGCTACTTTGTTACATTTGGCTGGAAAAATGAGATTTCGTAAAGCGGCGCAGATAGGTAAGTGAAGCGAACAGGTGATCAAGACGAATCCGCAATTGGAGGGTTGCTGTGCACCTTCTAGTCTGGATAGACGAACCGCGCACGTGTTGCGGATACGGCAAGAACGGCCCATCGGGCTCCGGCAAGCTCCCCAGACCTTACGTTTCATCAGGATCTGCAACCTCGTGTTGTAAGCGGAGAATACCTCTTGACGGGAATTGATCGGCCCTTTTCCAATCGATACTGTCAAGTTTTCCGCGTACAGTTGCCGAATCTCACCTGCTTTTCTCCTGATTGACTTGCCCTCTTTCAGGTCGGAAGTACGTCTTGAAACAGCCGTGCATAGATAGCGTGGTGGCTGCGAGGACATGAATCCAATGATGCGGCGTCGGCATGGTTCGCGAGTCGCAACACCATGCAATTGAAGCCCGAGATATGACGATCTTTGCTGTTGGGGAGGCAGGGTCGCCGAACCAGGTGGACCACAGCTAGAGCAGAAACGATAGGGGGCATCATGAGCCGACAATATGGGTCACGGTGGTTGTTGGAGGATGCGGTGCTAGTGTGAGTAAAGCGGCAAAAGTGTCGAATTCGGGCATGGGGAAAGGTAAGTGAGGGAGTATCGGAGGAGTGCGAGTAGAGATGAATTATGTTCATAGAAGGTAGGTAAAAGTTAAACGACCCTAAAATATGTCAAAGGAATAAAGAAATCTTTTGACTCCCAGAAGCATGCCGCATCGTACCTCGCATGGCGTGCCGAGAGGAAATACAATGTACCGATCAGAATGCCATAATGAAATCGGTCTAGATAGATGCAAGGCGGGTACAGGAGCGCCGCCAGATAGGAAAGATGGAAAAGTCGACACCAAATGTAGAAGGGAGGTATTCGGAGGCGCGTCCAGCAGACGTGAATCCGTTGACTCCATAATGCAAACCCAAATGACAGTGTCGAAAGGAAGAAGCGATCGAGAGGCAGACCACCAGGGCGGCGGCGGACTGACAGCACGTAATAGTGGTATCCCGTATTTTCTTCTGCTGGACCAAGCAGCACCGCCAATGGCCAGGGCGGGGGTGACCGAACCGAGCGGTGTAGGTATCTCTCCACAGCGTACACGACAACAACGATGATTGTTCGGGCTCGTTTACATTACCACACATCCACAGCAGCCTTTCTTCTCGGCCTGGTCGTCGGTGTCGAAGGTTGTCTTTTGGGGGCCGTTGCCATTTGAGCCAGGGGCGCCTGTGTACGATGACATTTCCTTGTTGTATCTACGGATTTCTCGTACGATGTCGTAGAAGGCGTTGTCGACGTTGATGCGCGATTTCGCCGATGTCTCGATGAACTTGCAACCAAAGTTCCGCGCCAAAGTTTGGCCCTCTGCGGAAGGGGTTAGCAGGGGCAAATGGCAAGCGACGAGGGGGGGGGGGGGGGTTTAAATTTTTTTTTTACACAGCATTCAACAAATAAGGTGAGATATCGGTACCAGGTGGGAAGGGCAAAGGAGGGTATTTGCATCTCTTTTTCTCGACATGTTCTTGGGTGCAGAGGGACTGGGGCAGCCGACAGGGACCGTGTCATGGACAGAGGTAGTTCATAGTGGCTCTAGTCATGTTCGTGTGGCGGTTTCTCGAGTGGTTTGTATGTGAGTTTAGCGATTGTATGATTAGGAGAGCAGTGTAGTCAGTCGTTGCGTAGTAATACAATGTCAAGAATCTTCTAAGATGTGTCCTCTGGGCGCGAGGGTGTCATGTCATTTCAAAGGTGAGAGGTGACGGGACTGTGCACGGCCGATGGATGGAAGCGACGGATGGGGAGCCAGCATGGTTCTAGAACAGATTGGCGTGGGAGACAGTGGCCAGTGGATGGAAAGGGCGGAACGATGGGCGTGGTTTATTCGCATGCAGCACAAGGTCAGGAAGACATGTTATGCATGACGGGCTTGGAAGGGCGTGCGGTACAGAAGCATTGCTTGCTTGCTGGCTTGCGGGCTTGCTGGCTTGCTGGCTTGGTCACAGCTGGGCGGCAGGGCCGGATTCGCGCAGCCGGAATTGGTGCGTTGCTGATAAATCGGGCATGGCGATGGGTGATGGGAGAAGCGAGCTCAGCGGCGCAGTTGTGCACTGGCATCAGCAGGAACTAGCCGGGCTATGCGATGCTTGGAAATGCAGTGGCGGGCGATAGTAAGGAGTAGTAGTAGTAAATGGTCAACGGCTGGCCTCCGTCTCCGCTGGCCGCGAGGCTACCAACGTCCCCACTTGCCCTCGGCCATCATTCGCCGCTGCTCCAGCTTGTATCCGGCACCGCTCTGGCTTCCCAACCTGCCCTGCCCTGCCCTGCCCTGCCCTGCCCTGCCCTGCCCTGCCCTGCCCTGCTTCCTCTCCCCTCATTCTCCAAGCCCTCTCCTACCAGCTCGGCATCCAGACGTCACCGCGCCGCCGTCCGACGCTCCAGCCACGCGCACCGCGACCCGGGACCAGTAACCTCGCCCGCCGGGCCATGGCCCACTGACCGTGCAACGCGCAATCGTCACCTCCCTGCCTCCACGTCTCCGCCTCACTGCTGCTACCGCTGCTACCGCTGCTCGTCCAAGAGTAGCCCGCCGCGCGCTCCCTTCGTCTCGCTGCCCCAACCGCCATGACCCAGCTCTTCAACTCGTCCACATCGAGCCACTCCGCCATGACCGAGAAACGCACCTTCTCCGGCAAGGCCCTGTCCACCAACAAGTCGGTCAATGCAAAGGACGGACAGGTATCGCAACGGATCAAGAACTTCTTCCGCATCAACAGCAGCAACGACACGCGGAAACTCTCAGACGAAGGCACGACAGCTGGCTCCACCAACACAAAGAACGAGAAGTCGGGTTTCCGCCAGTCGCGATTCATCCCTCACATCTCCCGCAATCGCTCGCAGACGGTCGCCAGCGAAGGCAATCCATTGGACGACGCCGTCTCGCCCACCGCCCACGCCAACCCATACTTTGCCCACCAGGGACCGCCCGCCCTGCGCCATCACAACGATGGCAGCGTGCCCCCATCTCCCCCAGACACTCCGGCCAACAGCAAGGCGCAAGCCAACGGCAGCAATCCTGCCGACGATCATGCCACGACTGCTGGAAAGGAAGAATTGGCCAGGAAACTGCGAAGGGTAGCGTCTGCGCCCAATGCCCAGGGCTTGTTCTCGTCAGGGAAGTCTACTGAGAGACCGCAGACTGCAGAGCTTGGCAAGCAGCCCGTCTTACATCACCCCAATTCCTCTACTCTAAGCATGGTTGAGACGCATTCCCAAGATTCGACCCATCTGCTACCCATCGAGCCTGGCAAGCCTATACCCACCGCAGGTCAAATCCGCCAGTCTGCTGCTTTCAGGAGAACCTACAGCTCCAATTCGATCAAGGTCCGCAATGTCGAGGTTGGACCGGGCAGCTTCGACAAGATCAAGCTGATTGGCAAGGGTGATGTCGGAAAGGTGTACCTGGTGCGGGAGAAGAAGTCTAGCAGGCTCTATGCCATGAAGGGTATGTTGCACACACACACACACACACACACATAATCTTGTAGTAAGATAGGCTAACAATGCCCAGTACTGAGCAAGAAGGAGATGATCAAGCGAAACAAGATCAAGCGTGCCTTGGCCGAGCAGGAAATTCTGGCGACCAGCAACCACCCCTTCATTGTTACCCTATACCACTCTTTCCAGTCCGAAGACCACCTCTACCTCTGCATGGAATACTGCAGCGGCGGTGAGTTTTTCCGTGCCCTGCAGACCCGGCCAAACAAGTGTGTCGACGAGGACGCTGCGCGATTCTACGCCGCCGAGGTCACGGCAGCCTTGGAGTATCTCCATTTGATGGGCTTCATTTACCGAGACCTGAAGCCAGAGAGTAGGCTACATCCCACCATTTTAAATGCTAATGCTAATCCTAACCTCTTCAGACATTCTCTTACATCAGTCCGGCCACATAATGTTGTCAGACTTTGATTTATCGAAACAGTCCGACACCGGCGGTCGCCCAACTATGATCCTCAGCGGCCGAAGCGGTACTTCGTCGAGCAACCTCCCAACAATCGACACCAAATCGTGCATAAACAACTTCCGAACCAACTCATTCGTGGGCACTGAAGAGTACATTGCGCCCGAAGTCATCAAAGGCTGCGGTCATACGAGTGCGGTCGATTGGTGGACTCTTGGTATCTTGATCTACGAGATGTTGTACGGAACCACGCCTTTCAAGGGCAAGAACCGCAACGCAACTTTTGCGAATATTCTTCGAGACGAAGTACCATTCCCAGAGGGCTCTGGAGCACCGCAAGTGTCCAAGTACGTCTTGTCCACAAAGCGCTTTCATGTCAGCTGCTAACAACCCGTAGTCTTTGCAAAGGCATCATACGTAAACTATTAATCAAGGACGAGACACGCCGACTCGGCTCACGCGCCGGTGCCTCTGACATCAAGACTGCGCCATTCTTCAAGACCACGCAATGGGCGCTGCTGCGACACATGAAGCCACCTATCGTTCCTCACCAGGGCCAAGGCATAGAGACGCCCAACTTCCGGAACGTTAAGGAATCCCAGAGTATTGACATTGGTGCTGGAAGGGTCAAGGGTGTTCCATTAGACTCGGGTCTTGCGACACCCATGGGCGAATTGGCAGATCCATTCGAGGAGTTCAACAGCGTCACTCTCCACCACGACGGGGACGATCACCACCACCACCACCACCACGACAACAGCGAATCTGGAAATCTCGACCTGGCGCAAAATAACTCACATCGATAGAACGGGGAGTGATCTGCACGACACCGACATTGCCGTCTTTACCGAGGCCCCTTTTTATATACGATACTCTTCGCGACTCCACTCATTTGTTTTCCATGGGCCATCACAAATGAGTGTGTCATACTAACGGCGTTCATGGGGTGTTAAAATTCGTTTCTCTTACATGGGGCATTTTCTCAAACTTTCCGAGTCAGCATTTCTATAGCTGCAAAATATTTTCCGGCGTTGTCTGTATATGTTTTTTTGAAAGCATCAACTGTCAAGGAACATGCGGCCTGAGGGTGGAAGCAGCTTGGGCAGCTGTCTGTGGGATGTGTGTTCATAGGAGCTTTGGGAAATTAGGAAGCGGGGAAAGCATAACATGAAAGATATCATTTGAGAATTTCCTGCAACCTGATTGACGTAACCTTTTTTTGAGTGCATCCAAGGGCAAATGTTCAAAGGGCGTCATGATGGTCAAAGTGCATGGGCCACTCGGAGCTTGCGGGGAAGACGCGACAACCGATTCGCAATATTCCCCAACGCGACGAGAACTAATACTACCGATACTTTTGCATACCGCGTACCGGTACTTATGAAGAAACCTCTCCCTTGAAGCCTCGCACCCTTTTCCAGATTGTGTCCCCGGCCCTCCTTTTGTTCCACCTTACCACACGTCCGCCGCACCCAAGCCGTAAACAGCCCCGCTACTCTCAACACACGGGTACCTCTCTACCGCATAGCATACGCCTGCCCCCTTGGACCAATTCCCAGAGCGAGGGCCCGCGAAACGAGGAAGAAAAACAAACAAACAAACAAACAAACAAACGAAGAAACAATCATGGCCTCCGATCCCCCCTCGCAAGACCTCTCCGCCTCACAAACCTCGGACGGAGACGAGAGTCTCACACCGCTCGAGCAAGAAGTCTTGGATGAGTACGCGCGACTACTGGGCAACTTGAATACCGTTGGTTCTTTTTCTTTCTTCCTTTATTTCCCCATGTCTCAAAAAAAAAAAACGATTCGTGGTGCTGACGAGAGATGGCGCGTAAACTAGATGTCCTCCCTCCTCCTCACGCTATCGAATAACCCCAGCGCCGCCATCCTCGACGGACTCCGCGGGCTGGAGAGGAAGACGTCGCTGGTGTTTACGCTGCTCAAGGCGAGTGTGTACAGTATAGTGCTGAATCAGCAGATTGATACGGATAACGATGAGGGTGGAGGTGGTGGGTTGACCGAGAGGCTGGGTGGGATGGGTATGGGGAGGGATAGTGATGACATGTGAGACTATGTGGAGAAGAGCTGGATGAGCGGCAAATGAGATGATATGATACCCCCCCGGAACATGAGTTTTACAATTGCAACAACACACACACACGAGAAGATGGATATACCGAGAAGTGAGCGTGCCAGTTTGAATGGTATGGTATGGATACACAAGATTCCTACAAACGCGCAGCCGCCCGGTGCCATGTGCATGCGTATGGTACAATTCCCCTTCATGTCGCCGACTACCAAGATCATATCATACAGTGAAGCTCGGAGAGTGGGAGCCCATCCACCTAGTGTATAGAGCCTCCGTAGTACACCTTGCGCACATCGACCAACTTCTTGCCTCGCGCTCGGGCAATCTCGTCGGGTAGCCTCTGGTTGGTGAGAGCTTCCCAAGTTGCCTTGATCACGTTCATCTTATTCCTTGAGCGCGGGGTTTTGGCAGAGAGGTCCTGGAGACCGGCGGCACGGGCGAGCTCGAAGATGAGATGTTGGACGCGGAGACCGAAACCTGTGGTTGAATTAGAAAAATGGCAGTGGGTGGTGCCAACCTGTGCAAAATAGCTTACCTGGCGGTCTCGAAAAAAGCTGGACCTTTGTGGCGCCAACCTTCTTCTCCAAGTCTCCAAATGTCGTCCTGTTTTCGTAGCGAGGAACGGGCCTCATGTTCCTGATTGCGCTCATGACGCTTTGTTTTCGGCCTTCTTCTGGTTCTACCGACTTGCCCTCTCCTACGCCCAATAGACCATCTTGGTTGCCTGCAATGGTAAGGAAGTATAAGCTCCTAATCTTGCCCATGCGCGTTTGGTTGGTGACACCGTGTGTGACGAGTGTCTTCACTCTAATGCTGCGCAGCTTCTGCTTGTCCCATCCCAAGTATTGCAAAAGGCGCTTCTGTCGCGGGTCTTCCTCCTCTTCGGTAGACAGTCGGCGGGTCTGACGAGCCATGCGGTTTTCTACCCGGGGCAGATCGGGTGCGACGACGGAGTGACGCTCGTCGCCCAATGCTTGCAGGGCGGCGGGGTTGTTGGAGGTATATGTCGCGCGCGGGTCGAGAGCAGCCTGGGTGACTGCTGCGTCCATGGCATTTTGCAGGCCCGGGTCGTCGTCTGGGATGCCGTTCGGGTACATCTTCGCCAGGTTCTCGGATGCAATGCGGGATATGTTCTCGTCACGCTCCACCTCATTGGCGATTCGGAAAGTCTTGGGCCCCTCAATGTCGTCGCCCGTCAGTTTCTCAGGCCTGTCCGTCACCGGGTCGACCTGTGCGAGATCATCTTCGTAGTTGAGCCGCCACGGGTCTGTCCTTCGCTGGCCCTGTGTGAGGACATCTCGGGCGTCAATTGTAGATTCGGCGGCTTTGATGGCGGCGATTTGCGAGGGCGTGTACTTCTTCTCGAGGAGCGTTGTCTCGCTGGTGTCGTACTTTGGGTACTCTGCCTCGGCGGCCTGGTTGAGCAGCTTGAGATCCTCGGCCTTTATCGACGGATAATGCGGTCTCTTCTTGCGGGCTTGCCGAGATGCGGAGGCGTGAAAGGTGCGTTGCGGAGGTGGCCTAGGAAGGGTGGTGGACGCTGCCTTTGTAAAGAGACATCTGGCGGGGCGGCAGACGCTCATTGTTGCCCGTGAACCTCGATGTGAGGGCCAATTGAGCGCAGGGGGACGGTAATAGCGGGTGGCCTGCGCGCTTGGTGGTGCTCGACAGTGAAGTTCGGAAAGTTCAAAGTTGACTAAGCGGCATGGCCTGTAAATGTTCTGGCCAATCGCAGACGGCTCGACTCAGTCACTAACCTAACTTTTCTCGACTGTGAGATTCGTTGCATGTGCTCACGAATTCTCTCTCGACCGCTTCGGACATTGCTGGCCAGTAGCCCATGTTCGCAGATTGCCAAGTACAGAATGCCTTCATCCGCAGACAACGTTGCGCCCATTGAGAGCAACGGCGCAAAGAGATATGCCGAGACGCCTCTACGCAGCGAGGAAGGACCACGAGGGAACTACAGATTCAAAAACAAGCGGATGAAGAATGGCCACGCCGAGCAGAGCAAGATTCTGAAAACCAACGGCACCAATGAGGAGGTCTTGCTAGAGGATGTCACGGCCCTCATCAAGAATTTCAAGCTAGAAAGAGAGGGAAAAGAGACATCAACTCAGCTACCGGAAAAGTTCAAGGAAATAACGGTCGAGATCAGGGAGATATCCTCTACAGGAGATGGCCTCGGTTTCCAGCAAGGCTCAGACTCTGACCAAGTCTTCGTTGTGCCCTTCAGTGCACCGGGAGATGTCGTTACCGCACGCCCACACAAGCACTTTGAGAAGGAAAAGTACTCCATGGCCGACTTTGTCAATGTGATCACGCCTTCAACACATCGCGATGCATCCCTTGTAAACTGCCCATACTTCTCCAGCTGCTCAGGGTGCCAGTTCCAGATGCTGCCTTACGACTTTCAATTACAGCACAAGAAGTCTATTGTGGAAAAAGCTTACAAGAACTTTTCCAACCTACCGCCTGAGCTGATTCCCACCATCGGTGACACTATCGGATCACCTTTGCAGTATGGATACCGTACAAAACTCACTCCGCACTTTGACGGTCCACCAGATGCCCGTCGAAGCGATGGTCGGAACGGCATCAAGCGCACCTTCAAAGAAGTACCACCAATTGGCTTCATGAAGAAAGGCACCAGAAACACCATCGACATAGAAGACTGCCCCATTGGCACCGATGCCGTACGCGCAGGAAACAAGCGCGAGCGCAAACGCGTCGCCGACACCATTGACAAGTTCCACAAAGGCGCCACACTCCTCCTCCGCGAAAGCACCACACGGCTCCCCAAATCAGAATATGACATGACCAAAGAAGAAGATACCGACGCTATAGTCGAAGACAGAGGCGACCACATCCATCGCAAAATCTGCGTTACAGATCCCAACGCCAAATCCACAGAATACGTCGACGACTTCCAATTCGTCAACCCGGCCGGGTCCTTCTTCCAAAACAACAACAGTATCCTCCCCGTCTTCACCCAGTACATCCGCGAGCACATTCTGCCCCAGACCCCTGGCCACAAGATCACTCATCTCATTGACGCATACTCTGGCTCCGGTCTGTTCACCATTACCCTGTCGAGCCTGTTCAAGACCTCGTTGGGCATCGACATCTCTTCGTCAAGCATAGAATCTGCATCAACAAACGCACGTCTGAATAACCTACCGGAAAGCTCGACGCGCTTCATTGCTGCGGATGCTGCACGCCTCTTCGCTTCTATCCAGTCCCCCGCTGACGAAACAGTCGTCATGATCGATCCGCCCCGCAAAGGCTGCGATGAATCTTTTCTGCGACAGCTGGCTCAGTACGGACCTGCGAGGGTGGTCTATGTGAGCTGCAATGTGCATACGCAGGCTAGGGATATCGGCGTCTTGGTCGGTGGCATGACGGGCGTTGATGGTGGGTTCGGCAAAGGGGAGGGATGCTACGAGATTGAGAGTCTGAGGGGGTTCGACTTCTTTCCGCAAACGGGACATGTCGAGGGTGTTGCTGTGCTGACGAGGAAGACGGGTGAGGCAGCGAAGGAGTAGTTGCTCTTGTTAATCACACGGGATAATCTCCTATTGGGTTATGACTCGCAGCTAAATTTCCTCTTCTGCGCACATGCACTGAAAGGCAACTGGTATTGCGGAGGGTGCATCAAGTAAATATTAGTGTTCGACTACAGTACAGCCCCGACAGACACATCACTCGAGTCGAACAGTCAAATAAAACATGGCATGTGCTGTTAATCTTGTCATTGTCGATAGTTTTGCAGTGATCTCATGCTCGCTCAGTAAGTCATTCCAACATATACCCTTGCCTCTTGCAATGTTGTCCAGCCTTTTATGTGCTTCCCGGTCCTCCCAGGAGAGCGAACCTTCGAACAATGCTGGGACCAATCTCATCGTATTCGGCCTTGGTGTGGCAGTAGCTCTTGAACTCGGGTGTCTGACCGAGCAAGCTACCTCCGAACCAAGGGCCGTGTCTTTGTCTCTTGTGGGTAATGACCTGTACATCCAGACCACCACTCTTCGCACCTCCACTTCGTGCTTCCGAGGCCTTGATCCTGTCATCCACCATGTGCCTGATGTCACGCTGCAAACGACGGCCAAAGTCCTTGTAGAGCGTTGAACCACCGGACAGTACAATGTTCTTGTACAGCCCTCTGCGTACATCGATGGGAGAGGATTGAATGACGGTATCGACAATGGTGGGTAGTGGGGTCAGAAAATCGGACGAGTAGATTTCAGGGTTGAAGAAGATTTCGGGGGCGAGGAAACGCTCGTAACCGACATCGACGGATGTGGTCTTTCCGTTGGGGTAGTTGACCGTGTGCTTCTTGAACCGGTCGTCGGACTCGCGATCGAAGCGTGCAAACTCCTTGACGATGTCTGGGCAGACATAGCAGTATTCCTCCTTGATGCGCTCGGCAGTCTGGAGAGACGAGTCGGGCTCGCCGCGTTCTCGAAGGAGGGATTGGACGAAATTGGTAATATCGCGACCGGCGATTGGAACACTCTTGATCGAGGAGCCAATGACGTAGCCTTCAGCGACTGGAATAACGTGCGTGACACCAGCTCCGGAGTCGATCACGGTACCAGTGAGCGATCGGTCCTGCACCTTGGAGCTTGTCCATGACGCGGCCAGTGCGAGCACAGCTTGTACGGCGATGTAGAGACCGGCGACGTTGAAGGACTCGAACATGATCTCGGCGGTGGCTTCACGGTTCTCGGGAGGGTTTAGTGGCTAGGCGTGGGTCAGCAACGATGTTGGGTGGTTTAGGACGGGTCCTCGTACCGGCTCGGTGAGTAGGAAGTGGTGGTCTTCAGGCTCCACTCTCAGGTACTTGAATATCGAGTTGGACCAGAAGCGTTCCATAAGATCCTGCCCACCATCAGTATTTCGCCTCTCGTTTGTAAACGCCTCGTCATACCCAATTGTCAATCTGCCCGTGCCTAATTGGGTAGTTGATGCCATAGCCCGCGCCTCCTGCTGCGGCCAGAGCTTCATCGCCAATGAAGAAGTCCAGGTCCTCGGTGCCACGCTTTCCAGACAAATGTCCACCGGAGCCAGCTCCACCAGTCAGAAAAGATGGCTTGTTCGCGACAGCTGGGCGTCCAGAGCCTGATCCGCCGCTACCGCCAGTTGGGCCTTTGGTAGCTATCGCAGTGGGAAAGACGAAGGACGGGGAGTCGTTGCCGGCGAAACCTGGGGGTGGGTGTTACTAAAAGCGAGAGCATCTCAATTCAGTTTGTAGCCTACCAAGCTTCGAGTATCCCGTACCGCTACATGCCAACGTCAGTACTCAATCGGCGTCGAGATGCCCGCAGGCAGCTGGGAGCTTACTTGTCCATGACAACGGCGGGGGTTTGGGACGCCATCTTTGCGGCTGCTTGCTGCAAAAACAAATATGTACAGCAGCTCAGGTGATGCCGGGTGGGAGAGGAAAAGCGTGGATCGGGTGTGGAGGTGGCTTCGTCAGAGTGGTGATGGCGGAGGTCGGTGTCGGTGCATGTGGGCTGTCGTCGAATCAGCCGCCGCCCCGCTCCGCCCTTGGCGGCGGAAATGAGACGCAATGGCGGGGGTGGACGCTATCGCTGTGACCTTGTTACGAGAGGCGCGGCGGCTCACCATGTCAATGCAAGCAGACACAGTTGCTGCTTCCTTCTAGACTGCCGCGCCTGCTACATGAGCCTCGCAATGTGTCACGCATGGTGATTTGTCCACCACGCACAGGGATCAAGCAGGTGCAAAGGAAGGAACCACCACCAGCGAAACTCTGGCATTACTGCTAACCTCACCCTCACTAACCGTCATCCTACAGCGCTTACCGGGCATCTCCCACTCTCATTGCACATCCGGCCAACTCACACAGTCCCTTCTACACCGAATCGACCTCTCCATTAATTTCATTCTTCTCCGTCTCTCACTCTTCGTCCGCCTCAGCTGTTTCCACACTACCTATTTCTCTCTCCATCCTAAAGCTATCTTGCTCTCGAGTGGCCGTCTGGAGAACGTCTTTGCTGAATCTTCACGATACCCAACTGCCCCGCACCAACTTGCACCGGGCACGTGCCCATCATAGACGCTGCTTGCACCACAGGATTGTTTCTGGCTCCGGACCACAGCTAGCCCGCCCAATACTCACCAAAGAGCCTTCTGAGCGCAACAATCATCTGGCCATACGCTGGATACGTTCGCTCCTCGTCTCCGAAATCTTCGCCGACGATTCTCCGTACACAAAGGCATGTCGGTTCCTAGTCATCAGTATGTTCCCATAGACGGAGCATACCACGTGGATACAAAAACACGCAAAGCTTCGCATAGTCCGCCTAACGACGATTTGTGCTGCGTATATGTACACGCTGGTGCGGGCTATCACAGTCATCAGAACGAGCGAATTCACCTTGAAGCATGCAACGAGTGAGTAGTCGTCCTCGCACCATGTGTGATGCTGAGGTGGCTTTTGCTGATCCCATCAAGTGCTGCACAGCTCGCCATGCTCATACTCAAGAATGGAGGCTCTGCGCTAGATGCCGTCGAGGTGGCCATCAAGACGCTCGAAGACAGGGAGATCACCAACGCAGGATACGGGAGCAATCTGGCTATGGACGGCGTTGTAGAATGCGATGCCTCCGTCGTTGATCATTGCGGGCGTAGCGGAGCTGTTGGCGCCGTGGCTCGTAAGTTGCTGACTCTCAATTCATTGTCGAAGACTGACCGATCCGGGTAGAAATCAAGAACCCCATTTCTTTAGCGCGCATGGTCCACGACCACACTATGGATCCTCTTACGCTACGCCGGGTGCCTCCCAATCTTCTCGTGTCCCAAGGTGCTACCGACTTTGCGATAGAGATGGGCATGCCGATCCTGCCTCATGACGCACTAATCTCACCAGCCGCCAAAGACCGCTGGATACGATGGCGTTCTGACCTGAGATCCGCTGAACGCAAATCTAAGAAGAGCGGCGCACACCCATCATGTTGGAAGATCAGAGATGACATGGCCCCTGAGAAGGAGCGAGCCCAGAATCGTTTACGTGAGCAGCATACTCAGACCTTGTTGGCAGCATGTGCGCCTTTCTCACAGTCTCGCTCTCCACCATCTTCCGACGATGTCATGTACGACCAAGGGGAGAACGTTCCATCTGATCCTTCGCTGCCCCCCTCAGACCGGTCTTCGAGCTCTTGGTTTAGTGGCGAACAGATCACTACCCCTGAAGAGTCTGATCAAGCAGCACCGGCTGCCGATGTCCTTCCTTACACAGTTGCCGATTCTTCTCGCAATGCTCTTATCAACAGCACACAGACCATACCTACCCTGAAACAATACGGAGATACGCACACAACTCACGATTTACCCTACGACAGCATCATGGAAGATGCTCCACACGGGGTAATGCACGCGACCTCTCCGCGCAAGGCTTGGGCCGATGGTTCTGGCGAGGACTCTGAATCCGTCTCCAGTGAGCATACAGCGAGGGCAACTCCTTCAGAAGTACCTGGAGGCCCAGCAATGAGTACTCATATACCAGAGACGCTTGGCAGCAAAGTCACAGACACAGCACCCTCGCAGCCATTGCCACCCGGTCCCACTCCACAACAACCCGAGGAGGACCACATTACTGACACTGTTGGAGCTATTGCGATAGATAGCTGGGGCAATATAGCCTGCGGGGCTTCCTCGGGAGGTATTGGTATGAAGTATCGGGGACGCATCGGTCCCGCAGCTCTCGTTGGAGTAGGCGCTGCAGTCATCCCTGTAGATCCCGATGATCCAGAGCAGACATCCGTAGCGACTGTTACGAGCGGAACCGGTGAGCACATGGCAACGACTATGGCTGCCACCGTCTGTGCCGAACGACTCTATCAGAGTGTAAAGAAGGGTCGTGGTGGGGAGTATGTGGAGGTCACTGAAGACGAAGCACTCAAAGCCATGATCGAAAATGAATTCATGGGTAAGCGACCTCTTTATGTTTTGCAGAGAGCGTCCTAATCGTTTTCCAGGCCATCCAAGTGTCAAGCACAGTAACTCCGCCGGCGCCATCGGCATCCTTGGTGTTAAAAAGATGCGTGCCGGCGTGTTGCTCTATTATGGACACAACACTGATTCATTCGCCATGGCTTCCATGTCCTCGGATGACGACCGGCCGTCCTGTTCCATGTCACGCAGCAACGGCAACGGCCAGATTGCTCAGGGCGGTCGCATGATGCCCATGAGGCGCAACAAGAAGGTCAAGTCAGCTTCCCGCCGATGACTGCTATAGTCTTGCAGACCGACTTAAACCTCGGTTAGCCCCCGACACTTTATTTTGCACTCCTTGAACCTCAAAATCCCACCGTCAACTATCAAACATCAAGTCGCCCTAATACCTACGGTCTTATTCCTTTGTGTACGATCATATACGATGCAAGCATCTCACGGCAGTTCTATACCTTGTCCATGATAACGGTCTTCATTTTTCTCGTCGTGTTGTGCGGCAGATGACCTCCCGTCTTCCAGACTGCATGTTCAGTCTTTAAAAGTTAGCTAGCGCTGTGATGACTGCGAGCATGCTACATCCGACTCAGAGGTTGGAACCAAGAAGGGCATAATCAAATCATCATCATCGAAAGCCTGTTCACTTCCCGTCATACCCCTTGACCCCCTTGTTTCCACTCCCTTCTAGCTTTCCACTAGCCACCCCCAAACTCTGCTGGAATGCACCAGTAATACCCATCTGATCCGTCAACACACTAACCATGTCAAAACCTCTTTCTGCATAGCCTCTCGCATCCTCTCCCGAATTACAATACATGGCCACTTTCTTGCCTTCTGCATGCGCTGCCTCTTTAATCTTCTCGATTGCATCTTCCAACTCGGGTGCCATCTTTGAAGTTAAAATGGGATGACCAATGTTGTTTCCCAGATCGAATGGACCAATCAACAGACAGTCCACTCCAGGCAGAGCGGCAATTTCGCGGACATGTTCAAGAGCTGAAGCGGTTTCTATCTGGACAATGGTCAAGAGAGTGCTAGAGGCGTGAGTAGAAGAATTAGCAATGAACAATCCCAGAACTGTGAATACATTGGTTCTACTTACGAATTGGCATGCTGCAGATAGTACGTTAGAGGCTCGTTATTGAAGCACTGGGTTGGCAGCGGAGACCCGAAACCGCGAGTTCCTTGGGGAGGGAATTTCGCCGAGGAAACGAGTTTCTGAGCGTCGGCGACTGTGTAGATGAGGGGGACTATGACGCCATGGGCACCGCAGTCGAGGGCTCCTGGGCCATGTTAGAAACTACGAATGCTGTTTTGATAGGCATGCCGCCTGCTTCCGTCAAAGAGCTTCAGATAACTTACGCTTAACCATCCATGGTTCATTCGAGGCTATCCGTACCAAAGGGCTCACGCCTGCATGGGCTATAGCTGTCACGGCTTCGTGCATCTGGCTGTCGTTGATGTTGCCATGCTCAGTATCAACGCATATCCAATCCACGCCCGAGCGCGCAATGGCACGAGCGTGGTTTGTGCCAGGGAGCATCTATCACCCGTCAGCATGTTGCTCAAAACCAGAGTCTCCAGAGCCAAGTGTTCAACTAACCTGCCATCCTCCAAATACTGTTCCGCCCTTCTGGAACGCCTTGTATATCCGGCTTGCTTCTTGTAGAGTGTTCATGTTTCTTGTCGTTGTAGAAAAGGTTGATTTGTTGGTACGCAAAGGTGGGTTTTCAGAAAGATTGAAGCTGATTTGGACCTGTTTTGGAAATGATTTCGGCAACGTGGTTCTTCGTAGGGCGCACAGCATTGTCATGCTTTTGAATGTTCAAGAGGGGTAGGACCCGTATTGGAGAGCTCTACCCCACAATCCCGCCGCGCTAAGGCGTGCGGCTTTATAGGGAGCGCCATCATAGATACATGACTCACGGTTGAATCATCCCCGGGTCTGTGAGAAAGACTCTGCGCAGGAATCAATTCGGTAGATGACTTTTGCTTGCAGTTCAGGCATGATGACTGAACATTGAGGCTTAATCTCAAGACGTGTTATCTAAGGTCGGCGCGTCCAGCGCCTTCCTCGGGAAGCTGGGCCGACCCCTGTAACTTCTCCGAAGGGTTCCAGGAATCCTTGCACTCTTCGTATCTTTTGACAATTCGCAACTTCTTTGCAGCGTGGAGCTATTCCGATCGACCAACTTTGATTATGCACAGCGAATAGTTAATTGAGCGCGATTGACTGTTTTCTTACTTTTAGATGATGCACCATGCTGTCTTCGCAGATCACCAGCATTCTCGCAGACATATGCCCAAAGTAAAGACGGGGTGCAAAACATGCAAGTACGCTCTCGCATGTCATCCATCGACCGGGAAAACAATGCTGACGAGTTTCTAGGAAGCGCCGTGTAAAATGCGATGAGAAGCGACCGAGCTGCCTCAGGTGAGCTCGTATCGAATGCACATTTCAATACATTTCTGATTACAGCAGATGCGCAAGTACCGGCCGCGCTTGCGATGGCTACGAACGACTAGGAAACCATCAGTACCAGATTGTTCGATATGCACTGAACTTGTCGACGAATCCCAAAGTTGCTGTTTCAACGCTCTCTGGCTTCGGTGATAACGTTTACTATCTGGAGTTCTACCATCATTGCGTCGGCCCAATGTTGTCTGGTAGATTCGATATGGACTTCTGGTCGGGCACAGTGCTCCGGATGGCGCATTCGGAACCCGCTGTACGCAATGCCATGATTACCCTGGCTCACTTGAACAAATCTCAATGTGGCAGCTTGGCTGCTACATCGACTGCTCATCAAAGTGCGCAGTTCTGGACTTACTACAACAAGGCAGTTAGAGCTCTCATTGACCGCATGGCTGAGTCTTCTTACATCCCAGAAGTAGGGCTGGTGACCTGTATACTCTTCGCATGTGTGGAGTTCCTTCGAGTTGACACACAGAACGCAATTACTCACATGAAAAATGGGCTCAAGATTGTAGCAGAGCTGCGTGAAAACCATGGCGCGAAAGCTGCGATGCAGAGAGAAGATGCACGGAATAGTATTAGCGGACCACTGGCCATGATCGAGAAGACACTCGTCCCAATCTTCACCCAAGGCCTCATCTCTGCTCTTCTGTGCGGTGTTGATACAGATACACAATTCGCTTTTATGAGCGCGCTTCCCCAGCAAGTTCACGCACAAGATTTTGCCCATTTAAGCGATGCTCGAATTGCATTCTGGGATCTACGAAATGCTTCGATCCTACTCGCGCGCGATATGGCGATCAAGATGTTTGAAGCAATTCAGCCATCCCAAGAGGATCTCGAGCGTCAGCGTCATGTTCTAGCCTGCCATCATATGTGGTGGAAAGCCATGACAAGATTTGAGGAATCGCAAGAAATGTCTCAGGAAGAGAGACTTGATGTCAGTGCTCTGAAAGTGGGATATTATTCAACCTATACCGCCTCCGCCTGTGTGAACGACGCGCGACAGATGTCCTTTGATGCATATCTCAGCGACTTCAAAGCACTCTTGCTGCACGCAAAAGCCCTGGTTAATGCTTTGGACCTTGCACGCACTTCGCATACGATAGACACAAGTTCAAGGGCTGCTGCCAACTTTACTTTCGACTCAAGTTTGATTCCTCCCGTGTACTACACAGCGTTACGATGCCGCTGTCCGACTACCCGGCGCGAAGCCATCGCACTTCTATCCTACGATCTCCCGCGCGAGGGCCTATGGGATTCAGAACAGAGCCGCATTGTGGCCGAGCGCGTGATCGAGATTGAGGAGACTGAAGTGGATGAGAAGGGATGGCCAGTGGAGCGAGTAAGACTTTGGAGTGGCGCGGTGACGGTGGATCCAGACAACGATAAAAGATTTAATGCAGATTTTCTGTTCGCCAAAGACGTAGGAAAGGTTTCAGGAAAGGGATGGAACGGGTGGTGGCGTCTGAGTGGTGAGAACAAGAAGTCGCCATCTGTGGCTGAATTGTACATGGGCACTCCTCTCCAAAGAATTGCAGAGACATCTGGCCGACAATCAATCAGTCATGTGTAGCGCAGTCGGTGATGGTGCGAGTCGCACAGCTTCAAGCTCTCTCAGCTTCATCCATCAGCTTCATCACATCCTCTTCTTTGAAGCGATGCATGAGCTTTAGTGACGATGAGGTAGTTTCCTTAGCCTCCGCCTTGTCGATGTGGATCTAGTCGAACATTCAGGTACTCTGCGCAGATGCATATATAGAAAAGCGTAGACCAAGTCAGCTTACCACTGGAGTATCAAACTCGTATACTCCTTTCCACTTTTCCTGGCCCTGATTCATGACATTGATTTCCTGATACTCGAGCGATCGCTTTGCTTTTACGTTTTGCACGACTGCTTTCGCATCATCACAGAGGCCACATGGCGTTCGCGTGAAGAAAGTTATTCGGCAGGCGAGTAGGCGAGACGTGGCGCGAAACATTTTGGGCAGGCCTCCACGTTCGCCCGAAGAAGTTGTCAACAAGATCGTCGGACAAACAATATAGAGTTGTAAAGTATGGTCGCGCCTCTGGTGGGCGCAGAACAGGAGAGGCTCATGGCGAGAATTAAGCTTCGCGCTTGGACCCCTATGACATGACGGCGGCGGTTTTCCAGAATATTCCGACCAGCGACATGGAGATCCGGGGTTCATAACAAAACGCTGAGAGCGCGCAATCGACTCCCAACCCACTCGTTCAGGGCTACCTCACATATACCCAACATGGCGAAAAAGTGCGTTCACAAGGGTTGCGGCAAGACGTATGAGGACGAGAATGAAGAGTGTGTCTACCACCCGGGCCCGCCAGTCTTCCATGAGGGGCAGAAAGGTAGGTCAGCACAACTTAGTACCCCTCAATTACGCCGGATGGCTGATATGGCTTTCTAGGCTGGAAATGCTGCAAACCTCGCGTCCTGACTTTCGATGAGTTCCTCGAAATCGAGCCTTGCACCAAGGGCACCCATTCCGATGTAGACGACACGCCTGCGCCCGAGCCCGTCAAGGCGCCCGATGTGCCCAATGGCACGCAGGTCAACCTCGGGTCGCTGGACGAGTCTCTGCCTGCGCCCGCGCCTCGATTGCCCACCGCACAAGCCGCGCCTAAGCCGGCAGCCTCGCCCGCTCCGCCGCCAGAATCCGAAGATGACGACCCAAGCATAGCGCTGAAGGAGGGCATGACATGTAGGAGGAAAGGGTGCGGGGCGGTTCACAAGGGCGGTGATAGAGAAGGAGAAAGTTGCGTACATCACCCTGGCGCACCCATCTTCCACGAAGGCAGCAAGGGCTGGAGTTGCTGTAAGAAGAGGGTGCTGGAGTTTGACCAGTTCATGAACATTGAGGGCTGCAAGACAAAGGAGAGACATTTGTTTATCGGCAGTGGCAAGAAGAAGGAGGGCGAGGAGAAGTTGGAGACTGTCCGGTGGGTCTACCTTCTCAACGTCCAGAGTCCAGAGTCCAATTACTGACAACATGATAGACACGACTTCTACCAAACAGCAACTTTGGTCGTCGCATCCTTGTACCTTAAAAAGATTGACAAGACCACTGCGGTAGTCGACTTCCAGCCCACACATGTCAAGCTCGATTTACCCACAAGCGATAGTAAGCGCTACCAGACCGAGTTTCCCTTGTTCTCCACCATCAAGCCGGAAGAGAGCAAATTCAGGATCCTGGGCACAAAGCTTGAAATGACGCTAGTCAAGGCCGATGGTGCCAGCTGGCCAGTCTTGAGAAGCGACGACAAGCCTACTGGCGAGATGATACAGGTTGGTCGGGCTGGAAGGGCATAGAACATCCGCATACTGCCGGTGAAGAGGACAGGATGGGATATCTGCATAGAACATAGCAATAGAAACACGAAGTCATGACATGCATTTTCTTTCCCATTTCCATGGTGGTTTGTAAGATACCTAGCTAGAGTAGTTAGGTGTAGGAGGGGCGCTTATTAATCATGACGTGCCTCGCTCCCAGCTAACTCCGCATTTACCGCACTCCGACTACAGCATGGCATCGTGTATGGTTAGTAAACATTAATTTGACTACATCCAAGTGAGGGTATAAAACTTCTGGCTGTAACCGCATGATTGAAGGAACCATCTTTCTAACTAGCAGTTTTCTAACATAGCTCCATCAAATTACTACTTACTCCAATGCACACCACCATGGCTTCCAAACTAATCGCTATCGTTGCTGGCGTCGGCGCGGGTACGGGCGCGTCAGTCGCCCGCAAGTTCTCTGCCAAGTACCCCGTCGTGCTCCTCGCTCGCTCGCCAGAAAACTACGAGCCCTTAGCCAAAGAAATTAATTCCAACGGCGGCAAGGCCATTGGCATCAGCACCGACGTATCCGACGCTTCGAGTCTGCAGAATGCCGTCGAAGCCATCAAGAAGGAATTCGGCCAAGACGTCGCGGCCGCAGCCGCCATATTCAACGCCTCTGGTCCTTTTATGCGCAAGCCGTTCCTCGAGACACCCGCGGAGACTTTCCAGGGCAGCCTGGCCGTTAGCGCAATGGGTGGTATACTGTTTAGTCAGTCTTTCCTGCCGCTGCTGCTGAATGGGCTGCAGCAGGGATCTGAACATCCGCCCTCTCTCATCTTTACCGGTGCGACCGCGTCGGTGAAGAGCAATGCGCAGATGTCTTCTTTCTCCACAGGCAAGTGGGCGCTCAGGGCGCTCAGTCAGAGTCTGGCGAGGGAGTTTGGGCCTCAGGGTGTGCATGTTGCGCATGCGGTTATCGATGGTGCGATTGATATTCCGAGGACGAGGGAGTGGTTGAAGGACATGCCTGTTGAGGCTAAGTTGAATGCTGATGCGGTATGTCATCCCTGGCTTTCCTTTTCTTTTCTAACTGGAAAATTGATGAGATGTGAGCGAACATGTGCTGACGAGCCTTTGTGTAGATTGCAAACGATTATTGGTGGTTGCATACACAGCCCAAGACGAACTTTACTTGGGAGATCGATCTTAGGCCCGCGGTTGAGAAGTGGTAGGATGTACCGTGTGGGTTTCCGTTGTCGCTGCACTGAGAGCGTGGAAAGGGATAGCACACAAACGCGGACGAAGTGCCTGCGAGAAGCGAAAGTATAGTGTCAATTGAAGTCATGAGAAAGCATGGAACATATTTTCATCATGGCTGTTCTGGCCTCTAACACCTGATCACTCACCCCTATGTCGGTTTCTTTCTCTTTCTCTTTCCGCGGGTCTCCTTGACCAAACGCAACTTTTACTGCGAGCATGACGTCTTCCACGAGACTAGTAG
This sequence comes from Stemphylium lycopersici, assembly GCA_003268315.1. Lineage (NCBI taxonomy): Eukaryota > Fungi > Ascomycota > Dothideomycetes > Pleosporales > Pleosporaceae > Stemphylium > Stemphylium lycopersici. The sequence goes on from QGDG01000005.1 coordinate 269,210, forward strand.
CAAACATAGGCTCCTTTACGGTATACGTTGGTCCCCTTGACCCCTTTTTAGATCCGCACTTGCTCCTACTCTTCTTCACCGCGGATAGCCGTAACTGGATTCTGGTTCACTTTCGAGGTGAAAATGAGTTCGTGTGGCGCACATTGAGTATATAAACTTGCTCTCCATTACAACACTCCTTGTAGTACCTGCAACAAATCCAGTGTCTCAGTCCTGCAGTCGGCAAGCTTTGTGGCTACTACACTACAAGTTCATCGAGGTTGGCTACTTAGGTAGTACACTCCATGGCTACTATGGTAGAAGTTAACCAAGGCATATCTATCACACTGCAAGCCACCAATGTATGCCTACTTGTATGAAGCCCATGTGTACTCCACGCATCATTGACTCGTTCTAGATCAACAACATTTCCAGCCTTGATAGCTCCCGGCGGGCTCCAAAGCTGTCTACCAAGTCATCAGAGAATGAAATCAAGACCCTAGATGAACCGTATGTAGTTTGGCTTGGTCTTGGCGATGAGCGTCTACTAACATGAGTGAAGAAAGCAAACTTCAGTCATGGTAAAGCAGCCCGTCGTCGCCAATATCGATCCTGCCTCCTACCGAGATTCCACCAAGATGAAGACAGATGTCGCAGTCAACAAGGTCGAAGCCGCCATCCAAGCTACTCGAGATCGAATGGCGAGAATCATGGGTCGGCATCCAGATCGTCCCTCAACAGCAGACCGTCCGATCGGCAGGGGGAGCAGTACTTCGTATGGAGGGTACACAAAGAGGAGATAGAGGAGACCCGTGGCTTTGTGGCGTGGTCTACCAAGATCAGACGGTGGGGAAACATGTGAGGCTGCCCAGCAGGTGTCACACTGATAATTACTTATAGGAATCGAGATGGAAGAAATCGAAGATATGTCGAATACCTTCTGGTAACCATGTGATCGACGTGTGTGATGCATAAAATCCAACTTGTAGGATTCCAGGGTCACATGTACCCTAGGTTACATAATCTGAGTAAGCCCGCGGGTGCGACTGACGCTTCCCCGATGGCAGACAAGGTGCAAGATCTTACACCGGTCGAATAAGATCCAGAATCGGCATCTTGCAGCATGGGCAAGGTATAATCTCACTCATCTTTGTCAGGCTGAAGTTGTACCCATGCGTAATGCGCGACATAACTCGCTTGACCGTGGCGAGAGGCCCAGTGCCCCATTTGATCTGACGTATGATTGCGGCGTACCAGGATTTGTCTCGACCGCTTGGAAACCACTTCAGGGTGTTGTAGATGAATGGTGCCATGTGGAGTCGCGCAAGCGGACCGCCATGATTTGTCCGATAGAGGTCATGATGCTAGCACGGAGCAGTCAAGTGTAGTACCGCTGTCAGGCCCGCGGAGGCCAAGATCCAAGGCTCCATCTACCGGCCAACTGCTGTCAGATCATATCATAGTTAGTGATATGCGTAGTTGGCTGCATACGGAAGAGATGGCCGAGAATGTGGCGTCATGTGAAGAGCTCCTACCGGTCGGAGCCTTGCATGCCACCATGCGGGACATGCGCTGGCGAACAAAGGGCAAGGACTTTGGCGAACTAGAGCAGATTGACAGTGATCAGCCTGGCTAACAGCCAAACGCATTGAGGTGGGCGTTCTTGTACGTGCACCATAAGGCTCCGCGATACCTTACTACTGCATGCAAGCCGGCCCACGTGTCAGCGCCTGTGATGAATGCGACAGCTCGTAATCTCGGAGCAAGCAGCAGGAGAATCTAGGCGTTTGGGGGGGACCTCGGACTACACAGACGATCGCTCGATGGTTTATCGCCGGCCCGCTACTGGACTCCGGGGTTACTTTTAGCTAGCGAAGACACTACAAGGGCATGCCAACGAGCAGCATGTAAAAAGGGCCGGAAATATTGAATCCGATTCCGCTCGCGCTGACATTGGTGTACTGGAGAAAGCGACAAGCATGGTTCTGCGGCAGAGGAGAGGCCGTGAGAGGTAGTTTTCTCGGTTGAAGCGATCGCCTAAACACGTCTGGTATGCCAGGCTGCTGCAAGGACCAGCGCCAAGTTCACTTTTGGCCCGTCGGAAGGGAAAGGTCCAACGTTAATACCCGTGAGCCCGCAGCATCAGCCGCCAGAAAGACTCTGGAACCACACGATCCAAGGGCCAGCAAACTTCACAGTCTTCTAGGGACTTGCCTCGATTGCGCAACTCCTTTTGCTTCTGCGTTTTGGTTCTGGTCGTCTTCTTCGGCCCCTCCAGCCCTGCATCTGGCCTTGCCGGCACCCGTACCCATCTCGCCGGCCCGCACCTGGAACCATCATCACCCGAGGACGACGAGGAGCAACGCGCCTGCGCCCGCGCCCGCGCCGCCAGCCAGCCAGCCAGCCAGCCAGCCATCCAGCCTTGTGAGGACTCGAGACCATCACCACGATCCATCATTCACCGAATCCTGTCACGGCCACATCGCCAAAATTCGCGCACCACCAGAGTTGGGTGCCGTCGCGCATTCTCCCATGACCGGAGAGAATGCACCGCGGCTAACTGCGCCTGCTTACCACCCACAACATCAAGCCCGACGGCCACCATCTCCTCCCGCTCAGCATCAGCAACAACATCAACAGCAACAGTCGCCCCTAACCCAGCTATCGCCGTCCACAGTAAAAGCATCTCCCCAGCAGACTCCAGGCCCCCTTGATGCCAGCAGCGGTAGTGCCGAACCGTCTGCAAAAAGAGGCATGCGCTCGCAAATTGCATGTGCCAGATGCCGCCGAAGTAAGACCAAGTGCGAGAACACTGGTCAAGGTACTACGTGCAAGGCCTGCGCCAACACCAAGCGCGATTGCATATGGGACCATGCTGCGGCTGCGAGCAGTTCCGCGCCGCCCCGACGCGACAGTACTGCCGACTTTGATGTAAGTCATGTGAATTTAACTTTCACCCTTTGCCTTTGCTGCCCGTTCCTCCCTGTAGCAATTCCCATACACGCAAACATGTCCTACAAGGCGGGCGTAGAACCTTCGGTCCACAGCCTCGTGCTAGCGCTGACATCCCCAGGCCCCGCCAAAAAAGCGGCGCAAGCTTCTGGCACCCACGACACCTGGAGGACATCGTCCAATAGAAGGGCTTGGCACGTATGAAGACGCCCTCCAGTCGCCTCTACTCACCCCTCGGGTATGGGAAGAATTGGTAAACATGCACTGCTCTCATCGGCTCTAACCCTCGCTCACCCCACACAGTTTGTCATCTACGAGAAGCATTTTTCCATTGATTTCCCGTTCCTGCACAAGAGAACATTCCTGAGTTCTGTGCAGCAGCTGCAGCCCGTGACCACTTCTTCTGATGCCAAGACCCCAACCCAATCCCCTGTGTCCCAGCCTTATGCCCCTCTACTTTTGGCCTTTCTCACACATACTGCTCGCTTTCACGAGAAGCTTGTGCTGCAGACTGGAAATGATCCTATTAAGACTGCCGAGTTCTATGCGCAGGCCACTCGCAACCAGATGGGTGCAGAGATCTTTGGCACGCCAACGCTGGAGAAGATCCAGACACTTCTCATGCTGGGGTACTATGAATGGACTGCGCTGCAAGGTAGAGAGGGCTGGATCAAGATTGGGACCGCCATCAGATGTGCCATCGTCCTCGGCTACCCGCATCTAGATGTGGATCACAAGGGTCAACCTGCTCCACCAAGGGAAGGTGAGAGCCGGCTTTCTGAAAAGGACCAGTTCATTCTTCGCGAAACCCAGCGTCGTACCTTCTGGAGCTGCTGTCTTATGGACTCGTACTTGAGCTGGGGAGAGGACAGACCGCCAATGCTGGGACCAGAGCATTTCCGAAGAACTCAGCTTGTCTGTAGTGATGGCGCTTTCAATTATGGGCGCAAATCGCGAACAAGGCTACTAGGAGAAGACGATGCGGCATACGCCAAGCGCAGAAATGAGTGGGACAGTCTTGCTCGGCATCATCGCAGCGAACCGAATGGAGCCGATCGAGCGCCTCAGTCAGATGGTGGAAAGTGGGAAATCGGAGAACACGAAGCCGAGCTTACGTGGTACATCAAGGTTGTCATCGTTTTTGGTGAAGTGGTTCGCTGGTCATGCAATCGCGGAAGGCGGTATGTCACGACGTGATTCCAATATCCGATAACGGGGCTAACGAGCGGTAGACAAGAGGGGAAAACCCCGCCATGGCACTCGAGTACGACGTTTAAGAAACTGGAGGACAAACTCAAGCAGTTGAAACGCGACTTGCCCGACCACCTTCAGCTGACCGCGGAGAACACCGAAGACCGAATCTACAACAATCCGGGAAAGTATGTTTCAATACATGCCATGTACACATTGTGCTTCGTTTGGTTATATAGGGAGTATATGCCCACATCACCGTGGACCCTACCACGACCCCAAGGCCCTCTAGACGAGCCGCTTATTGACGAGCCTCCTCCTGACCCCGAGTACTGGATCAACCAAGCCAAAGATTGCGCAAGGGCGTGTAGCGACTTTACGCAATTGCTCCATACGATAGGAACTATGAGAACACATAGCGACTCGGTACAAACGCCTATGGTAGCATTTGCTTGTTTCGCTGTTGGTATATGCAGTAAGTTCTTTTTCAACGCTGTCGTGATTCCGCTGATGATCGTAGCTATCTATTGTCATTATTTCCCTAACATGGATCCTGACAACATGCTGTCATCACGCCTTGAGCCTAGAGCACACGACATTGCGAACAGTTTCCTGTTCCGTATCTTGACACGCTTCAAGATGGCTCGCTCATGGCTTTGTGAACTAGCAGAGTGGCAGCGGTATTACCGTCGCGAGAAGAAGAGATACAGAGATTGTGGTGGCTCAGTCAGCGATTCCCCGAGGAGCAATAACAGTGATGGAGCTGGTGGCGCTGGGCTGAAAGATTATGCTCAGCTCTTCGAAAAATTGCACAAGGAATTCGGTAAGACGGTCGATGACAACACCAATTGGTCTACCAAGGACATCGACTTGGCGGATACCAGATTATCACATGACGAAGATTCTGCCGAGCGAACCCTCCCCCACCTGGCCGCTGTCAAAAACGAAAGGGATGGAGGGACGGATGATAGGCATAATCAGCAAGAACCTATTACGACTCCCTTTACACCCGTAAACCCGAATAGCGGTCGAACACCTCCAGTCACGCATACCCCTACTTACGGTCCGCAAGCGAATCCCTATGCGTACCACACAGAATCTACTCCGCAACACAGACCGCCTCCCTCTCCAGCAAATATCCCCTACGCATACACAAACAGCGCCCTTCGCCCAACCAACATGCCCACTGGGAGAAGTCAATTTGAAGCTAGTCAAACCCCCTACCCACCTGCTGCATCTATGGCGCTAGATACCTCATATACAAGTGGCTGGCCTTTGAACGGACCAGTCAACTTGAACAACATGAATACCATGAAACAAGCTATAGAAGCAGGTGGCTCACACACGTTCGACAACTGGAGCGCCTTTTCATCGATCATGCTTGGAGACGCCCCAGCACTCGATGCCACGCCGAACTGGACAATGAGCTTGGAGACCACTACCTACGACAACAACAATAACAACAACAACGCCACTCCTTGTTACCAACCGGGACCGGGTGGTCCCGGTTACCCTTACCAGCAGCAGTGAGCTGTACGTGAACTTCTATCCCCCTTCATTTCTGGAAAATTCATCTTTCTCGATCCAAGATAGTCCGATATTATCCATCGACCATCGCAACAAATGCTTCGGCATCCGCACATGACGTTTTGATGTACACGTTTGTTTTTTCTTCATGCGGCGTACGCATGCTGTGCTTTGTATTCGAAAGTAGCGCTATGCTGTCGTTTTTCTTTACTCATAGATTGATATGAGCGCAAGCAGAGGTTTCTATTTTCCCCGCGTTCATTACCGTAAGAGCTTTTTGGGACGGAAATCTTTGGCTACAGGCGGCGCATTCTTGAGGTCACTTTCTGAGGAAGTATTTATCGCATGTTGCACTACGGATTTATGCAAGTGATATTAGTAATCGTACTTGACAGTTCTTGCTCGGTTGTGCTTAATCGGCTAGTAGGAGTTTTGAATGCACGTCTTGCTTTTTGCGTGATGCTCAAATCCTGCCCCATTACGTCAATTTTTGGGGGTCTCATGTACCTCGGTACTTTCTCCACACTCATACCACCCATCAACCACGACGCACCCATCTCATGCCACAGCAAGTCATGTCAACAGAGATTTCTCAGCAAGTCCAAGTCAATTGCCCCGATGCCGTCCGTCATGATGCGCGGAAGCGTTCCCCAAAGCAGAGCGGAAACAGCATTTCGCCCTTAAGCCTCCGCAAGCTCCACAACCAAGAAGTTCAAGCATTAACCCCAGCGCTAACCCCACCGATCATCACTACACTGTACCGCCTGGGCAACGGCTGAGGCGCGCATCGGGCATTCTCTCCCGCCTGCGTCATCCGCGATGCGGGTGCCGACGTGCACCGACATGTTTCCCAGCCGCGATATTGGTGGAATCGGTACTCGCGCTTCGTATTAGGGCCGCAAGTCTTTGCTGAGCTAGGATGGCCACGGATACGCAACCGGTTGACCACCCCGGCCAAAAGCCCGGGGAAAAGAACTGGGGAAGAAAGCAGGTTAAATCTCGGATTGTATTGGCACGAGAGGGGAAGGGAGCTGCATGTGCATGGTGTCATTGCCCAACAGGAACGAGGAATGTACCCGCAGTCGGTAATGGGCTAAATAGCGAAAGCTTCGATCTGGGGATTGTTTATATTGCTCAACGTATGCCCACTCCCCGGGATCTGGTTGAGCTGCTCAGCATCTGACTTTTTTGTTACTTTTGGGTCAGGATGAAGAGCTTTTTAAGGCTTGGTAGCGCGGTTGCGCTGGGCTGTCTTGCTGTTGAGAGTGCAGCGAGGGCTGTTGGCTATTCACCCAAGGAATGGGTCAAGCCGTATAGAAGGGAAGCTCTGCAGGATATCGTAAGTCGCGGAACCGGCCGGATATGAGGATGTGGAGGGAGAGGCTAATAGATTTTGCAGGTAACCTGGGATGAAGACTCGCTCTTCGTGCACGGAGAACGCATCTTCTTGTATTCTGGCGAAGTCCACCCGTACAGACTTCCTGTTCCAGATCTATACATCGACATCTTCCAGAAGATCAAGGCGCTGGGCTACAATGGCGTTTCCTTCTACGTGGACTGGGCTTTGCTTGAGGGTAAACCCGGTGTTTACCGTGAAGAGGGCGTCTTTGATCTACAGCCTTTCTTTGATGCTGCGCAAGAAGCCGGCATTTACCTCATTGCCAGGCCTGGGCCTTACATCAATGCTGAGGTGTCCGGGGGAGGCTTTCCTGGATGGCTTCAGCGAATCAATGGAACGCTGAGAACCCGTGCACCGGATTTCTTAGCAGCGACTGACAAGTGAGCTTTGTCATTGAGGAGTTTTGCCTGAACTATTGCTAACGCTGCTCAGCTACATGAAACATGTCGGCGCTAAGATTGCTGGAGCCCAGATTACGAATGGCGGACCAATTATTCTGGTTCAACCCGAGAACGAGTACACACAAGCACTTGGCAATATTCAGCCATTCCCCGACCCGGTATACATGAACTATGTAGAAGATCAGATTCGCGACGCTGGCATCATTGTGCCCTTGATCAGCAATGACGCATCGCCAAAGGGCTACCTTGCTCCTGGTGACCCCGCGGGCGTGGATATCTATGGACACGATGGTTACCCTCTCGGCTTTGACTGCGCGAACCCCAACACATGGCCTGATGGCAACTTGCCGACCAACTGGCATGATCTGCACGAGGAGCAAAGCCCTACCACACCTTACTCTATTCTTGAGTTCCAGTCCGGTAGCTTTGACCCTGTAAGTACCGAATTTTTCAACCACCATGAGCTATATCTGACAAACTTCAGTGGGGCGGGCCTGGTTTCGACAAGTGCGGAATCTTGGTGGGCGCAGAGTTCAACCGCGTCTTCTACAAGCAGCTCTACAGTTTCGGTGTCACCATTCTGAACTTCTACATGACTTACGGTGGTACCAACTGGGGTAACCTAGGTCACCCCGGAGGCTACACTAGCTACGACTACGCAGCGCCCATCAAGGAGGATCGCCAAGTTGACCGTGCGAAGTACAGTGAGCTCAAGCTCCAGGCAAATTTCTTAAAGGTCAGCCCTGCTTACCTTACCGCTACCCGTGGTAACGCTTCGAACTCTACTTGGACCACCACCAGTGATCTCAGCGTTACCCCTGCGTACGGTGAAAAGACGAACTTCTACTTCTTGAGGCATTCCAAGTACAACTCACTCGATTCTACGAGCTACAAGCTCAAGATCTCGACCTCTGCTTTCGGAAACATCACTGTACCGCAGATGAATGGTACTTCGCTTACGCTGAACGGACGTGATGCCAAGGTTCATGTCAGCGATTACAACATTGGTGGTACCAACATCGCCTACTCTACCGCTGAAATCTTCACTTGGCACAAATACGAGGACAAGACTGTTGTCATTGTATACGGAGGATCTGGAGAGACTCATGAGCTGGCTATCGCAGCTACTGACGCCAACGTTATCGAGGGCGATGTCAGAAGCACTACAAGCCAAGGCCACACGATCGTTAGCTTCCAGATCGACTCTACGAGGAAGGTCGCCAAGTTTGGATCTGACAGTCCCATCTACGTATACATGCTCGGTAAGTCATCGAAAGCGCGTCGTACATGAGTGCATACTAACGTGAATTTCAGACCGTAACGAGGCCTTTAACTACTGGTCCATTGACCAAGCCCCTCATGACTCTTCGAACCCAGTCATTCTCAAGGCCGGCTACTTGATGCGTACTGCCAAGGCCACTGGCAAAACTCTTGCTTTGACGGGCGATGTCAACGCCACAACCCCCATTGAGATCATCGGTGGCGCCTCTTCTGACCTTTCCAAGTTGACCTTCAACGGCAAGGATCTCGACTTTGAGGTTTCCAAAGAGGGTTCTTTGACCGCAAACATCGATTTCCCTAAGCTCAACCTTGACATCCCTCAGCTAAGTGAGCTTGAATGGAAGTATGTTGACTCGCTTCCCGAGATCCAGCCAGGCTACGATGACAGTGAATGGACTGTAGCCGACTTGAAGAAGACCTACAACTCCCTCCGTCCCCTAGATACCCCCGTGTCGCTGTACAGCTCAGACTACGGCTACCACACGGGTACCCTCCTGTTCCGCGGTACTTTCACGGCTACCGGCAACGAGTCGTCATTCTCCCTTACTACCCAAGGCGGATCGGCATTTGGCTCATCCGCTTGGGTCGGCGACCAGTTCCTAGGCTCATGGCGTGGATACGACGCCGCAATTAACGGCAGCGCTACTTTCACCATGCCTAACCTAACCAAGGGCAAGACTTACACGATCACCGTTGTTGTTGATAACCAAGGCCTTGATGAAAACTGGACCATCGGTACTGAGAGCATGAAGAACCCCCGCGGTATCCTAGACTACAAGCTGTCCGGACACGCTGCTTCAGATGTCAACTGGAAGCTGACTGGTAATCTCGGCGGAGAAGACTACAAAGACATCTCTCGCGGACCCCTCAACGAGGGTGGTTTGTACGTTGAGCGCCAGGGTCTTCACCTCCCCGGTGCGCTATCCGCATCCGATGCCAAATGGGAGAAATCCGCCGGCCCTGTCGCCGACGGTATCACAGCCCCTGGTATCGGTTTCTTCGCCACCGAATTCGACCTCAACATGCCATCTGGCTACGACATTCCCCTGAGCTTCACCTTCTCCAACGGCACTTCCTCTGGTAACGGCACTAGCGGATCCGGTGTTGCTGCCTACCGCGTCCAGCTTTACGTAAATGGCTGGCAGTACGGCAAATACGTTAACAATGTCGGCCCCCAGACCAAGTTCCCCGTCACCGAGGGTGTGTTGAACTACAACGGTACCAACTACCTTGGCGTATCGCTTTGGGGATTGGATGCCGGTGCAACCAAGATCGAGGGATTGGAGTTGACTGTAGATGCTGAGATCTGGAGTGGATTGGACGGTGTAGCGACTGTGCAGGGACAGAGGTATGAAGAGAGGGAGGGAGCATACTAAGATATCTTCTAGAGATCAGCCAGTCCGCAACGTTACTTTGAAATGAAGACATGACCATTATGACATGATTTCCAATTTTCGCCTTTTCCAATACGTGCATTTTGATACATCTTACCTCTTCAATCCAGAAAGACTTTACTCCGTTTCGGGCGCTTTCATGTTCATGCCAGGATACTCAGGCAACTGCCACTTCTTCGTTTTATCCTCTGGCAAGACCCACGCAAGCGCACTAACCAGCAAATCAATCCTCAACACCGATAGCATCCAAATCACCTGATTGCGGATAGAATCCGCTTCCATCCCGAATCCACCCAGCAAGCTGCTGGCACTCTTTCACCGGCTGCTCCATCATCGTCTCGTACGCCTTGAGCGCAGCATTCACATCGTCGGGGTATTTGGCAAGCTCACCTGCAAGCACATACGCGCCAACCAACGACAGCGTAGTCCCCATACCCGTGAAAGCCGAGGGAAAATATCCCGCATCACCGAGCAAAACCGTACGTCCAGCGTATAACTGGCCCGCCGGCATCTTCACCTGTGCAATCTCGGTAGCGTAAAGGTCTCCAACATCATCTATCCCCCGTGTGAAGCGGGCACACTCCCACCCTGCATCAGCATAGATGTCCTTCCAAGCGTCTTTCTGCTCCTGCAAAGGACGTTTCTGCACCTCTCGCATTTTCACCATGCGTTGCTTCTGTGCGTCTTTGAGGAGGAAGAGGTGGACTTGAGTTACTGGGCGGTCACCAGTTCGCGTCATGACCATGCGGTTTCGCGGGGCGAAGTAGATGCGAGCGAGGCTGTTTTCGTGGGGGAGACGCGGGATGTTGTAGTATGCGGCGTGGATGTTGAGGGATTTGAAGGCTTGTTTGCTGATGGGTTCGCCAAAGGCGAGACGCCGGGTTCGGGAGCCTTGGCCGTCTGCAGCGATGATGAGGTTGGAGGTTCCAGTGTCGCCTGAGGAGAATGTGGCGGTTGTTGAGGTTGAAGTGGTTTGCGTGAGTGCGGTGAAGGTCGTGTTGAAGATGTAGCTCAGACTACCTTCGTTCCCGCCTTGAGTGTCGAGGGCTTTTCGTTCGTTGAGACTTGTCGTGTACATTAGTTCCACAAAGTCGCCGCGCATTAACTCGAATTCATTGGTTAATTCGGAGGCTTTTGCTGATGCCCCGGTTTTGGTCACGCCGAATGGAATGAGGCTTTGTCCGCGGCTGTCTACCAACTCCATACAGCTTTCATTCACGCAATGCTTGCGAAGTTCTTCAAGAAGACCCAAGTGCCGTCTGATGGGGATGCATTGGGCCTTGAGGTCGATTTGCTGACCGCCTGTGCGTAGGGTAGCGTAGCGTTCTACGAGTGTGATTTTGTGGTTGGGGTTTGAACGCTGCAGGAGGAGGGCTAGGGTTGGACCGCATACGCCCGCTCCTAGTATGAGGAGGTTTAAGGAGGTTGCGGGATTGGGTGCCGACGATGAGTTCGCCATGTCAGAGGGTAGTCGCAGCAACAGGGAGATCAAGGTAGAAAGAGAAAAATATTGAAAGATGGGGCCGTGAAGTTTACTGAAAAAAGAGAGTTTCGCATTCTTTTGCTACCTTCTTGTATCATGGTGGTTACACACAGTGGCCGCCGCCATATGCACATCCAAAATCATGTCCGCATGAGATATCGGCGACCCTATCACCGAGCGGTTCTCCGAAGCGATTCGTACGGATTTTGTGGACTTGTGGTACGGAATTCATGAGCTGATGATTGTTGCCCAATGTGGTGTGTAAGCGCATGAACATAAGCCCAGGCGAGCAAATTGTTGAGTCGATGGGTCGCGTAGTCGGTGAACTATTTAAGAGTTTTGTAGTATGCGCATGCACTTCCAAAGACTTAGAGTGTCGTCCTTGTGGGAGGGTAAATCATATGGAGATGATGGGTGATGGCGTTGGATGCTAGGGCCGGGGTTGCTTGGGGTGCCAAGAAGACTGAAGCTCATCGCTTCAACACCAACAGGTGCAGCCTCCATCACCCCACGTCCCTCGGTTCAGCCTGTACAGTACAAACATCAGCACTGCAGACTACACAAGACATATAATTGCTACTTTTCTTCTCGCGACAGCCTTTGCGAGTGACACGGAGTGCCACGATACTTCACAATGGCTATCATAGGCACGGCACTGAATGGCGTCGGCGCGCTATTGCTCACGCATGCGTAAGTCACGATTGTCTTTGCCCCAAACTGCGAGAGAGGAATATGGCAATCAGGGCCAAATTGCGTCTGCCATGTATACATACTGACATTCTCCAAGTGTCTACTCCACCCACGAGCACACAGCAACATTCGCTACGACACCCTTACCCCTCGACATCTCCCTCGAGCTCCTCACTTCCATTCTACTCCTTTCTCTCGGCATCGTCATATCCTTTGCGCCTCTGAAGCCAATACAATACGCGCAATGGGCAGGCCAGATTTCACGCGAAGGTCGGCACAGCGAGGGTCGTTACACCAGGGAAGGTGAAGCGGTTCTGAGTGAAGGCGATCCATACGCTTTTCTGGGACTAGAAGGGGGCGTCAATGGGAAGAGTGAGGGCAGGAGAGGCTTCTTTGATATCAAGGGGAAGAGGAAGGAATTCGAAAACTGGATGAGGGAGGGTGGAAAGCAGTAGATGGCTACCGGATACGCTGTTAGGCACGAGACCAGATGGAACGCTACAAAGCACTCAAGAAATCCCAGTGACAAATTCGCCAGCTATTCCCATCGTATGATATAGCGCGAATATCGTCCCATACCCTATACCCGAATTCAATCAGCCCAGACGCCATGCTTGAACGAGCAAAACCCATATATGCCCTCAGTCTGTATTCGTGAAGTATCCTGAAAACTCCCACCGTCTCACGCGTCGCTCGTCATCTGCTCTACCTTGTTACCCCCGCACTCATTCATCCTACAAGTCCAGCACTCGTTCCCCAACATCTCCTTCCTGATAGCCGCCACATCTGCACTCTTCCTCCTCGGCCCGACGTCATCCCCATTAACGTCGATACCACTAACCCACCAGATGCCGGCAGCAATGATCTTGGTAACAATTTCCACCTCGTCCCTGTCTCTCGGTGCGTACACCAGCACGAACTCGCGAGGCACGAATTTACGGCACCAGCCACCTCTAGCCAACGGATGGCGTTCACCCCAGCCGCGTGCAATCACGAAGTTGGCATCTGCAGGATGCAGCGTCATATGCATGGACCCGTCGCTCGGATGTGCGTGACAAATCTCCCCACCACATGTTCTCGTAATTGGAACACTTGTGAAAAGACCCGAGCTATGCTTTTCAAAACAACTCGTTCGTTCCAGCAGTCTGTTCCTAGGGTCGATGGCCAGCGCTTTGATCTTCTCCACTAGACATCCATAGATGCCCTTGCCGCTTCTTTGCGTCTGCTGCCGTTGTGGCGCGATACCACGAATCACAGGCTTCGTGCCTACGCGATGCGGCAACGCGTCTTCGGTGAAGTAACCTTCTTGTGGGCGAAAATGAGGCGGAATGGCGATGGGACGCAGCGGATCCCTGAGACAGATCAATGAGAGTAGTTTGATCTTCAGGTAGCCTAGTGGTGTTGCTGGAGTACCGCCAGGACCTAGGGATAAGAAAGCGCAGTAGTCTTTGTGGATGTAAAAGGCAGTCAAAATGGGCAGCGTAAGGGCGAGAAATGTGGTGAGAATGTGCATGTGTGTTTCGGTGAACATGTTTGACGATGGTGGTACAACGCTTTGGAAGGCGGCGTTATTGTCTGTTGTAAGGTTCTGCATATTGCTTATTCTGCAGTTGCGGCTACGACAACCAAGCATCGAACACCTTGGAATGTGAGTGGAGTGAAGACGCTCAGAGCTTCTGCGGCCTCTTTCTTGCTTTTGCTCCCCAAGTAGCGCGGGCGGGTAGGTGGTGTTTGCTTCCCCTTAAGGATTGATCCCCACGAGTAAACAAGTCGGTGTGTCCGCAGTCGTGGGATTACGCAGGGATTGTTCAGAATGACGTGAAATTGGTCCAAGAATGCGTCTAACGCATGGGAGATTGGCCGCTCAAAACAACAAACTCAAAGGCAGGTGCGTAGAGCCTGAATGCTCTCAATGAAGCATATAAGCAACCTCTCTCCAAAAACACCGCACAAAGTTGTGTGTCCCAAGCCTCTTTTATGTGCCTACCAAACCCTCAGCCTCCGAAGATACCGCCTCAGCCTATGCCCGTTCAGCACCAAACAACCACCCGACCGACGTCAAACTATCGCACCCCGTGCACCACTGTCCACGTGCTAGCTACTAATGCAGTTAGCAGTGTTCGCTTCAACGGTTAGCGGCCGTGCACTAACGTGGCTGATTGGTCCACATCACGAAGCCCTGTGACGCAGCTTCGTGACAATCATTCTTCCGCTTCCCTTTCTTTCTCCACTTTTGTATTGGCCTGCTTCGTCACTCTGGCGTCGCTGCGGTTGTTTGTTGAGGAGAAAAAAACGCTTGATCCGGGTATTAGCCAGGTAGACCTGCTGCAGGTCTGCGAGTCAGATTTGAGGGGAAAAGTAAGCTGGTACCTTGTTCTGGCGCGACAGGCCCTTTGCTTGGAGGTACTAGGAGTGTCCTTTTTGGAGAACGCGCTGAGCTCAGCATACTTGTTGGCGATTCTTGGCTGCGAGGGCAGTTCCGCGCATATATTGGTCTGTCTGGAGGCTTACCGTTGGTTTGAGACAGCGTCGTCTGCATCTGCTGCTTGTCTGTGTTCGGCAAGGGATAACGACCGTCAATCCGGTTCTACAATTGAATTGATAACGCAGAGTAGACGGCCATAGCACTGTTCAATGTTTCCATTGTTGGGGTCCCTCTCCACTCTGAATCGGTTACACGATAGTCATGTCGGTGTTGTTCGCGTGCACCCTGCATGCTGCAGGGTGCTTCTAGGGGCGGTGGTGTCGTGGCGCCACGCGACGTAAGCTGTTTCCTTATCGTCCGACTGCGGAAATCAGAGACCAGATACTGGAACAGAAAACACTGGAGCGCTGCAATTTGTATCGAGACCGAGCAGCAACCTCCAGTTCATCAAAGTAGTCCTGAGCCGATTGGGTAGCACCTGGGCGTTGGAAGTCTTTAGGGGCCTGCATTATCACTAGGTCTATCACCCCATGTGATAGTTACCATGAAACGTTTGTATCGAAAATGATAGGGAGTTTAGGATGTTGGGCTTTCCGGGGCGTAAGCCTCGGCGTTAGTAAAAGCGCCACAAGATTTTCACCAAACTGGGTTTAACGTATTGGCAGATGCAAACCACGGCTTCTGATTGATATGCGCAGCTTATTCGTTCTATTATACTGGCGTTGTGGGAATCCACAACTATTGATTGAGTGCTTCAGTTGCTCCGCTTTTGGTAGGATGCGTACAACATCGTACAAATTACAGACCTGGAATGAAGTCTTCATTCATTTTAGTTGGACTCATGCATTCACCCACACTGACTATCGTTTACTATACCATCCGGATTCTGTGAGCCACGGCTGACTTGGCCATGCTCTTATCTCAAAAAGGTAACAGTAATGCGAGGGAGTATCGACTTCTTGGCTGGGAACGTTGCCTTTACAAGTCACACCATCAGCTCCAAACCACCCATCATAGCTTCGTCAGGCTTCGGTGTCTCTGCAGAAACTTTTCAACGCAGCCTATAAATCTCTCCAGCTCCCCCCAAGGCGTCCCCAGTATGATTGCCAGACTACCCCGCTGCGTGATCCAGAACCCATCTTCCATCATCTCCAACCAAAAGAGCATAGTTAGATCACCGTCCTCATGACGATCCCTATAGTTTCTGAGCTCCTTTCTGCCATCATGTAGGAAATGAATACCAATAATCGTTCCCAAGCCCGTGACGGTCATCTTCGTGCCTTGTGTGAGTTCCTGGAGCCGACTGCGAAATCGATCGCCCATGGCGTTGAATTCACGACTTGCTTCAGGCGTATAGACATGTGCCAGGCCGGTATATCCTGCTGCCATTCCAAGCGTGTTGTTGTTGAAAGTGCCCGAGTGCGCTAGCGAATTCTTCTCTCGCGGGTCATACACTCGCATGACATCTTCTCGCCCTCCAAAAGCACCGAACGCGATTCCTCCACCAAGGAACTTGCCCAAAGTAGTGATATCCGGCTTCAGCCCTTCGATTTCTTGTAGACCGCCCGGTGCAAGACGGCTTGTTTGTACCTCGTCCAAGATGAAAACAGCGCTGACTTTCTTGGCCGACTCTTGTACTTGCTGCAGGAAGTCATGTGTTCCGACAAGACATGGTCCTCGTCCTTGCATGCCCTCAACTACTACCGCAGCCACATCTGCGGACTCTTCAATCTTTTTTCTGGTATCTTCGATGTCGTTGAACTCAGCGATGATCCAATCGTCTTTATCGACACAATTCTCCGCGGGGCGATTTTCGGGAAATGTATAGCAACCTCCGTGATAGCCACCCGTGAAGACTACCACCTTCTTCTTCCCAGTGAAGCGTCGCGCACCCTGGATGGCATGCAAGTTCGCTTCCGTTCCCGAGTTCGTAAAACGGATAAGGTCGAGCTTGTAACGCGAACAGATCAACGAGGCGTGCCTCGTTTCCAACGTAGTCGTACCGCCTAGATTGAGTCCAAGATCTTTTATGGTGTCGATGAGTGCCGCCTGAATGAGTACCTGTGAGTGACCATAGAGACCAGCAGTGAATTCGCCAACTAAGTCCGTGTACGTGTGCCCATCTTCAGATGTAACCTGGTAGTCCTTTCCGCATTTGAGAAACACTGGAAACGGCGCGGTATGAAGTACACTTCTCGTGTTACCTCCAGGTAGTCTTTTGTTGGCTTCTTCATGTAATCGCAGACTCTCGGGGTTCCTCTTTGCGAAACGCTCCTTGACGATATGAAGTTGGTCACTGGCACTAGCGTGCCCGCTCTGGGAGCTATCGAGGTTAGATGACATTGAGGGCGGTGAAAGACGAGGAACAAGACCTCTACCAAAGCCAATGATGTGGGAATGCGAGTTCTCATATAGTCGGTCCTAACAAGCTACGACCCGGTGCAAATTCATCGGGTTCTCGGGTTTCCCGAAAATGGGGGGCTCGCATTCAGGGCGTCTTGCCGTGATAGCTTGCCGCGGCTCATGACTCAGTCACACCGCGCGCCTCTTGACTGGCCGTGCAGTAGTGCCTGTGGGCTTTTGTTGTCTAACGGCAATTCACCACTGCACTCAGGAGTACCGTCCCCGCCATTGAAGACGGCGGAGTATGCTTAGGATGTCCTCCAATGCATCTTCTTCGAATATACCCGTCTTTGACACGAAGTTTTATTTAAATCGTAATGAGAATTCTATCGCGTTTCAGGATAGCCAAAAACGCGGGTAAGGAAGACATCCGGTTGGAGAGACTACAATTAGCTGTGCGAATCAGACCCAATTCCGAAGCATTCCGAAGCATTCCGAGCCCCGCACAGCGATGCTATGTGCCTGTTCGCTCCGCATTTCAGCATCAGTCACGTCAAACGCCAGCGGCCGCAAAAGCTTCCCTTCTTAACCTTGGCAGGTGAAACAAAATATGTACCCAGGTAAGATTGATGGTTCCTGAAGGCGCCATCTTCTGCTCAGTGGAGTAGAGTGGAAGGCAAGCCGACGAATTGGGTGCAAACAGGCCCCACTAAACCTCCCCAAGGCTCTCGTGCCGGTGCTATGCTACACCATTTTGTAGTGTTACATTGGATGCAACCTGAAGGAGCTCCTGGAGCTTGAAGAAAGAAGCTCCCTATGAAAGGCTGATGTCCTACGATACTGCTACGTCTTACGGCTCTCCTGCTCTCTAACACAACCATCGACAGCACAACTTGCGGCTGTTAAACTTGTGACACGGAATTTCTACTGAGTAGGACGCATATACTTCTGAACGAGGAATATCCCCTTCGGCAAATCTCTAGTGTGAGCACATGGTGATATACATGCTATATTTGTGAAATTACTAAGCCCTACACTAGTCATTCTTCAGGTTACTGTGAAGTGCTAGAGACTGAGGTAAGCATAAAATTTATCGTCATCTTACTCAGGGCATCCAATGAAATATCGAGCTAGCCAGCCTTGGAAGGAGGAAGAGGGGTATACGACCCCTTCACACTCTAATATGTAAAGAGCGATTCGCCTTTGAGATATCCACTTTTCAACGTCGCAAAAGTTTCCACGATGGCGTTATATCCTGAGCCCTACACCATATCGGTCACCGATGAAGCCATCGAGAGATTGAAGAGAAAGTTGTCAGATGCCGATTTTCCTGATGAACTCGAAACATCCGACCAATGGCCGTACGGCTCATCATTATCCGATGTCAAACGCCTTGCGAGACACTGGGAGACAAGCTTCGATTGGCGCAAAGCAGAATCCAAGATCAATAAGCTGCCGAATTATAGGAAGAAAGTCCAAGTCACGGGATTTGGAGGCATTGACATACATTTCGTACATCAGAAGAGCTCCAATCCAAACGCTGTACCTCTACTCTTCTGCCATGGCTGGCCGGGCTCGTTCCTCGAGGTCGCGAAACTGCTTCCTCTACTAGAGACCGGCGAGAAAGACGGCAAACCAGCTTTTCACGTTGTAGCTCCATCGCTCCCAAACTTTGGCTTTAGCCAAAAGATTACCAAACCGGGGTTTGCGCTTTCGCAGTACGCGGAGACATGTCATCGGCTGATGCAAGACCTTGGATACGAAAGATATGTCACTCAAGGTGGTGACTGGGGCTTCTACATCACCAGGTCAATGGGGATCCTCTACCCAGACGATGTTCTCGCAAGCCACATCAACATGGTGCGCGCACATCCACCAACGTTTGCATCACAACCTGCGCTCGCTCTCCAACACGCGATAACACCCTATACCGAAGCCGAAGCCGATGGCATCAAACGCTCAAACTGGTTCCTCAACGACGGTCAAGCATATCGCCAACTGCAAGCTACCAAACCGCAAACCTTATCCTACGCATTTGCAGATAGCCCTGTCGCTCTACTAGCATGGATTTACGAAAAGCTCGTCGACTGGACACACAACTATGAGTGGACCGACGACGAGATTCTGACCTGGGTTAGCATCTACTGGTTCAGCGCCGCGGGCCCCAACGCGCACATCAGGATCTACTACGAGGCGCAACACAACCCCACAACCCAGATTCCAGACCGAGACCGAGCGAGTCAGTGGGTCGATCACGTGAAGTTGGGGGTAGCGCATTTCCCGAACGAGATCACGGTTGTGCCAAGGCTGTGGGCAAAGACGTTGGGTGAGAGACAAAACCAATCCACAACAATCTTGGGGTGAACTCTGTGACTGACGTTCCGTATAGGCCCCCTTGTTTACGAAAGTGTCCATGATAAAGGCGGTCATTTTGCGGCTCACGAGAGGCCCGATGTGATCGTCGCGGATCTGCAGAATATGTTCGGCAAGGGCGGGCCGTGTTATGAGATGGTGCCCGGCAAGTCTGGATACTAGTTCGATGGCGACACGCGCTCCTGAGTAAACCAAGTGGGATCGATGCGCGATTTTACCTGTGTCAAGCGGGATTGCGGACGCGGCATCCTTTTTGGACATTTAATCGGTTGCAAAGTGCGTGGAGGAAATGGGAGTATCATTCATAAAGTTGTTTTAGCTAATGTCACCGCTTCACTGGCGCCGGCCTTAGCAAGCCAGTACTTGAGTCGCTAGGCTCATCGCATATGAAATCCAACGCTCCGATATGCGTTTCTGGTAGTTCACCGCCAGTGAGGATCTTGGCCTCATCTTGGCTACTGTGTTGTGATTGGGAATTGCCCCGTATTTGGTTCGATGAGCTTTGGCTGGATAACATTGTCGATCGCGATAGTTCCCTTTCGGCAGCGGAACCTGACGCGCTAAATGTGAGCCAATGAATGACTAATGCATCCCAACATACTGTAGCCCATTAGTTTCTGAACGTGAAAGGCTCCCTTGGAACTGTGGTTATGTAACTTACCATCCACAAGACAGATTGTCAAACAAATCATGCCCAACTCTTCGCCCTTGGTAATGACGAACTGAATCATGTTCGCAGCAGTTGGAATCTCTATCAACAGAGACCCAATGATGCTCTTCCACAGTAAGATCCTGATGTTCTTCCGCGCTGGAGAATCAGCCCCACCATGAGCAGTGCTCGCAGTGTCGCCCGACTTCTTTCCAATCATGGCAGCGATAGTGCTTGTTCCCGGTTTCTGTACGACGGGTTGAAGCAAGTAGAAGAAGACCGTAGTCAAGACTGCGTCGGTGAAGAAGTTGACCACGGTAAAGGGTATCGATACGATCCCGCGGATACCAAAGTGGCAGCGACCGTCCTCGCCCTTCATTTCAGTGACGTGATTAACGTACGAGTTGATGGCGACGGCACCGTACATAACCACAATCATGGTCATGCATGCCAAATAGATCTTGTCGTTCTTTCTGTTCATAAAAGGCGCGCGGACGACATGTATGCGCTCAACGAGGAACACGTAGCTGATCCAGTGTCAGTTTTTGAAGCGGTCAATCGTTGCTTTCATACTTACATGACAGCCTTGATGCCGGTGTAGAACATCAAGCATATCCACGTTCCTACTACGCAAAGTGTATGAGTGTACAATCCCTGCCCTGCTACCAAGACATCCGAGATGATGATGAACAACAAGACTAGGACGTATAGTATCAAGACAAGCAGTGACAGGAGACTACGCTTCAGCGTGATGCTGCGTCTGAGTTTCGCGAATCGTGAACCTGTGGCCAGTATCAGAGCGTTCCGGAGAACTGAGATGTTGGATTCGTTCGGTAAGCAGCCAAGGTCATATAAATCCAGGAGGCACAAGAAGCCTATTAGACTCTGCCGCTGCGAGGCATGGTTGTGGAACGAAAAGGGTCTTGTCTTGTCTTGCTGACAGGCTTAAAGATGGGCAGTGGACCTACCTAGCAGCAGTGATAGCACCATCATGCATATCATGGATATAATCGTAAAGATTGACCGGTCCCGAGGAAGCTCGCCATTGTTAATGTGAATATTCGAGTTCATCATGTCTCGTTTCTGCATGGCGAGCCTCTGCAAAGGTAGGGCCTGGGCGAGAGAGAACTGAATCAAGAGGACACCGAGTAAGCACCTCATCCTAGGCAAACGATCTGGGGTATTCGGGTGAGATGAGCCGTGCGCGAACGCGCAGAGAGAAAGATGAGAACGATTATCGTATGATGATGGGGACGGCAGGGTCCTTAACTGGACCCTCCCTTGACATGACATGCGTCTCGGTCCCACAAAATGATGCATTTTCTTGCGTAAAACGTGGCCCGCCGTCCTGATCGACCAGATACGGCTAGAATTTGTGGCGCTGGAACGATCGTTTGGTGAGGCGTATTGGGTTCACGCTAGATCGCGGAGGCTGACCCGGCTGGTCAACATCTCCCCGGAAGTGATCTTCCTCGCAGTAAACTCACGTGCGGTCCCGCCGGCAGGTACTGGTTCTGAAAAACTCTCCGTTCCGGGTCTCGATACGGCAAACTCGCCAGTTGCCGAACTTTTCGTTGCTTTTTTTCTCTTCGCACCTGCGGCTCAGCGCCGTGTCGTTTCCACAGCACCGAGATACTCAATGACTTATACTTTAGTTATTTTGTTACGCTAGCACCCCCACCGTTCGCGCTTGGCCTCCTTAGTAGTCTGAAACCTCCAATCAATTCGACAATCAATTCGAGTTCTATCAGAGCCAAGCTGACAGCTCTAGTGCGTTGCTCCAAACCTACTGCGCCCTGATTACGTGAAGATGTTCTGCTTTTGAAACGGTTGTCCGATGTTTTGCCGCATCATTCCGTTGTTGCAAGGTTGCGGTCCTTCTTGCTGCATGTCCAAATTCGGAAGCTTTGCCAGTGTCGGAACTACCTCGACCTCGTGCTCTTTGCTGCTCGACATAGAATGACGTATGAACCGTGAAAGCATCAGGTTGAGGCCGATCGACCATTGCGCATTGCGTGTGAATGGATGGTAGTGAAATCTTGAGCGATCCTTCGGTCACAAGAGCAGTGAGATGACGACAGTGATTTACATGACGTAGCTCGAAGACAAGAGCTGCGGTGAGTGCCAAATCTCAGCGTCAAGGTGAGATATGTCCAAAATACCCACCAGCTACCATGTTCACCCCCGATGTACATATCGAGAGGGTGTGCATGACTCAATGGCCCCCACGGCTCCTGTCATCTTGCTCCATTTTGCTAGAAACCGAGTTGTATGAAGTCAGTACATATCAAGATCATCCTGGAGAACAATTGAGTTCGTAAAGGACGATCCCAGCTTCTTATCCCCTCGATCTCATCACCGCCATACAAGGGTAATACCCCGCGTGACCCGTGAAGATCGACTTTTGACCGCGGGCGTATCCTCAGGTCGACAATATCGTCATGAGCCAATAATTATGAGCCTTGGATCATGACACTGACCCTTTAGAGCCGGAGCTGATGGACGACGGTAGCCTTTCGACTGATACACGAGCTAGTGCCCTAAAGTTATTCTGCAGTAAACTGAAGCTCTATGTGAGAATTTCCACACTTCTTGCGGTTTCATGGCCTACAAGTTGAAGTCACCGCACAGATAGCTTTTGATGTGGGATGGATGTAGCACACTAAGTTACTTTGGGTGATGACGGCGATGACAGGGGTGACAGCGATCATCCTCCATGATTGTGCGGAGTTTTCGACACACGGTGTTTAAAAGCTCGATTCCCCATGTATAACTTGGCCTGCTGCCTCCGAAGCACTCACGAACCTTGATTCCATTCTCTTACTACCTCTTGTCGCCTTCCAGTCATTTGGGCCCATAGTTGCATTTACCTGTCAGTATGAGAAAAATGTTCGCCATCGCACGAAGCCTTGTACAAGGAATAGGGTAGGCCTGCTGAGGTTTGATGAACCCAATGCCGAGAAGCAACCCAGCCCTGGAGGAGTCGCATATTTACCCAGGTATCTCGAGACCGAACCCCGCGTGGAACGAGCGAACTGGCTAGACTCAGGAAAACAACCGATCTGACAGTAATGTCGGCATGAAAAGTTAGCGTCAGACCGATCACGAGTACCCAAATAGAAGAGCGGGGTCTGCCTCCTGGGAAATGAATATATTGTCAGCGCGACACAACTATACCACAAGGGAAAGGGGGAGGGCATGCAAAAGAAACGTTTTGACGCTGCGCAGACGCTGTCCAGACCTAGTGGTGCACCAACGACATGGTCAGACGACACGATACCCAGGCAAGCTGAGTCTCGTCCGAGATGTCTCGTACCAGGGACCCCGTGCCAAGACACTTCCACAAATAGCACAGTACTGGCCCGGCAAAGACGGAACGTTCCTTGCCCTGAATCTTGGCGGTCTTATCCTCGCACGAGCGAGCAAGCGCAACTCTTTCGCGTCTTACATCTCGAGAAGAAGAGCAGTGTATATGGGCATTTGGAGTTTGTTCTGTATTTTCTAGATGCGCGCGATGCACACAAGCAATATGGCAAAGTGCAGCTGCACGGAACCAAAAGCGAGCGTCTGACCATGGACCAGGAACCCGAGCACACGCTAGCTTTAACCTCGGTGCTGCAAGGGGCTTAGCCCAAATACCCTAAACAGCGGGACGCGGGCCCGCTGCTCCTCACGCCCACAGAAATGAATCAAGACGCGCTTTCGGATCCGTTAAGCCACATGGTACGATTGGATGTCCGTTTACGGGAGTGGCTCTCCCCTATAAGGTTGAGTCGCCACGGCTCTGCCTCAGATTTGGGTGTTGCTGCCTTCTTTCGCCGTGCCGCTTCTTACAAGCTTACTGTACCACCCTCACCCACCGTCGTCGTTCCTTCACGTCCTCCTTTTTGCTTTCCTGTTCTTTCTCTTGTATCCTGCTGTTATTACTTAGGTTAAACGTCGCTTTTTTCTTGTTTCAGTTCGTACACACGCATTTTTGTAATCATATCACGTCTCCACGATGAAATTTCCTTCTTCTCTACTTTTCCTCGTGCCTTTGGCTAGTGCACGACCGGTAGAGTACGCACAGCAGATCCCCATCACCGGAGAGACCGCGGACGGCGTCGACGGGATCAGGCACGACGCCGTTCCTGGCATTGGCGTCCACTTCACGGCATCGTATGCTGTAGCGGCTGCACATTACGAGAGCGGCGAAACAAAAGACCTGGTTAGAATCGACGGAGATGCCGAATACACAGAATTAATGCTGCGGTGGACGGACGAATCAACCAAACACGCAAATCAAGTCAAGTCCAACGACGACGCCGTATTAGCGAGTTTCATGACCAGAATCCGTAGAGCTATCGAGACCGAGCTCGACGGTAGTATGCGACAAACCGCGCTTGCCCTACCTCCACTCCCCTCGGGTCTACAGCAGAAATTCCGGGAAGCCAGCAAACTTACTTTGTTCGAAGATGAGGCCATATTATATGAAGAATCAATGGCGACACACGCCAGTCTTAAACCAACATTATCATGCTCCAAACCATCGCACCCAGGACAACATCAACACGTGCTCTTCCTCGCCTTCGATGAGGCATTCTTCAGCGCCAGCATGCACGAAGTGCCCTGCGGCAGCAATTCGCCACAAGCACGCATGGTCACCCGGATTAGCTACTCGGACCTCGGATGGTGGCGCCTGCCCGTTTATGAAGCCCCGCGAGCGAAGTTCTGGGCCAAGGTGCAGGAAGGCATCGTGCATGTGCTGAGTCTTCAACAGAGGCCGCCTGGAAGAATTGTGCTCCTAGGCAGCCACGGCGCGGATCCGGAGTTCAAAAATGTGGTTGAAGAAGCTGTTTGGAGCGAGTTGGAAGTAGACATCAGCACGATGCTGAGCGTCAATGCGCGAGAGGATAGCCAATGGTTAGCAGCAAGGGGCGCAGCAGAATTAATAGCGCGTCAAAGGCGACATGGATAGATTTTGATGCCCAAGGGCGGATCATTGGCTGCATGGTTGAAAGAGCAAAAAAAAAGGAATAACCGAAAAAAAAGTAGAAACGAAGAAGATACCCCCAAACATTTCTAATCAAGAGAATGTATAACAATAATACAAACCATCAAATCAAATGATCCTTTCAACTGCCTTGCACCGCGGTACCAATCTCTTCGAAAACACGCACACCCTTCCTCCCCAGCGCTGTCCCCACACCCACAGCACTCGCACCAACACTCCTCATTCTCCTGAACGACTCCTGGTCATCCACACCCCCAACCCCAATAATCTGAATTCCCTCCAACGCCTCATGCTGAAACAACAAGCCCTTAATCGTATACACATTGCCCAGCGCCAACGGATGCAACGGCTTCCCCGCCAACCCACCCACCCCCGTCCCATTCGCCGACTCAAGCGTATGCCGAAAGACATTATGCGGATGCTCTTTGTCGGTGTTGCTAGTTTCCACATGCGGGGCGAGTAAAAGCGAAGAACCCAGTGTATTCACCGCCGTGATAAAAGACACTGGACAGGGCAAGTGCTGCGGTTCCGCCTTCTTACTGTCCAACAAAGCGTCAATCAGGGCTTGGAATTGGTCGGCGTAGGTATATGGCGGCGTCTTGATTCCAACTGGGACGTGCACGTGGCCTTCGTGCGGGTGCGAGCGGTCGCCTAGCTGGGCGCCGATTTCGGCCTTGAGGGCTACGAGGTACGAGAGTAGGGCTGTGGAGGAATAGGCTGGGGGTGGTTTACCGGGGATGTTGGGGCAGCTGAGGTTTAGTTCCATGGCTAGGACCATGCGCACACTGGATTGGTGGGTACTGATGAGGCGGTAGCATTGGACTGCTTCTTCGACTGTGCCGGTTACGGAGATTATGACGGGTTTGTAGTGTGAGCACCCTTTGGGTAGGTCGGAGAGGCTGTCGCTGATTGTTTTTATGTAGTCGAGATAGGTGGATAGTGGGTGTGGGGAGTAGCCCAGCGTGTTCAAACTCCCTGTCGTCGTAGCATCGCCTGCATGGTCGACGTTCGGCGCAGATGTTGAGAAGCTGTTTGGATTGTAAAAAGCGAATTGATGGTGAGAGGAATCGTGGGGGAATCCGTTGAGAAGTGATGTGCGTGTTGTTATGGCGCCTGTGTAGGGGCTGTCGTAGAGCTCTTGCAGCTGTTCGAGAGTGGTACACCATGGGTTCGCAGAGTTCAAGAGTGGCGGAGTGATTGTTAGAGGTGCCATACTCGAGTTACAGAGCTTGTGTGTTGAAGATGAAGAAAAGAACAAATTCCTTTGGGGTCATCAAAATGCACACTTTGGTGCTGTCGTCGTGGGGTTGTTGCTAAAGTGGGGTAGAATGATAAGCTTCGCATTCCGCGGCTTGGAGCTCTCGATCTTTGATTGCTAGTTATAGCCCTTGAACAATGACGCACAATCATTATCAAAATTAGGTCCAATGCTATCATTTCGACTGTCTCCGAGATTCAACCTTGGCAGAGGATAATTGATAAAGTTTCAATACTGAATTGCTAAGCTGGCGCTGCCCTACTCTTCTAACCGTAGTGTACAAGAAAAAGACTCAAAGCGTGGACCCAATTCCCTAACCCGAAGCAAAGACCGCAAAGTTCCCTGCCCGCAAATGCTACGCTAGTAACATGCCATAGTGTCAATTTTATTAGCTTTGTCTTCCTTGTGCGCCATACGCCATGCTCAAAATTGCAAAAGACAAACAACAAACCGATGCGCCAGTAAAATGGACCAGAAGCATATGCTAATCTTCCAACTTCCTTCTCAACATGTTCCACTCCTCGTTCTCAAAAACTGACATAGCCGGTCTCTTCACCCCCAGCGTCGTCCATCCACCCCGCACCGACCTCACCCAGGCCGGGGCCGTGGTGGTGATTCCGCGCCATACCTTCGCCTTCGCCGCGTTCGACCCATTCTTCGTTGATGTCGTGCCAAATACGCTGGAAGTAGAGACGCAAAGACCGCAGACCACGAAGGTATCCCCTGTCGATTCCGTCTGGGTTTTCTGGGGGGCAGGGTAGATCGTCAGGCAAGGGATCCTCCGCAGTGACGCAGTTGGCAAAGTCCACAATTTTGAGCTTGATTTCCGGATGCTTCTTAGGCGACGGATTGGGTACGACTCCTGGTCCGGGAGATGTGAGTCCGGAAGATATGGCGGCAGGATCTTCACCGTTCATATTGGAGTGACCGTTGGATTGAGAAGGTGGTAGTCCATCCTTCTCCTTCGAATCACCGTCCCCGCGGTCATATAGCATTAGCAAGCTGCTTGCGTAGAACCGATACCCGGGCAGATTCTTGATCATGCGCTCCAACTGACTGATCTTTTCTAGTATAACGGGAATGTGTCTGGTCGCCGCCTTGTATCCTGTACCGTCCCAAAAGAAGCGCTTTAGTGCATCCTGGAACTCCTTGCCGGCTTTTAGATCGCGGCCGAAATACTTGTCCTCGAAAACATAGCTCTGAGTTTTGACATTCCAGATCTGCATTCCACAGACACGCACACCGAGTTCGCGACTGGTCGTCATTTGGCATTTGCGCCGTTGGGAGCGCTGTTTCTTATCATCGGCTTCAATACCATATTGGCGCGTACCCATCTTCAGGTCCAGAACACAAGGTTTGGACATGCCTGCTGTGAGATCTTCGAGGAGGATGAAATGCTGGACACGCTCGTCAGACTGTTGCAACGCATTATCGGGATTGTTTGGTTCCTCGCTCAGTGGTGCGCCGATGTCACTTGGCACAACAGGGGCTGGTAACATAG
Organism: Stemphylium lycopersici; assembly: GCA_003268315.1. Lineage (NCBI taxonomy): Eukaryota > Fungi > Ascomycota > Dothideomycetes > Pleosporales > Pleosporaceae > Stemphylium > Stemphylium lycopersici. The sequence continues at coordinate 297,049 of QGDG01000005.1, forward strand.
TGCCCTCTGATGCCTCCTGAGCTTGGTGCACTTTCGGTGTCCTAGAGCTGTGTAATGTCCGGCCTCTATCCTGGTCGCTGGCTTTAGGGTCCTCGTCCATTTTGAAGACCTCCTCTTCCGCATCACCACCATAGCCATCCTCTTCGTAGTACTCAAGGTTATGTCTTTGCACAGTATCTATTCCAAGAGGCCTTCTGGTCAGCCCACTGCCAGAATGACGACGTCGAGGGAGGGTACTCTGCGGTGGTTTTAGCGCTTCCACGTTAGGCGCTGAGCCTGCACTAGCATCAGCACCAACGGTATCAGCGCTTCCGCCTGAGGCATAACGGCGGGCTTCTGCTTTCAGGACCTGCTTCCGAGTGCATTCTTCTGAGGGTGGCGGCTGCTGCTGCAACGTAGCCACATCTGTGCTGTTCCTTCTTATCGTAGGTGCGGAGCCTACCATGGACTGTTGTGGGTCTCCGGCCTTACGTGATGGGAGGCCGTGGTGATGATGATGGCGCGGTCGATGATGTATAGTCGGTGGAGCGAAAACCTGACGAAGCACTTCTTCTTGCAGTTTTCGATTGATTGTTGTGACACCCCAGCTGCTGGTGTGCTGTAGAGGTGGCCGCGAGGCGCTTCTCTGTGTATATCCATAGTCGCTCTGATATCGCCGATGCTGTTGTGACAGGTACGAAGTATTTCTCATCCAGGGGTCGGGAGTGGTAGACCGTGGCGGGACTCGAAACAAGTTATCCGGGATAATGTGTCGGTTATTCTCAAAAATAACCTGAGGGGTAGGCATGATTTGCTGCGAGTGACTGACCATTCGAGTTGTTTCCTGTCTTGTTGGATCCTGGGGGGCCGTAGAGGTTTGCCTAGAGGCGTTTTCTGATTGCGTTGCGGACGTAGCGGGACCAGTGTCTTGTTTAGCTTTATCCTTGGCGATCTTCTTTTTCTTTGGTGCCTTGCGATAAGTCACATTCAAGACGCCAATGTATCTATGGGGGAAGGTTGTTAGCAAATGGTTCGTGTGCGTAGATAGGAAGAGTGCACATCTTCGCTGGATCTCAGCTTTGACCGATAGTGCAGCTGGACACGTCGTACCTTGGCAAGAACTCTAACAGCTCTGGGTGCTGCCGCTCTACAGTTTCGTAAAACTCATTTTCTCTATTGTTCAGCTGCTTGCAGACGGCTCGTCTGGAGAAACGGTAGACCGTAGAATGACCGCCTACTTGATGATCGTAAGGCTTCAGCTCCACAGCACCCAAGGGGGCTGGGGGCTGGGTTGTCCCAGCCGGAGCAGCCTTGGGCTCCTGTTTGTGTGTTGTCGCAGTGGGCGTCGTGCCTAGATCATCAGTCGCACTGGATTCATAGCCAAGAAGTGATTGAGTCGACTCAGCGAGCGACTCGGTTTCAGATTCAGCTGAAAGCGTATCGACAGTGGACGTCAGCGGCTGATCTTTGTCTTTGTTTACGGAAGTCGCCGTGGAGATGTCACCATGTAGGCATTGATTTGTATCTTTGGACTGTAGAGAAATTTCTACTTCTTCTGGGGTCTGAACATCCTTCTCTGCGATCCAGCTTTTGGGCCTCGCACTCTCGTGAATTGAAGCCCTCTTCTCGACAGCCTTTACCTCTCTACTTTGGTTTTGTGATTCTTTAGGGGCTTGTTCGTTTGTCTTAAGACGCCGGTGCGGGAAGTAAAGAGCTGATGAGATCTGCTCCTTCTCTGACTCTTCCTCTTCTTCCGAGCCTGGGGTGTGCTCCGCCTTACTTGCTTCCTTGGTCTTTAAGTAGTCGGAAGGCTCATGATAGTGCGGGGCTCCGTTGGTTGGAGCATGCGCGTGTACCTTCTCGACAGCCGCAGTGGGAAGGCTGCGCGAGAAGGAAGACCGCTTGCCCGCACCGGGAGTGAGATTTCCAAAGCCGCGGATATCTTCCAGGAGGCGGCGTGGAAGCTGATGTTTATCCGAACTGCTTCCATCCGATCGCGCGTTGGTATAGAGAGGGGGAGTGGAGGCAGGGCCTATGTCGATGCGCGGACTTGGCTTCGTGTCGAAATATGAGTCGACTGGGCCAGCCAGAGGCGATTGAACAACTGAAGAAGCAAGTGAAGCCCGTCGTAGTTGCTCGGTAAGGTGACTGGTTTCGGTGGCAGCACACTTAGCTGGGCCTTCCTCGGACAGGGTCGACAGTGTCCTTTCGGCAGACAAGCGCTCTTTGGTCTTATCCTTTTTCTTGGGTTCCTCGGATGGATCGCCGTCTTTGAAAACACGCAGGTAGTGACTGGCTTTGCGACTGCGTGCAGATGTGGGCTGCTCGGTCTTGGCAAGGGTGGCTTCGATCTTCTTCTCCATTTCCACATCCATGACCGGGGTGTCGAGGATCACGTTGCCCTTGAATGGCACAGGCTTGCCCTCGCGCCATTCCCTGTTCCTGCGGCGTTCCTCGCTCTCCAGAAACGCGTCTTGAAGTGTGGAGTGGAGCTCCTGGCGCTGTGGCGTGACTGGGCGCTGGACAGGCGAGTCGACAGGACTCATGTAGGGTGGGGGACTGTGGCGGGCAGATTCAAGAGCCAGGCCAGTTGCGATGGCGGTGCGGGGGTTGAAAGGCGTGGTCAGGACGGCGTGGTGGTCGATTGAGTTTGTAGGCGGGAGGGTGGAATGCTTCCTGCGCACAATGGGCGGGTCTACCAGTCGTCTCTGGGGAGGTGCTGGGGCGGCCATCTCGGACAAGCTGTGCTCGGGGGCATCGTTGGTCTTGTCCACTGTGCGTGCGCTGGTCCGCGGCGACGAGATTGGGCTGTCAGAGGCTAGATACGTGGTCGCGAATATGCTGTCGCGCTCGTCCAGCTGGGGGCGGTCGATTGACGACTTCCAGAGGTTGTTCTCGTGGACAATGGGCGCGGTTCGCGAGCGGCCCGTCTGCGAGAGGCTCTTCGGCGTCAGGGCGTCGCGGTCAGCGGCGGCCGAGTCGGGAGCTTCATGGCTGGCGTTGGACCTCACCGATGCGGGGGGTGAGGTATTTCCTTGGGCGTCCGGCTGGGGTGACATGGGCTCGACATTGATTCGACCGTCTGTGAGGCACCTCGTGGCGGGATGGGTGGCAGATATTGCCGGGCGGGCGCTGAGAAGGTTGGCCAGGATTCGGTCGTTGGGCGCGGCGGAGACACAGCGGAGGGCCAACAGGGGCGGCGGGCCTGGTCGATTAGCGTGCAGAGCAACGGCGGTGGCGGATGGGCACTGGGAACGACGCTGCAGACGGCGGATCCAGGGTGCTAGCGAGTGAGAGCTGATGAAGGTCCACGTTCTCAATGTCTGTGGTTTGGCGTGAATACCAAAGTGGCGCAAAGATTAAACGCAAGCGAGCAGCCCAATGACGTCTGCCTTACCGCGTACACACGGCGCGTCAGTGCTGATGGCCCCGGCCGCCGTGGTGTGAACTTCGCGATTGATTGCGTGGCGCAGCCGTGAGTTGCTCTCGGCCGAACGACGGCAAGGCTTGGGATTGAGAACACGGATTACTTGTTCGCCGTGCCGCCGGCCATGAACACATTTCGTTTTTGGCAGCAGCCACGCGCGCAGCCTGCTTCAGCATCAAAGCCATAGGTACCCGTCTGGGAGGCTAGGAAGCCGTGTCTGTGCGCCTCCGGCTGCTTAATCACATGGGCGCATTGACATTGACGCGGGCCTTGTTGGAAGAGTGAACGTTGCGACTCACGACACATGCTCTCACCATAGGTTCTCGGTAATCTGCGGCCGCTTCACTATGCAGCCGCCTTGTAATTGCATTGCTGTACCCTCGCTCCCCCAATGTCACGCAGGCTAGACGCTGCTTCCGCGACCGCGCCCTCCTTCCAATGCCAGCGCAAAGGCCCTTCTCCAAACTTTGCACAGGTACTGCCCCTTCTCCATTGCTACTCTTTTCCGCCGTCTTCCATGCGTGCTGTACCACACTCTTCACCGTGCAGCAACTATGCATGGTCTCCATCCCGCAGGACCTCGACGACCAATCACTCCGGAACGTGGCCTCTCACCGCCTGCTGCATAACGCCTTGACTACGGCTGCACATCGCTGTGACACCGGAACCGATGCGTTTTGATATGGCATCATGTGTGTGCCACGGCGCCCAGAGATTGTTTCTACCGCGTGGGTGTGCCGTGGCTCCCGACAATCGTCTCGGAGCTGGCGTGCACTGACATGGGTAAGTCATCCTCTTGCTGGGAAATGATGCGGCTCGTATGCCATTTCGTTCAGGTGTTGTCTATATCACGTAGGAACCCGTCTGCGAAGTGTCGGCCAAAGTCGTCCAGCGACGTATCAACATTCAAGTGGGGAAAGCCCGCGTCCTTTGTCAAGCATCTCGATCGGTCGGCCAAGGACCCTTGTGACCCCTGGGAAGCCTTCTCACTGATGAAGCTCCAGAAAGACGTTGTGTTTTTCTCCTTCAGTGGAATCCGGTCAGTCGACGGAGTGGGGCTGTTGTTAGTCCCGTCACTAGGCTCTAGTGCTCCAACATTGCCCGGACTGATTGCGAATTTCAAGTTGCTGCGCTGGCTTTCTTCTGCTTTCTTCTTCACCGTACTAAACGCAAAGGGAGAAGCGGCCCCGAAGAGATCCTGTGTGCTGACGGGAACACCGCGAAACAAGCTTTCGTCTGGCAGTGGCTCGTCTCGCTGGACAGTGAAGGCTGAAAGAGGTGTAGGCACTGGGCTGTTGACAGCCACCATCCGACGAGGAGTGTCCATTGGGGATTGTGATTCTTCTCGAACCGCAGCGGGCGACAGCGCGGGAAAAGTACTTTGCTGGAACTCGAGCTGAGCTCGTACCATGGCGGCTTGTGTAGACCATTCTGAATCTCGACTTGGACAGCTTCTCCGCAGCTCCTCGCTCTCCTCCGGTACAGATGTTGCCTTTTCAGCTCGTTGCTCATCCACTGTGCTGACTTGGTCTATCTCTGCCTCTTCAACTTCTATCTGAGGCACGTTTGTGGTCTTTGCGGTGGTATTGGAACTTTGACGGGCATGTTTCCTGACGGGCGAAGTCTTTTCCGGAGACGAATCGAAGTTGACGGCCCTTGGTTTCGGTCTAGTGTGTTTTTCTTGGGGACCATTTGCTTCGGCCATCTTCTTGGTCCCGGCCTTGTTCGATCTCTGGGATGGCTTGCTTGACACGGGAGAATGGGGAATGCCAGCCCGCGGAGTCCTAGTTTGACTGCCCACGGACGAGGTCACTATTGGTACTGTCCGCTGTGAACGTTGACTCGGGCCAGTGCTGTGGAGGGTGAAAGTGTTTTGAGACCGGGAACTTGTTTCATCTCGGTTGCCGTCATCATCCTTAGCTGGTGATGAGATGATCATGGAAGCAGAGGCGCTTGATCTCCAATGTTCCGGAGAGTCCTGCTTTGGAGGTGACTTCCGTACTTGAATAGGCGCTTTCGGAAAGCTGATTCGGAGTTCTGCTGTCGCTTCGGTTTGCGCGTGGCCGTGACGTGACCGTGTCCGGGTCGGAGATGCATCAGTGTGGGCGTTGGCTTTGCGCATGTTGACTCTGGCTGAAGCAGGGCGGCGCAGCCAGAATGGGTTCGTCATGGGCGACGGGTCGCATGTGCTCTTGTCCATCTTGTCCATATTGACACTGAACATTTCTGTTGTGGTGGAAGCTTCGCTCTCGTCTTGGTCGGGCAGGGCGGCGGTCGAGGGCGGCACTTCAATATGGCGGAGGCTATCGTCTTGTGCCCGAGCACTCAGGTCGTCTCTTGCCGCTCTCGACGTCTCTGGTGAGGCGATGGAGGGCGCCAGACTCTGGGCTGGCGCTCCTGCTGCCTCTCTTCTCCTTTCCCTCGCACTGCTTCTCCGTCGCGTTGCGTCCCCTTGCAGGGCTGCGACCTTGGCCTTTGTTCCCGGCCTGGCTTCAATCGTACTAGTGCTCTTGCCTGACCCAGGGCGCCGCTTCCCTTTTGTAGGCTTCGCCCATGGGTTCTGCCAGCCATGGTCGAAGGGCCCCCTCAGCCCCGCAGTGACGATGACGGGCGGCCGGCCTCGTAGGTATTGGGCGGCGATTGCCTCGACCCTTCTCCGCTTCGCTGCCCGCTGCTCGGCATCCGCCCGCTCAATCGGCGGCTCTTCAATGACGTCCTCGGGGCGGAGATGGAAGTCGTCAAAAGCGAGCCCCCGCTTCAGCTGTGCATGGAGGCCGGGTGGCATGTCGCGAGACGGTCGCGCCCACGGCCTCCTCTTGGACCGCGATTCTTCCCTCCAAAGGCAGTCCCGACCAATTCCAGGCTCTCACACACACACGCACGCGCAGCGCTTCTTGCGACAGTGTAGGGATGGGCGGGGTCAGAGGGATGGGCATCTTCGGGCGGCGGTATAGGGCGCCTTTGGCGAGGCGTGGGCGAAGGATTGCGGGAGGCGCGAGCGTCCCAGCGCCTGGTCGGGTGTGCCTGTCTATGCTCGTCGACCAGAGCGAATGTTCGCGTATGCTCTGACCAGCTTCAGAAAACGGTCCGTCCGCGTTGGTCTAGGTCTTGGGCGCGCCCATCACCCGCGCACTACACGACTGCAGCGTTTGCGTCGGCAGCGGGAGCGTCTCCTGTTGCTCAGGCAACCATGCAGTTAGCGCCCTGCGGGGGTCCGACATTGTCCATGCTTCTCTCCAGATAGCGTAGATCCTTGTATATTCATTCAATCGATAACAATACGACTCGCCGACGCGTTGTTCGTCATCTTTCCCGCCATCGAGATTCCACCTGGAGACGCAGCATGCCGCGCGCGCTAATATAGCATTCTTCGACGCGTAGACGCTGAGCCAACAGCTTTCTTCACCGCATCTTCGGCGCGCTGCCCGACTGCGACTCCACGCCCGGCCACCGTCCACACAGCAGCAGCACCATCATCACCACCACCACCACCACCACTATTACTACTACCGCCGCCACCACCACCACCATGGCCAATTCCACACAGCCATGGCTCGAGGACCTTTCCGAGGAATGGGTGCCGCAAGAGACGCCCGGCTCAATTGCGCGCAGCCCAGAAAGCCCGCCACCGCCCCAGAATCCCCAGAGCGCCCCATCGAAAACAAAGAGCCGTCTTCCCCGCCTACGTCAGTCGCCCGCGCCTTTTTCCGATGTGCAAGTCCGAAGCATCGCGAGAGAACTGCGCCCACCCAAGCAAAGGAGCTTCCTCGCCGACCGCAGCCTGAGCGACAACAACGCCAACGCCAATGCCCCACCCGCGTCATCGCCAAACGCGCCCGCGCGCGCCGCCTCGTACTCGTCCTTTTCCATGTCCCAGAACTCGGAAATGCAGAACGGAACAGTGGCCCACAACACGGTCGCACGCTCTCCCGTCAAAGAGCAGAACTCTGAAGACACACCTGAATGGAGGCGGAGGCTGGTTAATGGGGAGGTTGGCTATGGCAATCAGACCGACCTCTTTGGGCCTACGGGTCTGGAGAACATCTTCCAGAAGCCAGCAGGCGCTGCTTCTGAGGACTCTGCACCTCCAAAACGCCGGCTTGGACTGCTAAAGGGTCTCGCTGCAGTACCGTCAAGCCCTCCGCCATGGCCAGCCGTACAGCAGAGCGATGCAGCGGAGGAGCAGGCACAGGAACAAGAGCAGGGCCAGAGCCAGGGACAGGGACAGGGGCTAGAGGCAAACAAGGATGAAAAGGCAGATGTGACAAATCTAGAAGACTCGCTGCGAGACGAAACAACACAAGAGCACGAGACATGGAGGGATTCACAAGGATTAGCACCGCCGCACGAGACCATGCGTACGGCAAGCGGACAGATCGAATACGAAAACGAGAACTTCAGCCCCATCTACCTGACCATGACCGCGAACATGAATCTTGGCCAGTCCGCTCAACAACCACAAAACTTCAGGGGATCCGAACTGGCCAACCGCCTGCGACAAATTGGCACCCCGCCTTCCAACCACTCCCAGACAGTGCAAGAGGAGAGTGCACTGAGTTTTACACGCGGAGACTCATCTTTCGCCAGGCTGCAAGACGAGTCTCTCCCAGAGGGGCTTCCTGCGGGTACTCCCGACATGGCCGACGTCGGGCGACATGTGGAGCTTCGAAGGGGCGGCTACTCCAGAGATGGATCATTTCATCGAAGACCGCTTAGTCCATCACCCGACAGGAAAGCTGCGTCTCAGTCATCCAACAGGGACCCGAAATTGCACCTAAATACAAGTGCGAAGCAGTCACCTCAAGACCGAGTCATAGATCCTTCTACACCGAGGCAACGACTGGAGAATTTCCTGAGTCCAGACCGGGCAAAGAGTTCGGGAAGCCCCCTGAAACTCTTCGATGCACACGACACCTTCACAAGCAATCGTATTCAACGGCGTTTGAGCCAACTTGAGTACAAGTCTGAAAAAGGCACGTCCAGCGTCAAAGAGACTGCTGCGGAGGCTACTAAGCCATTACCGAAGCAGTCAAGATTGACGTCTGTGGAAGAGCGGTCCATGCAGAACCTCGACCAGGATCTTCCCGTAAGGGATCGTCAGCCATCAGCCTACAGGGTTGGATCTTTCGGCCAAGGTCAGCTCAACCAGTATCAATTTTCTGGTGACTTTTCCGCCATCTCCTCAGACGATGACTGGGACCCTCGAGAAGACAGCGCCCCAGATGAATCCCCCTCGACCGATATTGCGCCACCCGGAAGCCGCCAACCGTTCAAGTTTCAGCTGGATGAGTCGCCCGTCCCACGACAGCCTTCGAAAAACCGTAGGAATACATCAGGCTTTTCAGCGTCTTCGATGCGCAACGTCAGTCGACCCAAGTTCGTACCGCATCGAAAGGCATCTGTACCCAAGCCCGAGGAAGACCCAGAAGAAGTTCACGAGTACGCCGAAGGCAAAAGAGGCCCGACCTCACCCTTCAAAAACCCTACTCCTAAGCGCAGGAGAACCATCTGTTCAGTGGAGGATGAGGATGATGATGGTGATGTCTTCAGTGATATTGCGGCTGGCACAGCACAACGTTCACATGAAGCTATCCAATTAGTCCTCGGCCGGAAACGCAGCGATGGTCTCGACACTCCTGCTATCAAAATTGCCGATTCAGAGACGTTGGCTAGGAGACACATCTTGAGGCCCCGCAACCCTACTCCGAGCCAACGCAGGCGAGAGGAGATCCAAGCAGAAATCATGGAAGCTACGGAGGCTTTCATAATGTCCTCGCCTAAACTCAACACTATCCGGGAACAGTTGGAGCCGTCTATGATATCAGGCGCCGATTTCGAGAAGACCCGGGCGAAGGCGGTTGCCAACGAAATCGCCGCTTTTAGTATGAAGAGGCAGCACGGCGTGAGGGACAAGACCCGTAAACGGTCAGTGACGACACAGGACTTCTTGGACGAGGCGCTGAAGATTATGGACTTCATCCGCACCAAGGGACGACCAACCAGCGGTCTGGGCAGCCTTGAAGAGACGGAAGCCGAGTCTGCATTCATCGATGATGCCAACGAAAATCCTTCAAGCTTGTTGACATTGGAAAGACCCCCAAGCAGAGAAGATGGAACGTCGACTTGGAAGGAGACGCACAGACAAGAGCTGGACCCAGACATCAAGAGCCACCTACAAAAGTACCAGGAGAACGATAACGATACCTTCTTGAATTCCTCAATGAACTCGATACGCTTCTCTCGGTTCAAAGAACCGGATACACCTGAAGGACCTAGTGTAATTGTCCAGCAGGACGATGTTCGGATAACGGAGAACCCGAACAGATTTTACGGGGATGACGAGGAGGACAATCGGCCCACTTCTCGGCCTCAGACCGCACGCACACATTTGTCGACAGGTTCATCGATCAATCACACTATTGTCACGAACGCGTCTAGGCGTTCTGAACATGTTGCCAACCTGGCGCCTGAGGCGATAGCCCACCTCATCCCTCAGGAGGTGGCTGGTATGAGCTTTGATCGCGACAAAAATATATGGGTTCGTCAGAAGAGTCCCTCTAAAGAGCACCGAGTTCAGCGAGAAGAGCCAAGTGGTATGAATGAGAGCGAAGACGATCCTTTCGGCAATATTCCGGATCTGACTGTCGAGGATGTCCATGCGCAAGACACCCGGGCTGACTCGCCAGTCAAACTTCAACCTACTGCAGAAACTATCGTAGACGATACAGAAAAGGCCACAGAAGAGGAGGAAGAGCGTCCAGTGACGCGTGATGGAAATGGCGTGGCCTACACGGACACAAGTTCAGCTCCATCAAAAGCCTCGAATTTTGGGTGGAGCTATCCCAAGACTGACACACGCGCTACATCTTGGAGTACACAAGTCCCTCGGCATTATAGTACCCAGAAGAGCGCCAACACGCATGCTACGTATGCGATACCAGAGTCGGAAGAAGATGACATCGAACACGAGATCCAGTATTTTGAGGGACGAGGTCCTTCCCGCCCCACTACCCAACACCCGCGTGTGAGGGATATCACAATCTCCATTGCTGAGCGCGAGGCGCCCAATCTAGAACACCGTTCTGAAAGCACGCCGCAAAAACCCCGTCAGAACCAATGGGGACCGTCAAGTGCGCAGAAGAGGTCTGAGAAGAAACAATCGGCCTGGGAGCAATCAAATCGGAACAGGGCACTGTCGCATGGGCGGCCCAACCGATTACCAGTTTTCAATGGTGATGGGGACCTGTCACTTCTGGACGATGGCCCAGCCAGGAATTACCGGATGCAACTATCAATGAATGTAGCCGGCCCTCCATTTCGGGACAATGGACGGGACGCACTCATCGCTGCATCGTCATCTCCGGTAAAGGGGGATGTCACTTTCATGCTGAGCGATCTGCCCGATTTCACTCTCAACCAGATTGATGAGTTTGACCTGCCAGACCGGGTAATTGTGAAGCACGATGGCAGTCGTTTCTCCAAGGCTTTAGAAGATCGCTATGCGCAAGGGACTGCCGAACTCGTGAAGGCGCTCCAAGACGTCGAACCAGACGAACCGTATTGGGAAGACCTCCGCACCGTCAATCTCCGGAAGAAGGATTTGACTACTCTGCATCGCCTCGACCAGCTTTGCTACCAGCTTGAGGAGCTCGACGTCTCAAACAACAAGATCAACCAGGTGGAGGGTATACCTTACTGCATGCGACGGTTGCAAGTGCAGAACAACTGCCTGACTGGGCTTACTTCCTGGACCAATCTGGTCAATCTTCAGCACCTCGACATATCTGGCAACCAGATTGAGGGACTGGACGGGCTCGCTGAGCTAGTACATCTCCGAGTCCTCAAAGCCGACAGCAACAAGATCAAGTCCCTCAACGGTATCCTGCATCTCGATGGCCTCATGGAGCTGAGTGCTGGTGGCAATGAGATTGACACCGTCGACTTCGCCAAAACGAATCTGTCAGTATACCTGCATGTCACACGTCAGACAATGCATACTAACTAGCACAACAGGAAATCTCTTACTGATCTTGACCTGCGCAAGAATCGGATGCTCGAAGTGCGCAATCTGCATTGCCTTCCACAGCTTCAGCATCTCAATCTAGGTATGTTTAGGCAATGCGCTCTTGTGTTTGTTCGCCTGCTTACTCTGAGTAGATGACAATGAGATTGAAGAGTTTCCTCTTGTCGACACCCCCGTCAAACCCTGCAAATTCCTGCGTTCAATCCGCCTGTGTCGAAATGGAACCACCCATCTCGACGTGGATCATTACTTCCCGAAGCTGGAGTCACTTTACATTGATGGCAATTCTCTGACACAAGTGTTGGGACTGGAACACCTTCGAAACCTGCGGACTTTCTCCGCTCGCGAACAGATCCTGGAATCGGAATCAGACATGGAGATTTGTGCCAACAACCTTGTCAAGAATCCAGAAGTGCGGAATCTTTACCTTTCTCTCAACCCAACCTATGGCATGCAAATCTCACAGCATTTGCTGAGCCTTCAACGACTGGAGCTGGCCTCAATGGGGCTGAAGGAACTACCTAGCAACTTTGGCCAACTCACGCCTAACATCCGGTCTATTAACCTAAACTTCAACTCTATCACGGATCTCCGCCCGCTTCTCAACATCAAACGACTGAGCGAGCTCCTTCTAGCAAGCAACAAGCTGGAGCGCCTTCGCGCAAACGCTATGGTGCTGGGCAAGCTAAACACGCTCACCAAACTGGACTGGCGAGACAACCCCCTTACGCTGCGCTTTTATGCTCCAGCATCCGAAAACAGGATCATGTCCCTCCGACGGAAGCCTGAGGAGGAACAACTTATGAACCGTTTTGCTCTTCCTAATGGAGAGGTTGAAGCGGACGTTCAGCACCTCTTACGACTAGATTACGAGACTCGCATTAGGCGGCGGGTCACGGAGATGATGTTGGCTAATCTCTGCAAGAATCTGAAGGAGCTAGATGGCCTCCCTTTCGACAAGGCACGCGTGCTCGTCAAGGACGATGTATGGGAGCGTCTCTTGTTTCTCGGCGTAATACAGCGCAAACGGGCAGATACAGCCGTTGATGATAGCGAGTGAAACATACGGGCGACGTGGACGTGGGTATCGGTGGGGGGGATTTGGCGCGCATATTGACCAACGGAACGTTACATTAGCTTGGCGTTTGGGATGGCATCGTTCTCTTCACACTTTTTTCACTGGTTTTTGCATAGCATTTGGCATATGAGCATCTTCTAGGCGTCTTTTCTTCTTGGCGTCTCTCAAAAAAGCGAGCATTAGGCGCTTAGCTGGGATTTAATGAGTCACGAGCTGTATTGGTAGCGAACAAACTTTGATATATGGGTGTCAGTGCGAACTTTAGCTGATATGAACTGAGCCTTGGATACTTGTGATCAGCTGGGCAGCCGCCCCCGCGCTCCACTAAAACAGCTCCGCCGAGGCCCGTGCATTGAATCGATTCAGTCCCCGTGACACGCAATCATGAACCCACATGTTCGTCATATCGCAATGATCACCATCTAACACACATCCAAACATGGCCAACACATCTGAGGAGGGTCGAGCAGTGCAGCTTGCAACCAAAGCCGAGGAGAGCACAAAGAAGGGCGAGTTAGCGGTGGCAGCTCGGTACCTGCGTGAAGCTAGTACCATTGCACCTGAACATCCGCAGATCAAAGAAGCATGGGTTGCCCTGAAGGAAGCAGAAGAAGAGAAGAGTGAATTTCTGGAAATTTGCAGGGTATGGGCAAGGAGCAAAGATGAGCATGATGGGGAAAGGGCGCTAAAAGCTATGCGATCACATGGCTTGAAAGAGAAAGAGGCAGAGCAGGCTATGGACATCCTCTTCGACTTCAAAGGCGAAGATGACATCTTAGATCAGGTCTCAGGCGAGCTATTGCAAAATACTGGAGCTCAGAAATGGCTCGCAAACGCAGTGCGGGAGCAGCCGACCCGGATATACTACGAGATGTTCGAACGCGGAGACGACTCAATCGACGGCTTGCTAAAGGTTTTGCTCAATCGAGCGGTTTGGCCAGACGACGAATCATTCAAGACCGGGCATAGGGATATGTTTATGCTCAGCTTGGCAATGATGATGGAAGAAGCCCTTGAACACCCGGAGCGGGCGATGAAGGGCATTGCACAACTCCTTGCTCATTTTGCGGAGCATCTCAAGGGCATTATTGACGCAGACAGCTTTGATGTAATCTTGGCATCCCTTGATATTCGACTCCCGACCAAATTACGAAGCCAGGCCACACTCGCAAGTATCAAGCTATTTGAGCTTGCGCCAGACACCGCTGGGGAGTTGATCTCAAAATTTGTCACGGCGAAAACAAAGAAGGGCGAAGCAAACGACCTTGTTATCGCTTTCTCCGCGGCTGCCGCTATCTTCCCTGTCGCTGTCACAGCAGCTGCAGCCCTGTTCCTCACAGAAGGCTTCGTCAGTACACTTGTGCCTAGAGTTCAGAGCAAGAAGTCCGTCAACCTGGAACAAGCAACTCTGGAGCTGATCAGCGCTGCGTGTGTGGACAAGAATTGCAGAGAAGCGATTAGCAAGCATTGCAGAGAATGGCTAGAAGATATGGTCACGGAGAGCCAGAACAAGAAGCGGGCCAATCTAGCTGCGCTGATTCTTGTGAAGCTGGGCGAGGAGCAGCCATCTGATGAGACTCCACGGATTGTCAGAGCAGAGAAAGTGGATCAGAGCGATTTGATCGCTAGCTTCAAGTCCATGGTCATAGGAGGCGACGTCTCTTCCAAGCAAGACTCAGTCGAGGGACTTGCATATGCGTCCCTTCAACCGAAAGTCCGAGAAGATCTGTCCAAATCCCCAAAGTTCATCAAACGCCTCATCGAGACCATGAGCGATCCTTCATCGCCAAAGAATATCGTTTTCGGCGGTCTCACCATTCTCGTCAACATTACCCAATACCAGCCTTTGCAATCGGAAGAAGAGAAACGAATGGCGCAACTGAAAGCGTACGCGAACGTACAGAAGCCATCTGCTCCACATGTGCTCCTCAGCGACGAGGATGTTATGATACGCTGTAAGCGCGTTCTCGACGCAGGCGTTGTGCCATTGCTGGTGCACGTATGCAAGAACGGCTCTCCCTCGATTCTCACTCAGAGTAGCCTGATACTTCTGAGCTTGTGCAAGGACACTAAGAACCGCGGGACGATGGCACAACAGGGTGCAGTCAAACTGCTCATCCAGATTTACGACCACATTTTCACAACAAATGAGGCCTCTACAACAGGCACCACACCGTTCCCACCTGCAGCCCTGCCCACGACAGCGCAAGCGCTGTCTCGGCTGCTTATCAGCATAAACCCCTTGCACGTCTTCAATGCTGCGTTGCCGAGTACATCTGCCATTCGGCCGCTGATAAGCCAGCTGGCACGGACGGAGTCGTCGACATGGCAATTGCACGCTTTCGAAGCCTTACTCGCGCTTACCAACCTCGCTTCGCTGGACCGAAACACGCAAGACCACATTATTAGACAATCCTTTGATACTGTGGTGGATGACCTGCTGCTGAGCCAAAACACTATGGTTCGCCGCGCATCGACCGAACTCATTTGCAACCTCATGGCCTCTCCAGTCTGCATAAGCAACTTCGCCGACGGATCGCCCCGCGCGAAACATCGTCTACATCTACTGTTGGCTATGACGGATGTAGACGACAACGCCACACGTTCCGCAGCCGGTGGTGCCTTGGCCATGTTACTTTCCGTAGACCTCGCCGTGCTCGAGTTTTTGAAGCAGGATAAGAGCGTGGAGTGGTTGGTGGGTTTGTGTCAAGACGAAGACGAGGGCATTCGATACCGCGGTGTGGTTTGTCTAAGGAGCGTGGTAGATGTAAAGGAAGGGAAGGAGAAGTGCAAGGGCAAGGGTGTTGTTGAAACGCTCAAGGTAGTATTGAAGGAGAGCCGGAGCCAGGAGGTTCTGGGTGTTGGCGTGGAGACGCTGAAGATACTGCTGGGTCAGTAGCGGTATATTTTGTTGAAACCAATCATTAGCGATGATGGCTTGATAAACGGAACATACAGTATGTAGTATGGGACAAAAGTTCGCATTCTTGGAGTGGCGTAACGACGAAGCGCTCATGATCCCCATTCCGGTATCAAGAGTAGAGCAGTATGTGAACAGCATCTTGACTACCACAAATTATCTGGAACACATATCATATCCAATATTGAATCTAGGTGTAGCAGGCCTCTATGTCAGCCGGCGAAGGAGGGCGGCCATGTTGGCTTAGTAAGAGGCCAATCAATCATGCATCGTCCCGTTCCCCGAACCTGTCCACGCAATCACCCGGCTGCCTGATCCAATTGCGCAATCATGTCTGCTTTGCAGTCTGCAGTGTTCGATGAGATCCCGCGACGGGATAAAGAGGGAGCCCCTCGCGTCCTCGCCACATACTAATCACGCGTTAACACAGCTACCGCAGTCACGTCGTTTGCTCTCTCGCGCCTCTACCCTCCCGCGAATCGCACATGAGCACCAACCATGCAAATCACCGAGCTTGCCCTCCTTCACCTCTCCTGCGACGTCACCGTCGACAATGTCGCCCTTCGCTCGAAGCTGTCGCACGCAAAGACGGTGATGCAGAAGTACACGGGGCATGCGTTTTACTATATGCAACAGATTGAAGAGCCAGCATTGGTATACATAGTGGGAGAATGGGACTCGCTCGATCAGCACATGGACAAGTTCATCCCCAGCGCGGACAACCAAGCTCTCTTGGAGAGCCTCAAGGGCGCGCTCACGGTCGAACGGCTGGAACACATTGATGTGCCGCACGCTGATCTGCCTTTGCCCAAGCGTGAAGCTCAGCTTGAGCACGCTCGTCAAGGAGAGCTGATCTGGAGTATTGTCCGCTATTATATCAAGGACGGAGCGAAACAGGATTTTCTCGACACTTTGGAAGCGAACAAGCACTATATCCAAGGTTTCGTCACGGAAGGTACAATTGGCGGAGGCTGGCGTATAGACAAGGAGGATGGCAAGGAAGTGTTTGTATTGCTGTCTCCATGGAAGAGTGTTGAACAGCATCTCGAATTTGGCAAGACGGATGGATTTCAGAAATATGCGCAGATTCGGAAGTATATCGACGGGGCCGATATCAAGCATGCTAAGCTTTTGGATATCTAGGACTCTAGTACAGTGCCCTTTGGTTATATGTATGCCATGGTGACAGCCGAGCAGGTATCGAATCCATCATCTAGTCCTAACCACTGCTCTTTGCGCTTCCTTATGTTAGCTTCATTCAGTAGGTCCATGCGAAAGGATGGCTAGTAATGCGATACAAGCGTGTCTGCATTGATCAACAGTCAATGTCAGCGGGTCTTGGGCGCTTTCTGTTCAGGATCAAAGGTGGGAGCGCTTGCTGATAAGCAGGGGTCTTATCTTCGGAATGATTCCGAGGCGAGCCCCTCACGATCATGCAGGATGTAGTCGAAGTGCTAGAACGCCTATGATGATGGCTATAAGTAAGGCATCAGGTGCTGTCGACGGACGCATCTACCTTGGGTACTGCCGGACTCAAAGCCCAAGCAAGAGTATTACGAGATGAATTACTTACCGGATGTCCTCCCTCATGTTAGAGCCATGGCTTCTGGCCATTTGATAGCCATTTCTTTCATCGCGGCTTCTGTATTTGCTGTATACAAGGTATGTATGAGCAAGTTATGCCGATGATTAAAACTGACCTCAACAGCTACTCACCCGCACCGACATTCCCTACATCCGAGGCATTCCAGAGATTCCTGGCGCCCTGCCCGTCACTGGACATCTGACACAACTCGGGGATGACCATGCAACAGTATGCGAGAAGTGGTGGCGCCAGTACGGTAACTCTGTATTCCAGATCCGGCTTGGAAATACGCGCGCAGTCATCGTCAGCTCGTTTGAAGACTGCAAGAAGATACTCGTGTCAAACTCCCAAGGCTTGATCGATCGACCGAAACTGTATACCTTTCATGGGCTCATCTCATCGACCCAGGGCTTTACTATTGGCAGCTCGCCATGGGACGAGAGTTGTCGCAATAAACGGAAGGCGGCATCGACTACCCTCAGTAAGAGCATGATGAAGAATTACTACAACATGTTTGACTTGGAGTCTTATTGCATCGCAAGAGATTTGAACAGGGATAGCAAAGGCGGAGAGGTCGAAGTCAGTTTCCGGCCGTACATTCAGCGATATGCACTCAACACGACCCTCACGCTGTGCTACGGCATACGAATGGATGCTGTTTATGATGACCTGCTCCGCGAGATCCTAGAGGTTGGCTCCGCAATCTCACTGTTGCGATCTGCATCGGAGAACTATCAAGACTACGTCCCTATTCTACGCTACCTGCCGAACAACGAGAAGAACCGGCGATCAAAAGAATTGCGCGAGAGGCGCGACAAATACCTCAATGAGCTCCTCGACAAGGTGCGAGAGATGATCAACAAGGGCACCGAGAAACCCTGCATCAGCGCCGCTATTCTCAAAGATGAAGAAACGCGACTCACCGGAGTCGAAGTCAGTTCGATTTGCCTTTCCCTTGTATCTGGTGGCTTCGAAACCATTCCAGGTACATTGGTGTCTTGTATCGGGTCTTTGTGCACACCAGAAGGCCAGCTGTTTCAAGACCGGGCTTATCAAGAAATCCGCAAAATGTATCCAACTGACGAAGACATGAAAGCAGCGTGGGGGGATGATTTTGAAAAAGAGGAGGTACCTTACTTGAATGCGATTGTGAAGGAGGCGGGAAGGTATTACACGGTCAGCAACATGAGTCTGCCGCGAAAGACTATGAGTGATGTGCGTTGGGGCGAAGCTGTGATACCCAAAGGGACAATGGTATTGATCAATGCTCAGGCTGGTAACCATGGTGAGCGACACTACCTTCGACTTGAGCTTTGATGGTAAATCTAATACATGTAGATACGGATTACTGGGGCCCTGATGCCGCAACTTTCAACCCAGAACGCTGGCTCACACCACCCACCGGCTCGTCGTCCCTCTACACCGCAGACTCTCATCCAAATCCGCCACACCTATCTTTCGGTGCGGGCTCGCGCTCCTGCCCTGGTGCGCTTATAGCTAGCAAGCTGATATACGCGGCACTGTTCCGTCTGCTCAGTCTGTACAAGATCGAAGCTAGCGCAACACATCCTCCAAACACAGACTACGTTGACTACAACGCAATAAAGAGCGCGCTGGTAGCCATACCGCGAGATTTTGCAGCACGGTTGACACCAAGGTCGAGTGCCGGCGTGGTAGAAAGTGTGCTGAAGGAGGGCTCACGAAGGACTGCGGGCTTCTACAAGGAGTGAAATGCGGATTGTTAGCTTGAGTAGTACCTGAGTTCCCTCGACGTCATGTCGCTTGCAACGTCGTACAAACGAATTGCCCTCGCTGGCGTCGGTCGAGTCCATGCTCCATTGCTCCTGCCCTCGATTCACCCACCTTGGTACATGCGGTCGCGCACGCCTGCTCAACTAGCCAGTAGCACGCCTTCCACCATAATCTCTCTTCCCGCCCAATTCCCATCTCTTCAGCCGGCGATATGATGCTTCGGATTGCGACAGGCTCCATTATTGCGTTGGCTACGAACGCCCTCGGCCGTGTCATCAACAACCCGCCGACGTCGCCGGAGTCGTCTTTGCAGCTTGACACCAGACTAATCAATATCTCGGCCGCGCCTGCAGGCTTTGCTCGCGATCTTTCCGGCAACCTGCCCGACTTTTTTGATCCCGGGCTAGGAGGCGATTTCGATCCCCAGCAATGGGCGGACCAAGAGCTATGGGACAGATACGTCGCCAAGGGCCACCATCTCACCTGCCTTATGGAGGCTACAGATAGAGGCGCTGGATGGCTCTCGAAAGATACTCGGCACCCGCCTTCGGCCGCTAGCCGATGGACAGGCGACCTCAGGGGTATGTCTATTCACACTTCTCACCCTCCACACTTTATGTATTAGGACCAACAGCAGCAGACGAACTCGCGCGGTGGAACTGGCACGAAGCCTACTACGACAAGGACTGGGAATGCAATTTCGAGCAAGAAGGACTCAAGGGCGCTTTCAACGGACTCGGCCTCGATGCTCGGCCTCTTTGGGACGAAGATGGCGAAAAGGCAAATGGCGATAATGATTGCTATGCGCTTCATCATTGGGAGATGGAGAGTGCTGATCCGAATGACCCGTGGGCGGAGATGATGCCGATTCTCGAGCAAAAGTATCGGGTTGATGGGAAGGAGTATACGGTATGTGGGACGCTTGCTTCGGCGTGGAAGTAGAAATGGTGGGATACGAAGTAGATACTGACTGACCATTTCCAGGCCACCGGCGCATCCTACGAGTTCGCAATCAACTACGTAGGTGGAGCCATCATCGCCAAGAACATCAACAGCCCGCGTAGCGCTGTACAAGAGAAAGGCATCTGGGACCGGAAAGCAGAGCCAGATGAACTCCCTGATTTGCAGTACCTTTCTGACGTGTACTGGGGCTATTGGGCTCGCAATAACCTGGACGTCAAAAAGTTTCGCATATATGGTGCTCACCACGTTATTAATGATGATACTGTGCTTTTTGCAACGCGCGCACTCCGGAACAAGGGCAAATCTAAGTTGGAAAAGTGGCCCGGTGTCGAGTTTGAGAGGGGGACTGAGGAGCATCTGGCGTTGATCGGTACGTATGCTTTTCTTCCCTCTCTCTCTCTTTCGTGGATTCTCTGTGTGCTTGATGTGGGAAGTCGATTACGCCCACGGTCGACTGCGGCCATCTCCAAGCTTCATGTGGTGGTTTGAATCTCAGAAGTGTGTTTTACTGACCCCTTACAGCCTCCCCAATAGGTGCAACAGCCGCCCACTTCCTCGTCGCCCACAAAGCCGAACTCGGCATCAAATGGATCACCAAGGTCACAGTCGTCATGAACGGGCCATCTTCAGATGGAAGTCGGAGGGTCGGGGAGGAAATGCATCTTTTCTTCTCGATTGGGGATGTTCCTCAGGACGAGGTTACGAGGCCGGATGAGGAGGACAAGGAGACGGGTCGGGTTCAGAGCAATGTCCTCCACGCACGAGATGAAGGGAAGCATGTGGTTAGGGAACACAAGGTCATGGCGAATCTGTAGAGGAGCAGCTGTGTGGGTAAGCTCGTCGCGTACCGCGTACGTGGGGCTGAGCTCCACTCGGTAATGCGTGCAAACACTCACGCCTGGCTGGAGACGTTCATTCGTCTCTTTGGGTAGCTCTACAGGCAAATGGAAATATGTTCGCAGATACCATGGCGGCGCTGAATGTCGCTACCAGCTTGTGAGAGTAAGGGAGCTCCGCGATTAGGTTTCTTGTCCCGGCGCACAGACACTTTCCATGGAAGAAGCTTTTCGACGGCACCACTTCCGCGAGTTTCCACAGCGTGTGCGAGTGCGCTGCACCGCTTTCGCTCAACTGACGGAAGGTGATTGTCGTGGAGGCACACTGTAAACTTGACAGTCGACGTGGGTGTTCTCCAAGGCTCGAGTAGTGCGCGGCCAATGAGATGGCTCAAACTTACACCGCCAAAAATTCCAAGGTTCTCACCGCGCAATAAGTCCGGCAAAAACATTCCACAAACCACTGCAGGGTCGAAGGGCTCAACGTTGGGGTGATCATGGGCCGCCGACCCAACCAATTGATCCTCGAGTACTTCGAGCGCGGCCCTAAGCTTGAAGATGCAAGTAACCGGTACCAGCACACGTGCAAGTCGTGCGGCGAAAAGGTGTGTAGCCCCGCGGTGGAGTGCTGCTCAAAGGCGAAATTGAAACATGGTAGCTGACCAAAACATTCAAGTTCCCTAAAGGCCGCATAGATAGCCTCACAAACCACCTCGTCAAAAAATGCCCTGCGCTTCCTCTCCAGGACCGGCAGCGCGCGCTGCTGCAGATGCACGAGCTGCCCCTCCCAGACAATATGACGCATACGGCCAATACGAACGCACCGGGACCGAGCCAGATGCAGCATGGGCAGAAAATGAACCTCCCATTTGCGCCCTCGAAACAGCTCTCGGCCCTTGAGACGCTGGCGGAGGTCTCGCGACAACACTTGGACTTGTCTGGGAAGCGCATGGCGGAGAAGCAGCCCTCGCAGGTGCAACACAACCACAACAACGCGAGCCACGCGGGACTCCTGGAGGAGTTCTTGATACAAGATGACAGGCCAGATGGCTCGGACATGGGCGGACTGGCTCAGGGCATGGACATGTCAAACCCGCCGGCTATGTCGACCATGTACCAGTTCAACAGCGGCCTGCACCACTCGCCGACAACCTCGCCGAACATGGGCCATATGCCACTCTCGAACTCGTCGTCCATGTCGCATATGGTTCCTTCGCTCGTCATGGCCGCATCTGCCGCCAATGATCTGATGCCGCTAACCAACGGCATGTCAATGGACACGGACATGAATCTCGCGGGACACGGCATGCATGGCATGTCAGACGGGAAGTTCTTTCATCCTCAGGCGCGCGGGCACTGGCCGAATATTCAGCCCAATTCTCTTGACCCAATGCTGCAGGATCATGGCAAGGAGCATATGCAGATGAACGACCATCATAACAAGGGTATGGGTCATCAGCGGCCGCTCGCTATGAACACTGGCAACCAGACTCACTTCACGACCGATTTCAGCATGAACCAGAAGCCGGCAAAGCCAAAGGTTAGGGGTCGCTTCACAGATTCCAGGCGGAAGGAAGTGCAGGAGGTGCGAAAACGAGGCGCATGCATTCGTTGCCGCATGCTCAAAAAGCCTTGCTCGGGGGAGAACCCTTGCAATACGTGTCAGAATGTTGAGAGCGCGCGGTTATGGAAGCAGCCTTGCATTCGAACGCGGATAGCAGAGGAGTTTGGTCTCTACACTGCAGGTCTGCACAGCGTGCTTGCATTCCATGCCATAAATCAAGCCAAGGGTCAAATACGGCTTGACCGGACGCAGGGCCGGGTAGAAGCCACCCATTTCCCTGCGTCTGGGACCTTCGCGACCTTCACGCCGCTGAAGTGCCAACAAGCCCAAGCAGTCCAAAACACCGACATCGATCCTGCCATTTTCTCTGGACTTGCGTCACCAGACCTGGAACTGATAGACAGCGACGATGACATTAGCGGAAAGGTAGATCACTATGTGAAGAAGATGGCCGGTCACTTCTCCGACACGGAAGATTCGAATTTCATGAAGGCGACAGTGCACAGCGCGAAGAGCATAGCATCACTAAGCCCAGATGGACTCATATCCAAGGCCCTGGAACTCTGGAATCTCACACGCATACTCACGTCTCGCAATCTCGAATGGCACCTCTTCTCCAACCCATCCGCCCTGCCTGCCCCCGCGCCTTCGACATTGTCGCCCTCGGATGTGGAAGATGCGGCTCGTACGCCCATCACGCCTCTCGAGCATGCTGCGTCATACAGTCTCATTACCATGCAGCTCATGGGCGCGACAGAGAAGCGCGCCGCATGCCTCGCACGGATTGTCATGAACGACCTCGAACGCCGCCTACTCCAGCGCCAACAAGCAAACCCCTTTGAAACCTTCCTTGTTGCCGTGATCCTCCTGGCCTGCGTAGAGCGAATGTGCTGGCTCTTCCGGTCCTGGGAACTGCCATTGGTAACCGCAGAAGATGGTGATGGCGGTGAAGATGGATTCAAAGCATCATCCTCCATGTCCACCGATCTCGCATCCGCCCTTCAGTCTGGCGGCACAACTGCGCCCACTTCCTCTTCCTCTTCCCCCTCGGCCCCACTACCACCACCACCACCACACGACCTCCCATGCTCGTCTCAAAACGGTCTACGTAACCCCCGCTGGCCCCTTGACAAGTCGCCGTCAGTATTCTCGCAGCAAGGCGAAAAATTCAGCGACATCCTCAACATGCTGCTCAAGATGCGCGGCGTGCCCCCCAAAATCACGTCCATGGGTCTCGATGCTGCGCTCACGGTGTGGAACGAGGATGCAGACGATAGAGTGAGGGAGTGGTATGATGGCATTGCTGTTACGCCGCAGATGCTGGATGAGCGGGCGAATGCGCGGTTTGTGGGTGAAGAGCCGGGGGAGTGGGAGATGAAGTTTGTGGGCAAGATTATCAGGGGGGACTGAGTGGGCGGGATGCATGTTTGATATGTGTGCACGGGGTGGCCTTTTGTGTTTTCTTCACGGAATGAATTGTTGATGATACCATGCAGCTGGACAGGAGACGGACGTGTAGGCGCTTGTTTGCGTGTCTTTGAAGGAATAGATCCTGATGATGATGATGATGATGATGATGATAAGGTTCTCGTTGCTCCATCGGCTTCTCTTTCGAATGGGCAATTTCCTACGTTTGGCTACTCGATAACACGACATGATGGATCTATAGATGGGATGATGAAACTGGCCGTTCGACACACAACAGCTCAGCTCTTGAGTGCCTCGAGGCGGCCCCGCATCTGAGCCAGCATTTCCGCCTGGTCCTCTTCCTCCTCCTCTTCCTCTGGCTGCGGCGCAGTAGGAAGCTCCTCTTCCTTGGCCTTGGTAGGCGGTAACTTGTCCTTGAGCACCTCACTCAGGACCTTGTCTACTTCCTCCTCGGCCTCATCCGCCTCACCCTCCAGCATCTCGTTCTCGCCTAGGGTATCATCTAGCATCTCCTCGATAATGCCCGCCTTCATCAGCTCAGAGCTGAGTTCCCGCATGGTGCCCGTCAGCTCTGGTAGCCTCACCAGACTATTTACATCCTTCATGATGCCCGTGCTGGCTTTGATGCTGCCCTCGATCTTCCGGACGGAAAAGGCCTCGTTGACCTGCATCTGCACGCTATTCAGCTGCGCCTTGGACGTCATGAGGCGCGTGTTCTGTTTCCGGACGCGAATCAGCTCCCGGGCGAAGATGCGGACGTCCTGGTTGGCCTGCCTGGCCATGGAGGGGTTGCGTTGGGCGCGTTTGGAGGATTGCTGGATGAGCGTCTTTGTTTTTTGCTCCGTGGCCTTGAGCTGCTGGATGTCGCGATCTAGTTTGCGGACGTTCTGGCGCACGAGAGCGTTGCATTTGCGCTTCTAGGGGCCTGTTAGATGGTTGAGGTAGGCGTGCGGTGTATAGAGGTGGTGTGTACCTGCTCCTCGGGCGTGGGCTTCCACAGGAGACCCTTGATGGTCTCCATGGTGGGCAGTCAGTCGGGCCAGATGTGCGCAGTCGTGCTCTTGCAGGCGCCAGGTCCGTGGTGATTTGGGGGTGGATGTCGTCTGCGCTAATGGGTGCGGATAAAGCGGGAGTGGGCAGGTCCAAGGAGTGGGAAACGCGTGATCAAGGCGGCGATCAGCAATTAGCAGAGTCGCAGCTGTAGAGATGTTGGTGCATACGAGGGCAGGGCAGTGTGGTGAGGGCGCGATGATTCAAATGCATGTATGTGCATGTGCATGCCATGCCATGCCAGGGTCCGCGGTGCCGTATGGGTGCCTCGCCGGCTCCAGCACTGAGCTCGGGCCCATTGTGACGTTGAGCTCTTCGCGGGGCAGGCGCAACCACCCACTAGCCTCCAGCTCCAAGTCTGTCAATCAACGCGGCATTGGCGGAGACGATTAAACAAATTCCAAGAAACCTATCGGATCCACCGCCCCCTATTCCCATGCGCTGCATTTCGTAACGGATCGCCCAAAACCGGGTCGTTGAGCTTCAAGATTCTATAGAGCTTCTATTACTTTCCACGCTAGTCCCTCCACAACACTGCATTTCTTCCGCCTTCAATCTGCTTCTTCCAGACAAACACTCCCACTGAACAACAATTCACCTCGGCTACCTCCACCACCACACGCTTGACTCAAGTTCGAACCCGATTGGAGATTATACCACAGAACCACCGCTTTCAAAATGACTACCGTCACTCCAGAAGGTAAGCTGCAGCCTTGCCCACCCTCGAGATGCTCCTGAAGGCCCCTACCGAGCTTGTTCCGCGCGGGGAGAGGGGGCGCGCGTCTTTCCATTCCAAGTCAGACCCGGGCACATGTGCACGACGTACGGCCCATTTGCGACCGACGGCGAAGCATCCGCAGAGCCTTCATCCAGTGCGAATCAACGCGTGCTAACTGCCATAGTCACTTGGGCGCAGCGCTCATCCGTCGACGACCCCGAGAAGAACTACGTATACCTCACCATCGTTGCCGCCGATGTACCCGAGTCGGATATGAAGCTCGACCTCAAGGAGCAGTCCCTCAGCTTCAAGGGTACCTCAACTTCCAAGAAGTGCACATACGCCATCGACCTCGAGTTCTTTGCAGAGATCGACCCCAAGGAGTCCAAGATCAGCCACAGCGGTCGCGACGTCACATTAGTACTGCGCAAGAAGGAGCTCAAGGAGGAGTACTGGCCCCGCCTGCTCAAGGACAACAAGAAGATGCACTTCCTCAAGACCAACTTCGACAAGGTAAGCCGTGCAGGAAGAGGAGAACAAGGAGCACTGAGCTAACACACCACAGTGGGTTGACGAGGACGAGCAAGACGAGGCCCCCGAGGACGAGTCAATGAACCAGATGAACCCAATGGCCGGCGCCGGTGGTGGCGACGGAGGTTTCGGCGGCATCGATTTCAGCAAGCTTGGCGCCGGCGGCGGCATGGGCGGCATGCCTGGCATGGAAGGCATGGACATGAGCCAAATGATGGCCAACATGGGTGGCGGTGGCATGCCCGGCGGCATGGGCGGCGACGACGACAGCGACGACGACGACGATATGCCCGAGCTTGAGAACGACGAGGACAGCAAGGACAAGGCACCCGCAGCCGCCGCATCAGGCGACAAGCCCAAGATTGAGGAAGTTGCGTAGACTAGCAACAAGACTAATATCGATGAGATTGTGGAGATTATGTATCTTCTCGCGGCGAGTGTTTGAACCCGCAAACGGGATTGGGTGGCGCGCACGACTGACTGGCCCTTGACTACTCAATATTTGGGGAAAGGCATACGAGTCTGTTCCACTATGACTAGGGATGGATTTGCATCTATGAGTCGATATGTTCTCTGGAACCGAAGCGCGCTGGTGCAGGTAACGATCACATTACGCAGTATATGACAAAACAAGACGAATCAAGCTTTCATGAATTGAAACTTCCCACTGTGTCATTGAATAATGTCGATTGGTATATTTGAGATTCTAGTCTATCTCTAAGTTGGGGTATATTGCTAGGATTCCGAGGCCTCCCCTTGGTCACTCTATAGAATCTTACGGTTTAGTTCCGATTTGCCAGCTCTCGTATGGAAAGTCTACCAGGCTGTGGTGCAGCCTAGCCCAGCCATCATCAATCTCACCAGGCATGCCCGTCTTCCGCTTTCCTTGTACCGCTTTCTCCTCTAGGTTCTGTAGCTTCTCCTCCTCGCTCTCCTTGTGCTCCCCGGTCAGTCCAGCAAGCACCTCCTTCTCCCTGCCCTTGTATTCAACCAGCAGATCCGGGTGGGGGCACCACACCACCTGCATGCCAGCTCTGCGTCCCGATTCCACGCCCGGTACACTATCCTCAAACACCAGACACTCTTCGGGCTGAATAGGCGGCTGACCCTGCTCTTCCATTGTCTTGTTGAGCGTAGAAAGCGCAACAAGGTAAATGTACGGTGCAGGCTTACCCTTACCGGGCGGTATCCTAGGGTCATCGCCCAAGACCTTGTGTTCAGGCGCGAACCTATCAAACAAGTAGCCCAGATGCGAGCTCTTGAGCTCAAAGTTCGCCTTGTGACTGCTCGTCGCAAGGGCAATGTGTACGCCCCTGCTCTTCAGGCCATCCAACAGGTCAATGACGCCAGGCAGCGGCTTTGTATTCGGAAAGGTTTTCTTCTGGAGTTCTAGTTGCTCGGCGAGGAACTGCTCTTTCGAGATGGGCAGTTGGGCATACTCGTGGAAGATGTGTGCGGCTTGGGGGCCAGGACGGCCTTGTAGTTGTGCTTTGATGGACCAGGGGAGGGGGGGACGACCGTAGCGCTCGAGAATTGTGTTTGTGACTATGCTGTAAAGATCTTCGGAGTCGATCAGCAGGCCGTCCATGTCGAATAGGGCGGCCCTTATGCGAGGTGGTGGGGTGGTAGTGCTGAACCATGTCAATTGAAGTTCCAGCGAGCCATTTGAGGTCACAAAACTTACTTTGAACCCATCTTGACCTTTTTTTCTGAGGCGTTTGAGATGATGTATAGAAGAATGAGGACGTGTGTCTGGGGGGGTTCAATTGAGAGAGATTTTCAGGAGCTGGGGCGAGGTGAATGTTCAGAGGTACCCCACGCCCCGTGGATGGCCGAGACGTGGGGCGCTAGTCGGACCTCCGTTCCGCCCGCAGACGTCACTTTGGCAAATAGATCTACCGGTACTACCAACGGCCGACCGCGGATATTGACAGCCCGATATAGACTTGAGCCTTGTACACAAGCTATGGCATCACAATACGACGCCAATTCAAAGCCTGAGATGGCCGAGGTAGCGACACCCGAAATCTTCCCGCCAGACGAAGAAAAGAAATTGCTTGATGAAGCGAATACGGAAAAGGCATCTGCGAATAAAACATTCACATCCGGCGAATACAATGGCGCGATACAGGGCTACGAGAAGGCTCTCGCAGTCTGTCCGACATACCTCGAATACGACATTGCAGTCCTGCGTTCGAACATAGCAGCATGCCACTTGAAGTTGGAGGAGTGGAAGCAAGCCGTAGAATCAGCCACACAAGCCCTGGAAGCACTAGACCGCATAGATGCTCCCCCAGCCCCAAGGGACACAAGCCACCAAGATGGAGAGCATCAGGCATCCGGGAGCGGCGCCATTAACGAAATCGACGACACTACTGAAATCTACCTCGACGCTCTCGCCCGCACCAACCACAGCATAAACGACGTCCACAAGTTACGCACCAAAGCGCTTCTCCGCCGCGCAAAAGCTCGTCACGAAGTCGGTGGTTGGGCCTCTCTCCAGGGCGCGCTCGAAGACTACCAAGCCCTGTCCAAACCGCCTCATCAGCTCTCAAGTCTGGATCTGAAAGCAGTGCAAGCTGCGCTAAGGAAGTTGCCGGGACAGATGGACGAGGCGAAGAACGCCGAGATGGCGGATATGATGGGCAAGTTGAAACAGCTGGGCAATGGCATCTTGAAGCCGTTTGGACTCAGCACGGAGAATTTCCAGTTTACCAAGGATGAGAAGAGTGGGGGGTATAGTATGAACTTTAATCAGGGTGGGAAGTAGGATGGCGCAGAGGCAGGGTAATGAAAGGCTATGAGAGATATCCCTTCTTCCGTCTATAGCATTGCATCTTTGATCGTGGGCGGTAGCATTACATCGATCGAATAGCCACGATGATCTTGTCATGGCTGCATCCTTCAGTCCAGACGATGGCCCGAGCCCACGTCGAAGAATTCGGCTCAAGGGATGGATTTTATTATACCTTCAATCTGTACCAAAATAACTACTGAATGATTCGTTGTAATACCTAGTTACACGATTGGCAACGATAATATATTTGAAAAAGGTCTCCTGAGCTTCATCACGGATCAAGCCGAACAGTATAGAGGACTATAGCCTGCAACGGCTCGAGACCAAAGTCGTTGTATGGATACCAAGGACCCAGCACCAAGCCGTTACTCAAGGACCATTGCCCGATTGGTGACGATGGCCTCCCAAAGGAACCCACGGCATTCTAGACGCCGCAACTAGCATGACGTCTGCCGAGGTGGGCGATCGAGACCGCGCTAGCCGGGCCGATGTAGCGCACGCTTGCGATGGGCTCCCACTCCTTGTATCGTGAGTGGCACGAATGAGCGGCGGATCTTGGTATACAGCTGTAGTGTGAGGAATAGCTACAGCGAGTATGCCGCTGGGCGATTCGACGGCCAGCAACAACTTTGCTTTTAACCTAGCGGCGCAGCCAAACGTCAGAGTCCCTTTTACATTGTAGACGGCTTAAATCTACACATGTTTCCATCGCCAGCGGAGGAACCTTGTGCCCAATGCAAACCTCCGGCCTTGTTGAAACCGAATCGGAAACCGTTGCGTCGACATGTTTACAGCCAACCCAAGGGAGCATGAATGGGACCCTACCCTCGCCCATTCCTTCATGAAGAGCTTCCTCATACTACACACCCTCCCATGGATGCGAACCAATTTCCAATTTGGAGGGTTTCAGCCGCGCCTACTCGACGTGATGAAGAGCCTACTGGGCTTTTCCTCTCCGCCTTCTCCTCCTCATGCTCTTTCCACGCCAACCGCAGACGAACCAGACTCAGATTACCACAACGACATACCCTACGTCAAGCTCAACAGCGAATTCCGCGACTGTCTTCGAAAACAATGGACAAACGATCCGAACCAACTCTATCTCGGTTGCTGCTTCGACCCAAAGCTCGACATCAACCTAGCCAAAGATTTCAACATCGAGGGTCTATGTCCAGTCGTCAAAGCCACAGATGGCGACCGCTTCATCCTACGAGACGCAAAAGCACGATACTATCTCTGGGATGCGTGGGATGGCCGATTACTCAGGTTCCGGGATTCGTGGACCGAAGGCTTCACGTCCAAGGAGCTGCTGGTCAGCAATCTCGTCTGCAATATGACGCGAGCCGAAATGGACACGGATGACATTTACAAAGAGAGATCGGTTGACTAGGCTAGATGGTGCAGGATATAGTATGATTTTCTTTGGGGAGGGGTTGAGAGCCGGACTCGAAGATTGTGAGGTTCGCAGCCTACCCCGGCGCCGGAAAAGTGATGTAGTCTCTAACGAAGTTAAACGAACCAATGACGAATTTATGAAACCCTCTTTGCCCCACTGTTTTTTTTACTGCCCTTCTTGGTCGGTGGCACCCCCTCCACCCCTCCCCCAATTTTGCTGGTGGGCTCGTGACTCCTCCACAGTGGGAAAGCATCGATTTGGTGATGGACAGCCTGCCATGCCGATACCTGATTGAGAAATTTCCGTATTAACGTAGAGGTGTTGAAATTCCCCCGAGCCCTTGACCTTTTTTTGCTTTTCTCAGTCGAACGGCACACCATGCCCCAATATCTGGTTAGACTTGCGCAAGCACACGAAAGCTTCCGCAAGGTCGAACTACAGGCCTTGGCAGATGTCGCTGGTGTGGCATTGAGTTTTGTCAGATATGAAGAAGATGTGAGTGATTCCGTATTTCTTTTCACTCAGCATTCCGCTTTGGACGCCTTTATTGTCACTGTTGTTTTCGAGTAAAGTCAGCGCAATAGAAAGATAAAGCCTCCCCTTTTCTTGTTCTCATTCATGTTCTGACGATTCAAGTCTCCCTATTGCATCGTGGACCTACCGTCAGACGTTGCGGCGCGAAAACTCATCGCCCGCAGCATTCTAGCACAAGGCATCTACGAGCTTTGGGGTGAGGGTGCGGAATACGATTCGCTTCACGAGTCTGTCCGTAATCTTACCGCTTCAAAATGGACTCAGTACGAGACTGCATCCTTCCGCTTTACGGTAGAAGGCTACCGCGGGGGTCGAACAAGCGATGAGCAGCGCGACATCATCGACAGTTTCTCCTACATGGCTTTCAAAGGGCCACCACGAATGCGCGATCCAGACGTGGCTTTTCGCGTCTTTGAAGACTACAATCTTGACGCCAAAAAGCCAAAGTATCTGTACTTTGGCCGCTTCATAGCAGACTCGTGTCGCAATGAAGCTAAGAAGACGTTTGATCTCAAGAAAAGACTCTACATCAGCACCACGTCAATGGACGCGGAGCTTACGCTAGTGACGGCCAACATTGCACAAGTCGCACCTGGAAAGCTATTCTACGACCCGTTCATGGGAACAGGCGGCTTCCCAATCGCTTGTGCTCACTTTGGAGCAGTGGTGTTTGGAAGCGACATCGACGGTCGCACGATCCGAGGTACTGGAGGCAGTGCTAGGAGAGGGCAGACGGGAAAATACGATGTGGTTGGCAACTTTAAGCAATATGGCATAGAGTCGAGGTATCTGGGTGCTTTTGTGTCCGATCTCACCAACACCCCACTAAGGGTATTGCCAACCGGGAGTAAACACAGCACCGGCTATCTAGACGGCATCGTCTGCGACCCACCGTATGGGATCCGCGAAGGCCTCAAAGTACTCGGATCCCGTCAGGAGCTGTTGGAGAAAGAGCGACAGTCACATCAAGATCAGTTCAAAGCTCCGGGCTACATTCCACCGAAGCGGCCATACTCCTTCACTGCGCTGCTCGACGACATACTCGAATTCGCTGTCGCAACGCTCGTACAAGACGGCCGAATCAGCATGTGGATGCCCACGGCCAACGATGAAGACATTGAACTCATAATTCCATCGCATCCCTGCTTAGAGCTGACTTCAGTCTGCGTGCAAGCCTTCAACAAGTGGTCCCGCAGACTATTGACGTATCGTCGTCGCCGCGAATCGGAGATTCCAGAGGGCGCATTGGATCCGGTCAAGAGGGAGTACGAAAAGGGGACGCGGGCTAGTGAGCTGAATGACTTTCGGCGCAAGTATTTCCAGGGGTTCAAAGAGTTTGAGAGTATGAAAAAGGAGTTTGTGAGGATGAAGATGGAGCCGAAGACGAAGGGGGAGGCTAATGGTGCGGAGGAGGTAACGAAGATAGAGACGACGTGAGCATTGTGTTTGCCAGATGCGCGTCCGTACTGCCTTGTGCACGATGGTGGGCGACTACATGTCTGGTTGTTTGTTTATCAGCAAATTCGATGGGAAAGTGCGACTTGCGGAGATGTTCAAACAAGCAAAAGCAATTGCACGCCAAGTCCATCCTCTCCACCGCTGTACTCCCGGGCAAAAGGGTTGGGGGGTGGGGGGTAGTCTCTACGGGTGTCGCAGTTTCTCCGCGAAAAGATGGACTATGACGTACACGCCGAGACCGATTGGTGGAAATGTTCAATACCTTCAAACTTCCCCATACCACTCCTTCCCCACCAAAAGCCACCTGGAAAATGTGGGAAAATGCCGATGAACCGTAGGTAGTCGGGGGACAAGTGCAGTCGTAGTTGAAATGTCC
The DNA here is from genome assembly GCA_003268315.1 of Stemphylium lycopersici. Lineage (NCBI taxonomy): Eukaryota > Fungi > Ascomycota > Dothideomycetes > Pleosporales > Pleosporaceae > Stemphylium > Stemphylium lycopersici. The sequence goes on from QGDG01000005.1 coordinate 329,464, forward strand.
GGGTCTTGTATAAAATGTAGGGTTTCCGCGTGATGGTGAGCGAGTATCAATCAAGGCATCTATCAGTCTAGTCCAACATCACCAGTCAAGATGTATCTTTCTTCTACGGTCTCGTACTTTGCCCTCTTCACGTCTCTTGTTACGGCTCTACCTTCACAGCAAGCCAAGGCCAAACCACCGTACTTTGCTCTAGCCGGCGACTCGACAACAGCCGTGCAATCCACGGGCGGCGGGGGTTGGGGCAATGGCTTCCTGAACACGACTCTGCACAAGGGGGCTACAGGGAAGAACTTTGGGCACAATGGAGCGACAACGGTGTCCTTCCGCAAAGGCGGGGACTGGGCCAATGTGCTCGCAGCAGTCAAGGACGCGTCGAAAAACTACGAGCCCTATGTGACGATCCAATTTGGGCACAACGACCAGAAGCCCGACAAGAACATCTCCATGGCGGACCTGACGAACAACCTGGTTGCTTTTGTCAAGGAAGTTCGCGCCGTGCCTGCGACACCCATCCTTGTTACGTCGCTTAGTAGACGCAGCTACAACTCCTCTGGCTTCATCGTATTGAACCTCGCTGACGTGACGGCCGCGACCAAGGAGGCGGCCGAGCAGACGGGAGCGGATATCATTGATCTCAATGGCGCGAGCACAAAGTACTTGAACGCTATCGGCGAGGACAACGCGCATACGTACAACTTGAACCCGACGGACAACACGCATCTGAATGACGAGGGAAGCGTTGTGTTTGGCAACCAGGTCGCCATGCTGATTGATGAGGAAGTGCCGGAGTTGAAGAAGTATGTCAAGCCGGTTGCGAGTATTGCAAAGGCGCTGAAGGCGGGCAAGTACATCTTCCCCGAGATGTAGGGGGGTTGTAGTCTAGGACTAGACGAATAAAAGGATGAAGATTGAGCAATGCATGTGCCATGATGTCTGCAGTTTTAGATGTATTTGAGATGGAGGGAGGAATTTGAAGTTCGGAGGCGACTGATAGACTTGATGGGCGAGGTCAGTTCTCATGCCATGAAAAGAGTAAGCAGTAGAAATTGGCGTGCAGCGGGGAGCACTCGTAGGGCTGAGCACAGACGCGCGAACATTTCGAGGAGGAAGATGCATCATTGAGTGAGGGAACTAACGCTCACAGCCCACCGACCATGTCATGACCGTCTCGGGCCATACAAGAGTGTAGGGAAACTGCAGCTTTACAGCCTGGTACGTTGGAGTCCTGCACAGGCATCTCCGAGCCGGACAGGCGCAAACTAGGCCATGGCTCTCCTCCGGCCAACATGCGCATCACTCGCGCGGAGACTTTGTACCGCACCAGCACATGTCGAGCAGTCGTCACGGTCCCCGCTGCTAGCCCTCGCACAGCGACACCGAGCCTCACGACCGCAATGTCGTTCCTTCGCCTACACACCCTGCTATCGAGCCCGGGTCATCGACACGCCGCAGAAGCCGAGCATCCCACAGGCCCGCAAGCGCACTGTACGAATAGGCCCTCTGCCCGAAGGCCCAGTCAGCGAAGCAACAATACAGCGCATCTTTGGCCGCAGGCTATCTCCGCAAGACGGCAACAATGTCCTGCGGATACTGCACCACCGGCGCACAGCAGGCTCGCTAGCCGACTATGGCGTGGACAACCTGGGGAAGCAGTATACGCACGTGAGCAGGGAGACGGCGCTCAAGGGGCTTGAGTGGCTACGAGGCAAATACCCAATAGATGAGGCGCGCGCAGCAGAGGAATGGGCCGAGAAGGAGGCCAATCGCATCTCCTACGAATTATGGCTAGCCGACCCCGAAACCGAGTCCAAGTACAAAGACCCCGCCCGCGCCTTCCGAGAGCAGATGGAGAAGGAAGAGGCGGAGAGGGTGCGCCAGGAAGAAGAGAACCAGAAGATTGGCATACTGCATGCGGGCAAGAGTCAATTCGAGCTCAACATTGAGGAGAAGAGGAGAGCGCGACTGGAGGAGATTACCCGCATAGCCGAAGAGAAGGAGCAGAAAGAAAGGGAAATGGAGGAGAAGCTGGCCACTGGAGAGTGGGTGCGGACACCGACTGGCACCCAGCTCATGAAGCCGGGCCAGACGACGTACGTCGATGTCTTTGGCCGCGAGCAAGTCAGCCGAAGGAAAGAGGAAATGGAAAAGTACAACAAAGCGGCACAAGTGACGGATGCGCAGACGCCAGAAGATTTGCTCGCCCAAACTACCCTTGTACGTCTTCTCATGCCCAATTCTGCACCCCAATCCCAAATTGCTAACGGAAATACCAGTCGCAACGTCTCTACCCCATGACCGCCTTCGTCCTCGTCACAGCTCTCCTCTCTTGGGCCTTTGCACACTACTACCTACCGCCCTCGCCCGAGTACCGCCTATTCCCCGATCTGTCCCCCACAACCGCCACCATTGGCGCCCTAGTGCTCACAAACTGTGTCGTGGCGATAGGATGGCGCGTCATGCCCCTCTGGCCCCTGATGACACGCTACTTCATGCATGTCCCCGGCTACCCGCGCGCCGTGCAAAGCGTCCTCAACGTCTTCAGCCACATCCAATACGAGCACCTCCTCGCCAACATGATGATGCTGTGCCTCGTCGGCCCCGTGTGCTGCGACCTCGTCGGCCGCGGCGTCTTCATGGGCACCTACGTTAGCGCCGGGGCCGTGGGCACGCTTGCATCGCTGTACTGGGCGAATCTCGGTCGTGGAAACATCACCGCGCATTCTGTCGGCGCGTCGGCGGCCATCTGGGGTATTTCCGCCCTGTACTGTCTTCTGACCGAGCAAGAGAAGGTCAAGATTCCGCTGTTGAAAGATGCAGAGGTTGCGTTTTGGCCAAAGATGCTGTTTGCTGCCTTTGTTGTCCTGGAGATTCATTCGGCTATGAAGAGGAAGACGACTATGGACCATGCCAGTCATTTTGGTGGCATGTTGATTGGTATCGGCACGGCTGGCTATTTGAGGGCCACGGGCTTCCGGGAGAAGATGGCGAGCCTGAGTACGGAGCAGGGTGTGCAGGAGAGGGCTGGTACTGAGGACAAGACGGTGGATGTCGCGGCCATGGCCAAGGAGGGGATCAAAGAGGTTAAAGATAGTCTTACTGGAGGCTCCAAGTGAGGAGAGTCTTGGGTGTATGTTTGTACAATAGGGGGATTAGACACGCTTGCCATTGTTACGACTGTATTATATTCCTTGGTACAAATCCCACATGATGCCCACGAAAAAAATGTTCTACCCATTTTCACACGTTAAGAGAGCGAAGCGTATTTGCTCAAAACTCCCATATTCATACCCACAACCAACCTCACCAGCTCCCAATCCCCATTCTCCCCCACACAATCCATAATCACAATCCCAGTGCTGCCATGCCCACTCTTCGCCCTCCTGACTCCCTCATACACATGTACATCTCCATCCGCCGTCTGCCCAGACTCTCTCGTCCCCACTCTCGGCCCCTCCAAATGATGCCCCCCACAAAGCCACTCCTCCATCCCCTCATTAACAACTTTGGCAATCGCACTCGGCCAACACGCCTTCTTCCAAAAGTTGCTCGCGCTGAGGAAATTCAGGTACAGCGGGCCGGGCGGCACGGGGTTCGTGCTATCAGTAGTGAGGCCGGGGATGGGGTGGATTGCCTCTGCCGAACGAACAAGGTGGTCGTTGCAGTGTTGCAGTTTTGTGGGGATGAGGGTGGGCATCAGGACTTCGCAGAAGTCTTGGAGGCAGAATGTGGCATGTGATGTCGACGTCCCAGACGAAGATGAAGCTGAGGATGAGCATCTGGGGAAGAGGGCGTGATGGGCATTATGCGGCCATGCTGTTGCGTCCAAACCCCCATTCTTGACATTGGGAGAAGAAGAAGAAGAAGAAGGCGACGATACCGTTGTCGCCACGTTGTACCGACGTACCAAGACGAGTTTCCCGCGTACGGACCCGAGATATGGTATTTTGTTCTCTGTGTACCAGGAAGCCGGGCGGGGGGTGATGTAGTGGTCTTCAAGGATGCGGGCGAGGTGTTTGTCTGTGGCGTTTCCCACTCCTTCTCTTTTCAGGCTTATCAGAACGGTCTCAGTAGGGTTGGCGTGCAAAAAATTGTAGCACATGTCCAGGATGGGCTCAAAGTACTTTGGTCCTGTTAGGCTGACGGGGAAGGCGCCGTGCACGAGGTAGAGGTCCTTTTTCGTCGCATCCGTTGCTTGTTTAGGTTGCACACGTATGTCGAGGAAGCGGATCCCGTTTTCCAATTGCGTTTTGATGTCTGCTACTTGGCACCGAACCGAGGGTAGGGCGCGGTAGTGCGTGTGTGAATTGTGTGTTCCGGGAATGCTTATCGCGGATAGAGGGAGGCTGTCTGGGAGCGTGGCCATCCATGATGAATATTCTGCCAAGTGATTGCAGTGGATTGCTAGATGAGGGATTGGCTTGGCGGGATGAAAGATGGCTTTGTAGGTTGCTGATGGGTTTGCAGAGAGCGCGGTGAAGGCTTGCGAGGACTTTTGCGTGTAGGATGGATGCGCGTCGATGCGATGACGTTCTCCTTTTGCTGTTTCGATGGTGATCCGGAGTGTTGGACTTGATAGCGTTGCGGTGCTGGACTGATCTTGGTTTGGAGAGCTGAGGGTGTAGGACTCGAAAGGTTGTAATGTGACGTCCAAATCTTGCTGATTGAAGCTTTGCGCATGCCCATTGAGCTCGGGCAATGTTGGTGCTGCGGTTAATGGGTCCTTTGAACCGAAAAAGTATCCACTAGCTCTTGATTGCAGTGTGTTTGGATCCTCAAACCGCTCTAGGCGCAGTATTGTAATGGCGGTCGAGGCCAGGTTCCGTACTGTAAGTGGCGAAGCCATTAGATGCATTCCCCCAGCTTTCCTAGTTCTTCTGACCTGAATGGCTCGATTTAAAAACACAACGCCTTCGGGACCGATCTCCAGATGGTTAACGTGTGGGGGTTATGTCTTCACTTTGGAACGCTGAACGTGATACCTTCCGAAGCTTGATCACAATCACAACACGAGATCCGCAATGAGCTAGGGCAAGCAACCACTTATGCCAGATTCAAATTTGGTCGACCAGATTCAGGTGCAAGATGACTCAAATCAAAGGACAAGTTGTCAGCAAGATGGGTGCAGGTGGACCAAGCGCCAAGGTGGCGCCGGTCTTGGAAAGGCGCGCCCCGAACGCGTAACTCTTCGTAAACAAGTCACGTAGGATTCGCTCAAATGAGAGCAAGGATGGGAACACTTGCATGGAAATTAGGTGTGACAATGGTGAAAAGCAACATCAGGTGTACGTGAAAAATATCAATTGAGGCCAAAGCCCTAAACTATCTCCTAAACGCTATCCTGCATCTAAATAGACCCCAAGGCACCGTGCCTGCCTCTACTAAGGGTCCGCCTGGGTATCATGCAGTCAAAAAACGGTAGAATATGCATGCCCAACAAGGAAAAGGTACTGGTACAGCTGATATCCATCTGCGCATATAAGGAGACGCCTCTGATGCTGTCATACCGCGCACACATGCGAATGAAGAAAACCGCAACGTCAACGCCGAAAAAAATGCAGACACTAGCAGAGAAGATGGTTCATGTTCTTAGGGACAGGACCTTTAGGGCTCTCGATTACGTGCCGTTGGGCGCTGCCAGAGGATGAAGGGCGAGATTCGCTTGTGGCACGCGCGTATGCCATCTCCTCTTCAATTTGCGCACTGGGTGTGCGGTCTTTGGTGGGTGTGAAGCTTTCCACGGGTGGCCGCTTTGGCGAATGATTGTTACGGCTGTCTGCGCTGGACACAGGCTGGAAAACGTAGTCCGACTTGATTTTGGTCAGCCTTGATGGCTTCCTTGGGGTGGCCGGAGTCCGGGTCTTCCCAACATGGATTACGTCGCTGACGTTCTCTTTTGGTGGCTTCAGTTGTGGAGCGAATTCGGATTGAATGATGGGAAGGGCAGAATGGGACGTTTTAGCCAAAGACTTGCTCCCAGTCTTCTTGGTGCCTTTGGTGGCCTTGAAAACATTGTTGATGGCAGGAGCCTCCTTCTTCGGTTCCTTCTTTGCCTTGTTTTTGCTCGCTGCTGATGCCTTCTTTGGTTGCGCCTTGGGCTTTCTTGCAGGTGCTTTCCCTGCAACCTTGCCGAAGAGGTCCATCTGCGCATTCTGTACGTCTGCTTTCCTCTTTGTGCCCTTCTTCGATGGCGTATCCGGCTCATCTTTGGTGAATGACCGGGGTTGGATGCGTGGGCTTTGGCCAGGCGTCAGCTGGCCGGCGTTGCGCAGTACACCAGGTTTACGAGGCGTGCCAATGACAACTTCGGCTCTTTGTTTCTCCTTGATCTTGCTGAGATCTTCGTCGGTAACCGTCCTGTAGTCCATTGGGTCGTCCCATCGTCGCATGTTTGCATGGCGAGCAACTTCATCACAAGGCCCCTTGACCACCAGATCCCACTTGTCCTCGAGATCTTTCCCGACGGGCTCGGGATCATTGTTCAGCCAAACTGTGACACCGTCCTTTCGATCACGAACAATATTGCACATTTCGCGAGCTATGCGCCGTACACCTGGGACCTTCAGCGTGGTTCCAGCCACAATGACAGCGTCCGGTCGCATACGCATGTCGTAGGACGCGCAGGAACCAATTGACTCGTCATCAGGATTGTGTTCATTGTAGAGGACCATGCGCGGGCGCAACCGCCCAATGCCGTGGCTCCGCTTGTCCGCGACTTGGCGGATCTCGTCGTTTTGCACGCAGCTCGGGCAAGGAGGAGGACTAGGTCCGTTAAACTGATCAGCATCGAAGGGTGTTACCGCGTGGCATTTCGAGCACGACATGAAATCAAGGCCGCCATGTACCTGCACAGTCTTGGGCCAAGGTCCCTTCTTCGGGAGGGGGACCTGTGTGCTCAGAGGGGGTAGCGACGTGTCTATACCGTCGACGTTCTGGGTGTATAATCGCATTAGACGCCCTTCTTGGGCGAGCGTGGCGAGGAGATGGTGAAAAGCGGTAGGCTTCGCAGACTTTGTGTGGTGGGATAGTGTGCGCACCATGTCGTGGAATGTCGACGTGGACGTGTCATCCTGGTAGACAGAAGCGTCGAAGAGGTCCTTGCCAGAGGATTTGAGCTTGTGCTCCTTCTTGAGCGTGTTGAACAAGCCGGTAGCAGAACGGAAATCAGGAATGCCAGCCGATACCGAGATGCCAGCACCTGCAATGACGACGATCTTGCGCTTCTTATGTAAGACGGTCAGCAAGCGCTGCAGCTGGGGCAGGTCGTCGAAGGGAATGTCTGGACGGGAGAGGTCGAGATATTCGGCTGTGCGCTCCTTGGGCTCGGCAGTCTTCCTCCGCTTGGCTGGACGCGGGTTGTCGTCGTTGCTGGAAGGCGGAGAGGGCATGTCTTCGGGCGTGGGTGTGGTCTTGGCGGACGACCGGCGGGAAGAGGAGGGAGACATGTAGGCGCGCCGTTGGGCGAAGGATTTCATCTCTGGCGGCGGTGTCGGCGACCGCGAGAGAAGGGAGACTTCTGAGTCGGACATGTCGGTCAAGGGCGAGCTCGGCACGTCATTTAGCGTGCTGCCAGCCATTGTGAAGGGGGATGCGCGCCTTGGTGGTGTGCAAGGTGCAGCAATGGGCAGCGACAAGCGTGTGCCGTGCCGAAGGTGCGCTGGTGAAAGCAGGCGGACCGGCGGCTTCAGGGACACGCCGCGTCTGGTGCTACAACGTGTGTTGTAGCTCGCGATGTCGCGGTCGCGGTCCTCATAGGTAAAAAAGCGTGTTTGTTGGTGTTTACTCCAGATATGCCGCGTGCGGACGACGGGTGGAGACAGTGGCAGTGTGGGAAGCGCAGAATGAGCAGGGCGGTGGGTCGCTGCTGTCACGGCTCGCCGTCGAGGGAGATGGGTGCGAGTGGGACAAGGCAGGCTAGATCATTGCGACGGATTCGGAAAGCGCGATAAATATAGAGTAGGCGCGCGTCCGGGGTAGACGCGTGGGCGGTGGAGGTGGTGAAGGGTCGACGGGCGAGTTGAAGAGGTTGGCGGAGCATGCGACCATGACGGCCTGGTTCACCTCGACAACCATGGGGCGCCGGGTAGGGACGCCAAGGGAGGACCTAAACACTCCACCTGTTTACATTTGCTAAGAGTCTGTGCAGAATCGACCGGATGCACAGCACAAAGCAATATCATCACTCCACTCGCATGGCCGAAGCACATCGTTTGGGCGTGTGCCGTGCGCATGTTCGATTTTTGCTCTCTGCTCTTGTTCTTCTGGCTGTCAGACGTCTCCATCTGCATGCCTCATTTTGAAGCCGTACGTGACAGCTACGGCACGCGGGACCGCTCAATGTCTCCAAGAGAGGGACGCATCGTGCGCTTCGCCAGCAGTCGCTGCTTCTATATCGCATGGCTGTACTCCTGCAATTGCCCACCACACTACCAAAGGTTGCCGTGGTCATGACCAACAACACCCTCTGAGTGATCAAGGCTGGACATGACGAATGCGCACGAAGCTCTCACGACCAGCACACGAGCTAAGACTGTGCTAGTCGCCGTTAGTCTATCGCTTATTGCCGCTATCCATCCTTGCCAACCAGACCGCAGCCTCATCAACCTCAGAGAGCCTCTACACCCTCTGCCAACCCCCCTTGAAAATCCTTTGTAGTCTTTTTTCCTTGCGTTTCCTGTGATACCCAGACTCTTGTTTGCTCCCCTCTTTCCCAACTTTGGTTTTCTTGAACCCGTCTGCCGATCCATCAGCCTCCCGGCAGCCGACCACCGACCATCATGGACGGCGCAAGCTACAACATGGACGTGGATGATCTGTTCGGAGACTCGGAACATGTAAACATACAGACCATCAACACAACACCGCCAGTAAAAGGCCTCGACGGCCGCATCGACGAGCTAGGGTCTAGCGGTTGTTGCCAGTAAGTCAAGCCTTGGGTAAGGTTGGGTTTTCCCCTAACAAGTATCAGGAAGATATCATGGTCAAAGAACGGCTGCGTCGCATACATAAGCCCTGATGGCTATTCAGTCAGCCTCAAGATCTTCTCACGAGATCCCGAAACTGGTAAATGGGATCTCGGCAGAAATGTCCCGCTAGACCTTCCACAGGGCCGCGATGTTTTCCCATTGACGCACCTATCATGGAGCCACCTGGGAAACGATCTTGCTGTCATGGACGAAGCAGGGCGCGTCATGGTCTTTTCCTGCGCCATGGCCTTGGATCGCATGCACTTCACAAGAGCAGAGGTTGCTCATCCAGAATCCGAAGTTGATGCTGTCGTTGGTATGCATTGGCTGGCAATCCTGCCCTATGCACAAAAGGTAGCATTACCATCAATTCTTAGCTAGATATGTGTTAACATGGTCCCAGAATCTCATCGCTTGGTCGGCTGCGCGAGAAGGGAACAAATGGAGATGGAACATTAGACAGCACTTGTTCAACAACGCCCATCATCCTGTAGATGGAAAAGCCTCACTCATCTATCTGAAGAGACACGGTGAAGTCAAACTCCGTTTCCAACAAAACGACAACAATTGGCAAGAAACATCCGCCCAGCTAGAGCCCATGATCTCGACCAAGGAGTCGTTTACCCATGCTGCTTTCGCCTCCAACAACGACAACACCCTCCTACTAGCAGCTTACGACGTCAAGAGACGGCTACACCTGTACCGGATTGAAACAGTCTGGAATGTACCGACTGACAAGCGCAGCCAAAATGCAGGCCCCTTTGAGAAGCCCACAATTCAAGTCTCGCTCATCGCTCTAGAAGATGCTTGCAACCCTATTGAGCTTGCGAATGATGACCTGAGCAACGGTGCTGCATCAAGAGGGGCTGCTGCGGCCCAGCTGACCCATCTCAATTTCCTTCCCATCACGCCCCAACAGGATAATGGCTCGATACCCACCATCCAGGCCATATTCACCAAGCCACCAAACCCAATCTCATACGACATGAATCATCAAGAAGCGCGTTACAGCATTATTGTCAAATGGGAAGTGCATCAGGAACAGCAAAACCAGCTACATCCCAGTCTTGACCAAGTTACCTCCAAGAAGAAAAGTGTCAGCTCAGTACCTGCTCAGAACAGCTTTCTGCTAAAACGACAGCCAGACTTTTCGCTTCACGCGGTTGTCTTGGCTTTCCATCCCATTTGGTATAACATGCTGTTGGCCTTTTGCTATAGCGACGGCGCAATCGAATTCAGGAAGCGATCTACCATGGAGATGATTTTGCCCGACGGCAATACCGAGACTGTAACCTCGCTGCTACAGGCCGGTTTTGTCTTCCAGCATGCTGAACCTTCGCTTCACGTCGCCTTCTCCCCGAACCACTGTATGGCTGTCGGAATGCAGCTGGACGGTACCATCAAGCTTCGCTCTATGGAATACTCGCATGGCGCGCTATCCACGGACGATGAGGACCCACGCCATTCTGCCGCGCTTGCTGCGCTCATCCTCCAGTCTTCATCGGCCGCCAACCAGTACTTCTCCAGTGACGACATCTTCGCAATCATTGGGACATTGAGCGACAAGCGAAAGTACGACTTTGTAAACCTTCTATTCGAAGGGCTGCAGGTAAACATCGACTGCGGTATTGACGACACGTCCACCAACCATTTCCTTCTTCTTGGCCGCTCCCCCTTCTTCGTCAAGACCCTTTCAGCAATGCATCTTCTGGGCCTCCAAGGCAATGTCGACCGCACTCTCAGCAGCAAGATGGCCTGGCAGATACTCAACATCAAGTACGTCACACAGATCCTGACAACCATCGTACGCATGCACGGCGACGTGTCGAAAACGAATCTCAGGCCTGAAGGCGTGCCACAGATGATTGGCACATGTAGGTGGACGATGCACTTCATGGCCTACATACTCGACGAGCTCTTCACCCTCGGTCGCGTCCTCTCCGATATCCCCTCCGCAGATTTAACACGGTCCGTCCTCGAGACCAAGATCAGGGAACTCAACAAACCCGCCGTTCTAATTGTCCTCTCCGCCTTCCCGCGCGCAATGATGAAGCTCTGGGCCCAGCCCATCCAATGGGTAAAACGCAGCGCCGAAGCCCAAGCCGCGAACCCCAACGCTCCCACACAATCCCCAGAGTCCAAGAAACTATACACCCCGCTCCTCTCCGCCGTCACCGAACTCCCCTTCGAATGGCGCTGGTTCGAAGTCCTGATCTCCGAAACGCAAAACCACGTCCGCGGCATCTATAAGCAGCGCAACCTAACTGACGCCCAGCGCAACAACGTCGAGCGCGAACTGCTGCTAGGCAAAATCCCGGATATCCTTTTCCCTGCGGCGAAGCGCCTCGTCACGGATACTCTGTGGAACAGCAACCAGCAGAACGGCTGTTTGGCGGATAAGCTTGACATGGGTAAGCTCATGTTCTTCGATACCACGTGGCTGGGCTTTCAAGACTCGAAGCGCGCGAGGATTTGGCATGATGCCCACGTCGTCGATGTGTGTCAGAAGATGATTATAAGAGGAGTCGGCACGTGGGTTCATCCTGTCAATACGGGGCCGCCTGGGCAGCAAGGAGGCAGCAGCAGTCGCAATCGCAGTGATAGCATTCAAAGTGCGGGCGGTGGCATGAATGGAGAGGGCGGCCATGGGGAGAGGAAGAGGAGGAATATGCTCAGGCAGTGTGTGAGATGTGGTGCTTGTATGGAGGATGTGGTGCCTGGGTTGCAGGGCTACACGCCGCACCATTATCAGTGGTTGATGGGAGTGAGCAAGCATTGTGTTTGTGGGAACAGTTGGATGCTTGTTGAGAACAAGGGGAAGGCGAGATGAATGCATGAAGAGGATAGACATGGGCATTCTTTGGTAAGAAACCAAAAAAAAAATTACTTGTAGAGCACCATCTTCTACATCAAAACATAGGATAAATACCATCACGGTATGAGAAGTGCTTGGAATTTTGAACATTTATTCTCATTCATTCAAATGCAGGCTTGCTGCTTTTCATCTAACTCGTAATGAGGCGTGCATGTAAATCGTAGTCACATACACACGTGGCCGGGAGCCTATTGTGGCTCGACACAGCTGTTCAAACATCCAAGTAACAAGGCGTCTATGCCTTGGCAGCACCGGCCTTGATAAGAAGAATGTCGCCATCCTCGACGACATAGTCCTTGCCCTTGGTCATAATCTTGCCCTTTGCCTTGCAAGTGGCTTCGTCACCCTCCTCCCTCAATGTGTTGTAGTTGTATACGACAGCCTGGATGAATGTCTTCTCAAAGTCACCGTGAATGACACCAGCAGCTTGTGGCGCCTTGGTTCCCGTCCTTATTGTCCATTGACGGACTTCGTCGGTACCAGTTGTGAAGAAGCTGCCAAGTTGAAGAGCCTTGCGCATCGTCTGGATGGCCTTGGGCAGCGCCGACTTGGTGTTGAGGTTCTTGAGCTCCTCAGCGGCCTCGTCCTCGGACATGACAGCAAGGCGCTCTTCGAGTTGTACGGAGATGGGGATGATTGGGTCGCCAGGGGCGTTGGTCTTGACCCACTCTGCGACCTTGGGGAGATGCTTGTTCTTCTGGCGAATGTAGTCCTTCTCGCTCAGGTTGACAAGAGTAACAACGGGCTTAGCGGAGAGGAGGAAGAGAGGATTGATGTGCTCGACCTAGCGAATCGTAAGTAGACATTCGCAGAGAGAGTTGAGTTATGCGAGGTTGAGATTGCATGTTGCATATCAGAGAAGGACGTCACTTCAGAACGGCCCAGCGTTAATGGGCCATCAGAGAGCTGGGATTATAGAGCAATCGCTCTTTGTCATCTTTTAATGGGGAGGGGCGAGGAGGAAGATCATGTGTACGTACCTCCTTTGGAGACCAGTTGCCCTTTCGGACATCCTTGCCGTCGTTGAGCATGGCGAGGACCTTCTCAACTGTGGCTTGCTCCTCCTTGAGCTTCTTCATTTCCAGACTCTGACCACCTCTCCTTGTCTCCTTGACAAGTGCGGCGAGCGCCTTCTCGGTAAACTCAATGTCCTTCAGGCGCAGCTCCTCGGCGATGATGTCCAAGTCACGGATAGGGTCAACGTCACCCTCAACATGGATAATCTCGGCATCGTCGAAGCATCGGACGACTTGGAAGATGGCATCGACGGCACGGATATGCGACAAGAAGGCGTTACCAAGACCAGCACCAGTGGAGGCACCGCGCGTCAGACCAGCAATGTCGTAGATGGTCAAGTGGGCAGGCACGACCGACTTGGGCTTGTAGTGCTCTACCAGCCAGTCGAAGCGCTCATCGGGGACGAGGACGCGCGACTCTTCTGGGTCGATGGTGGCATATGGAAAGTTCTGCGCGGGTCAGCGCAAGCTCCGAGTCGCCAATGGCGCGTGACTTACGGCGGGGTTACCAAGTGAGCACTTGGTGATGGCTTGGAAGAGAGTCGACTTGCCGACGTTTGCTAGGCCGACCTGGCAGTTACTGTTAATGTGAGAACGCGACAAAGCACAGCTGCATAGGGCTCTCACTCACGATACCGGTCTTCAGGTTGTTGCCCGGCCTGCCGAGCGGGATCTTCACCTCCTGGACTTGCTTCTTGGGAGGCATTTTTTTCTTCTTGGGGGCCGAAGCGTATGTGCGGACGGTAGTGAAGGAGATGAAAAATTTGGCGGGCGAAGGAGACGAGTGTAAAAGCGCCGAAATGTGGCTGGCAGTACTTGCTGCCGGACGGTAAAAAGTGGGTATCAAAGAAGAGAAAGAAAAGGTGAGAGGCGTGGTGGGGGGCGTGATGAAATAGAGGGGTGGGAGAGTGACTTGCAGCCGCTCTCCTGCGTTTCCTGGGTTGGTTGACGGCAGCCCAAGTCCAATCGAATTTTGCAGCTTAAGTTTTGGCGCTAGGACCACCTCGGCTCGTCGTCAGTTTGGCGTGTTTGCGACGCGAGGCCGAGAGGGGCAAGGCCGTCCCGAGCTTGGATGCCCGGGATTCAGGTGCATGCTACTAGCCGCGCCTCCAGGTCGCTGATGGCTGGCGCCGCCCCAAACGGCGGTGTTGCACGTCGCCTGTCATGATATCCTCCTCCTCCATCTCCCTCCCCATCTCCCTCCCTCCCCACCCCTCACCTCGCCTCCGCATATTACTCCCAGGGCTGGACCCGCTCCCTGACCTCGCCCCTCACAGCCGCCGTCCTTCATATCCATGATACCCCACCACCTTTCGCCCTTGGTGCCAGCATAAAGATACCAATGACAAGAAACACCATACCACATCACGCCGTACTCGCATAGTACCAAAATCCCACCCACAATGTCATCCTCGACCCGGCCCAAACCCTCGCGCAAAAGCTCTGGACAGCATCATAGGAGTACGCTGTCTATGCAAAGAACCGAGGTCACGATTCACGTCTACGACCTACTGCCGCCCGGTAAAGTCTCGACGCTTCTCTGGGCAATTGGCAGCTCCCTCCTACACTCTGGCGTCGTCATTGGCGACAAAGAATACGCATACGGGGGACACGACCGGCGGGACCTCACTGGGGTGTATTGGGCCAAGCCCGGCCAGGAGCCCCCTGGCGGCACCTTCAAGCAGGCCATCCTACACGGCTTCTCATTCCGCCCTGCCGAGGAACTCGAAGCCATAATACAAGAGGTATGCGCCACACAAGCACGTGCACAGAAGCGCAATTAACCTGCGTAGGCCTCACGCGAATTCCAAGGGACATCGTACAACCTCCTTACGAAGAACTGCAACCACTTCACATCCTATCTATGCGAGAAGCTCACTGGTCGCCCAGCCCCGGGCTACCTGAATCGCGCTGCTAGCATCGGGGTCGCTCTCCCATGCGTTGTGCCACGGGAATGGATAGCGCCACCGGATTATGATACTGCGGATGGAGAGTTGCTTGACGAAGAGTTCGAAGACGAAGGCTCGTCCATGCTGCGACACGACCGAGAACGAGAACGCGCTCGGACAGCTGAAGAGGCAAGGGGCTGGGAGAACACGAGTTATTCTGCTGGAACTAGTCGTGGTGATCAGGGAGGCGCAAGAGGGTCTGTTAGGCATGAAGCCAGAAATCTTGCACCCAGGCTTGTCAACATCGCGGACACGGATTCTAGTGGTAGGACTATTCCACCCGCTGAAAGAGCGCCACTGCCGAGGAATTTAACATGACTCTTGAATTGGTCTCAATCGTCGTTCGTTGGTTATACATTGCTCTCCTGTGACGCTTACATGCCAGCACTAAAGGCATGTGTACATGGACGCCCAGTGATGCCACACTAGGATGGTACAGTTCGGGTCCCTCTCCTGCTGCCAAGTCCCAACCCCATTGCAAGGTCCTAGCCCAATCTCCTCGGCTTCTTGCTCCTTACACCGCCAAATTTCAACCTTGTCGAGTCTGCCAGCTTGACGATCAGTGGCCTTATCCTCTTTCCCTCGGCGCCCAAGATGGCTTTTGTGACCGCCTCCCGCCCTGGCCCGAAGCCTCTGTACACCAGCTCCAGCTTCTCGATTTGTGGTAACAAGCCCTTGTCCTGAATTCTGTTCATCAAGAACGCCGCCAATTGATAGCCAGCATCATACGTGCCCCTCCCCGCTTTCCGGAACCCGATGTTGCCGCATGATACCGAGATCAATGGATCGCGATTGGGTTTTGTGAGGCAAAGATGCGTGTTGTGCTTGGTTGCGTAGACGTGTAGCTTGTGCTTGTCGTCTTCTGCCCATTCGCCCTGGACCAGGTTGCGGTAGGCCTCGGGGCTGTCTGCGTTTGGGATCATGGACGAGAACTGGTCAGAGCCTGCCTGGCGGAAGTTTCCATCTATGTTGCTGAGGAGCGTGTCTAGTGTTTTTGTAGGCTTGTTGCGGTCCGTGGGCGCTGCATTGAGTGTTTTCGTGGCCTGGGAGAAAGGACGCAGCGATTGCGTATTCCGACATGATGCGCAAATAGTGGATGTGAAGGAGCGGAACGTCCGCAAGACTGTCTTGTTGGCCATGTTGGTAACGGTGCCGATTGCCTCCAATCAAGGTTGGGAATGCGGTGATGGGCTAGAATGTCAAAGAAAGTTGGCAGGTTGCGATGCTTGGCATTGCCGAAGGCCGATGCGGAAAAAGATGGCAATGCCGCCTGACGCTCTTCATTCAACATTTACCGCGCCCCGCCCTCAATCAAACACCCTCTGGGCCGTTCATCTTTTGAAATTGACATCAAACACTCTATCCTGTTCACTTTCAGAGCATGAGGCCGCCGACCGCAGCCACATTTGCCGCCGGTGCGCGATGGAGCATACAGCCCGCCGCTGCAACACCTGCAAGCGCATACGGAAGAGCTGCAGCGTATAGACGGATATCGGCATTACCTCCAACTTCGCATGCTTCTGCTACACGCACTTGCCTACCACCGACATCTCCGTCTTCCTCACAACCCTTCCTTCGCAGTGCCTTTTTACCCCAAGATGTTCTCTTCCGCACATCCTCCGCATACGCACGCCACTTTTCTTCCCACCCCGCCTTACAGAAGCAAGCGCAAAATCAAGCAGGCGTAAAGGACGAGGAGCCCGCGCCGCAATCGGAGGCCAAGAAATCTACAACCTCTGAAGGTAGCACTGCAGAAGAGGCTGCAGGCCATCAGGCCAACAAAGAGGGCGAGGAGGCAAAAGAGAAGAAAGAGGGCGAAGAGGAGTCTGGTGAACAAAAGGAGGGTGAGGAGGGTCAGAAAAAAGAGAAGAAGGATACGCCCCCACCGCCACCCCACGGCGACAAGACCCCGTGGCAAGTCTTCACTGAGACCCTGAAGCAGGAGTTCCAGGCTTCAAAGGATTGGAATGAGGGCACCAAGCAATTGGGCGGTGCGCTACACGACTTCCAGCAGAACCCCAACGTCCAAAAAGCTGGGCAAATTTCGGAAGCTGCAAAGACAAGGACAACTGAAGCATTGAAGGCGACTGCGTCAGCAGTGGGTCACGGTGCGGCCTGGACATGGGATACCATGCCTGTCAAGGGCGTCCGCGCTGCTGCCAGGGTTACTGGAAGCGGTCTAGAATATGCAACCCGACCAGTAAGGCAGACCAAGGCTTTCCAGGCTGTCAAGGAAACCATTGATGACGGTAGCTCGTCAAGATACGGTGGTTGGGTCGAGAAGGAGGAGCGTAGGAAGAGGCGAGAATTGCGTGAGCTCAACGAACTCAAGCGAAATGGCGGCAGGAATCTTGGTCCAATGGAAGAGGATCCGGAGTAAGAACAACTTTCGCAACTCGATGACCATTTACTAACAATACACAGTGCTGGCACAAACGTAACGCTCCACAAGGACGCCAAATACAAAGAGGTCTGGCGGGAGTGGAAAGACAACTCCAAGCTCGCACAAGGCTTCTTCAGCATGAAGACAGTCTACAGGGAGTCGGACAACGCCATCATTGAGACTGCTCGTAGCATCTCCGACCGCATCACCGGATTCTTTGCCGAGAACGAAACCGCCATGGTCATCAAAAGGTTCCGGGAAATGGACCCCAACTTCCAAATGGAGCCTTTCCTTACTGAGATGCGCGAATACATCCTGCCCGAAGTTCTCGATGCTTACGTCAAGGGTGACGTCGCTGTCCTGAAAGAGTGGCTATCGGCGGCCCAGTACTCAGTCTACGCTGCGCTCATGCAACAATACCAGGCCGCTGGCCTCAAGTCCGACGGAAAGATTGTCGATATCCGCGGTGTCGATGTCCTCAACGCAAAACTTCTGGAGCCCGGAGAGATCCCTGTCTTCATCCTTACATGCAGAACACAAGAGGTGCATGTTTACCGCAACGCTAAGAGCGGGGAGTTGGCGTCTGGTATGGATGACAAGGTCCAGCAAGTCACATATGCCATCGGTGTCACCAGGATACCCGAAGATGTCAACAACCCCGAGACAAGGGGTTGGAGATTGATCGAACTGCAGAAG
Organism: Stemphylium lycopersici; assembly: GCA_003268315.1. Classification (NCBI taxonomy): domain Eukaryota; kingdom Fungi; phylum Ascomycota; class Dothideomycetes; order Pleosporales; family Pleosporaceae; genus Stemphylium; species Stemphylium lycopersici. The sequence goes on from QGDG01000005.1 coordinate 347,346, forward strand.
AGTGCTAGGGACTATTACTGAGCGACTCGCTACGTCAATCCTTCCTCTTCTATCCGTGTCCATCACTGTACGATTACAACATTTGTCCGCATCTTCACGTTGGCGCTCCTGTTCTCCCGGCATCTTTGGCGTCCAAAAGATTTAGTCGTCCTGTTTTATTATATACCCTGTTTGTACGCAGGGTAATTTAGTTTGTTCTCTGGGTCATGGAAGTGGATAGACGAGCGTTGTAGGTGAGCACGGCGTTCGACATGACACACTTCTCAACTCTGTATGTATAGTATGATGATTGAATGTATTGTTGCAGAAGACAGCCTGCAGTGGGAAAAAGGCAGTCATCAAAGGAAGACTGATGGAGATGAATTCAAAAACTCGATTCGCCCAAAGAAACACCATATTCAACATTGCTTGTCTTGTAGATTGTCAAGTTCAAAGTCAGATAAGGTTTGTTCAATTCCGAAGGCCTAGATCAGCTGGCGACGACAACAGACCGTTCAAACATAGGGGCGGCTACCTAGCAGGAGCCTAGACGCAACACCAATCTGTCGGCGAAAGGACGAAAATGGATGGATACTAATTACATGATCTAATAGTCTTGGCTGACCACATATCAAATTTCCACACCAGCAAAAGGCCCATGTACCCAACGACTCACCATTGCATGTGCCGAGGCAGAAGTCCCCCATTCCGAAGGTCCGAGCGGGCGGGCGCGCACGCGGAACCTCCGATGATTGTACCAGAACGCTCACCGACTCCTATCGCATCGACTAGTCCAGAAATTCTCTGCTTTCCGGGCATTAGCCATGATTCCCGCAAGGTCTGCCGTATCTAGGCATGTGGGTCGGTGCCTGGTCAGTAGTGGTGGTGGCAGTAGGAGCAGGACTACGGCGTTGGTATGGCTACGGCGCGAAGTCGGCGGCGGTATAAAAGATGGGAATGCTCTCACCCCCCAGGCGGTAACGTGGAGAAGAAGTATCGATAGACAGGTCAGATTTCAGAGTACACACAGTAAGTTTTATTTTTACTTTCTACTGTGAGGGCTAAGAGGGGATGGGTCCAGAACATTATGGGAGAAATCAACTTGGAAGAAAAAAGATTCCCTTTAGCTAAACATCTCCAGCATCTCCATCACATATCGAACAAACCCCAGAGCCAAATCCAACTGCTAAAACAAAACGCCCTATATACATCCGCCTTCCCATCGCCCTCGCCCTCACCCTCTTAACCTTCACAACGGGCTTTATCATGGCCGGCGCCCCCGCACTCCAATCGCTGCAAGACCTAGCGAACCCGCCCACCGACGCCGAGACCCTCGAACTCTACACTCCGTCCACGGAAGAACTGGCAGAAATCGAGCGCGCCATATTCGACCACCCCCTCACGAAATCGCTGCTCGACGACCCCAAATACGTAGCTTCGCGCCCCCACTTGAAAATCCCAGAGCAACTCCGCGCACAGAACCTCACGGGCGGGACACTACTTGGAGCGGATAAGATTGCCGTTCCGCCGCTACAGTTCAGCACAGCCGATGGCTCGCACTTCGTGTCGCTGCAGTACCTGGGCAATGCGCTGTGCGGACACCCTGGTATCGTGCATGGCGGACTACTAGCCACACTGCTGGACGAGGGGCTAGCGCGATGCTGTTTCCCCGCGCTACCAAACAAGGTCGGTGTGACTGCGAGTTTGAAGATTGATTACAAAGCGCCGTGTATGGCGGGCCAGGTTGTGGTGTTGACTGCTGAGACAACAAAGGTTGAGGGCAGGAAGGCGTGGGTTAAGGGCCGGTTGGAGACGCTGAGTAAAGCGGCTGAGTGGGAGGAGGGCAAGAAGGAGGGGGTTGTGCTGACGGAGGCGGAGGCCCTGTTTATTGAGCCGAGACAGGCGGCGCAGATGAGGAGGGTTGTTAACTAGATGGGAGGTGGTTGGATGGTATGAATGGCATGGAGTTGGGGAGTTGGAACCATGTATTACGATGGTGGTGGTGGGTATATATACGTTGCATAGACATATTTTAGATCAAGGGAATGGAAACCTCGGTAGATGTATTTGATTTTGTTCTAAAGGGGAGAAGCTATGAGTTGGTCTATAGAGCTTTTCCACGCGCACAAAACAAGCACTGGTGTATCGTAGGCGTCAGCAACAAACGCTCTCATGATGGGCAATGGTGACATGAAAATGCGATTGCAGCTTCTTACGAGGGAGAGGAGTTTGTTGTTTTACATGAAGGCTGTAATGACTGTTGGCCTCAACTTTCCCTTTTTCCCGTTCAACCCACTCACCACCCATCTTCCCACTCAGATGTCATAGAAAGCCAAGGAAACAATCTCTCAGCCGCGCAGACATGACTCAGAAGTACAGCCCATCACCCTAACCCCAGCAGTACGCGCCCGGCGCTCCCAACTGACGGCAACGATCATTAAATGCTCCACTGTTGAGGCAGTTCAGGGAGCTAGTGCACTACATTCGCACGTGAAGTCAGCCACATGCCTTCTTCGGCCTAAACGCCATCACATCCCCCGCAAAACGTACCTGATGGTGCTGATCCTCATGGTAAATAGTGTTCAGCGCACAAACAGCACCGAAGCTAGCTGCCTGCTCGCTGCAGACTTGCCGGGTGAGCCCGTTCCATTGCGGGCCTGTGCCGGAAGGGTCCTGGCACTTGCAGTTGTGACCTGCCATGGTCCTGAGGAAGATCTTCAGTTAAGTATTTGATGCTGGTGTGAAGGTAGGATGGCTTTGAGGTGGGAGAGTGGAAACGAACCAGTTTGCAGCACCGAGGATGGTGGTTGCGAGGACGAGGGAGAAACGCATTGTTGCTATTGCTTGTTATGAGGATTGAGATCAATGTAGGTTCAGAGGATGTTGCTTGTTTGATGAATGAGCAGCCTGCCTTGCTCAAACGACGGGAATCTCTCGCCTTTTTATGTCCCATTCCCCTCGAGAACATTCCTCTCCACGCTCTCCTCTCTCCAAAACAAAGCTCGAGAACATACTCCCCATACGGTAATTCTCTCATGCATGTCAATGAGTAAGTCGCCACCGTCCGGGTATTAGCCCGATTAGTATCTGCTGCCTTCCTCACATCAGCAAGAGTGGATACGTGCGGGCGAGATGACCATGCCTAACACGAACTGTTGTTGTGGTGGTGCTGCAGGATGAGTCGAAAGGTTGGTAAGCAGTCGGGTTACACAGCATTGTCTTTGCCCAAACTTGGCGGAATACAAGAAGAATTAATATACCGTCGGTGTTTAGTCAACAACGCTGTGAAACAGTCCATGAGGCATTTTGAGGACTCTCTTCAGGTAAGTCTGAGCGAGTAGTTTTGCTAAGCCCTTTTCATTCACTTGCGGGTGTTATGGATGGGCCCTAGAAATGTGGCCCTTTCTGAAGATGGCAATTGTTAGTTGAATTCTTGATATGCTGCAATGCCGCATATGAGTTGTGGTTGCACAGCCCAGCTATTCCTGTGAATCATTTAGTCATGATAGAGCATATACGAACTTCGAAAGAGGGCGTCCATGCCCGCTGTGCTGATGATGTGGCGTCCCTTGCGTGGGTTTTATGTGTAATGGAAAGTAATTCAACCCCGGTGAGGCTACACGAGAAAGGGCGGTGTGATGACCGTGATCGGTTACCATTCCCATTAGCATGGATGACGAAGCCATTTTGATCAGGCTAGATATCGTTGGTGGTTGCTCCTCGTTGCGACATATTCCCTCTCCCGCAGCTTCTTTGTCGGACTATTGATGCAGCTTCAGCTCTCCCCTTACTGCCTTCTGGATCATCTCATTCACCACTTGTACAGAGTTGTATTTTTCATATTCCTTCTTGACGTCCCTGAGTCTCTTACTAAATTAAGTTAGCCCCATAGATGCTTTGATATCGTAGCCCTTGAAGACCAAAATCATACCTATACGTCGCGTTCTTGACAATTTCATCAAACGCCCTGGTCAGAAACTCTGGCGTTACCTGATGTACAGCATGGTAAATTCCGAAGCCGGTATAGTTGACAAGTACACCAGTATGAAGTTTATCTTGACCGACGCCAGAGATGATCATCGGCACGCCGGCGCGCAGAGATTGCTGAACAGTGCCGTATCCACCATTGGTAACCAGCACATCGACCTGTCTAATTTTTAACACCAGCAAGTCTTCTTCAAAGTCTAAACTTGAGGGATACCTACATAGGGCAGCGCAAGATCCAAAGGGATGAACTTTGCGACCCTCGCATTTTCTGGGATTTCGGCATTGAGGGTATCGATTTCCGAGGTTACAAGCGTGGCAATTACAAGCATGTCCTCTCTTTTTCCAAAAGCGTCCAGAGCTGGCTTGACGAGCGCGTTGATATCGTAGACCACACTGCTCGACGACACGGCAACGATCTTCTTTCCGGCCGCCCTCGCTTCGAGCACATCGTCCCACCATTCAGGCAGTTTTCGTTCGGTCATACCTACGGAGATGGGTGCGCCCAAGAAGTAAAGGTTGGGCCGCCAATCACCGCGCTTATACTCGAAGGAGGGAACGCCGTACTGGAGATACACGTCTGACTCGTCAACCAACATCTGGTAGAAGCCAGGTGTTCCCCTTGATACATTCATGTCTTTCAGGATAGTTTTAAGCGCAGAGTTGACTGGGGCGTCGATAGGATCGTCCCTGTACTGTGCTTGTTGGGCCTCAAAATGTATCTTATGGCTTTCAGAGCTAGTATCCGGAACGATTCCAGTACGAAAAGGAAATGTGTCGTTGCTGGCTGCCGGGTAAGGTGCAAGACCAATACTGATGGAGGCATCGGGGCGTAGTCCAGGTGCGCCGAGCATAACAGGTGACAGACCCAAGAACGTGCAGTCGAAGACAGTGACGAGCTTCTCCTTCTCCCCATGCTCCTCCTTGAGACGCTTCAAAACTCGTTGTAGAGTACGATACTGTGCAGGCATTCTCTCGATGAATATCTTCTTATATGCGAACACTTCCATTTCGTTTCCCTGCAAACGGATAAACGTGGCTAGGTCTTCTTCGGGCAAAAGCCCTATTCCTTGACCCTCGATCGGCACGTATGTTGCCCCAATCGACTCCACGTCGTCTTTGAATTCCGGGCCAGCGATAAAGGTTACGGGATATCCGAGGGTTACAAGACCCTGGGTGATTGTCGTAATCTTTTCCATGTGGCTGAATGCAGAAGTAGCGGCCATGATGATTTGCGGCCTCGAGGTTACCGGAGCCAAGCTCAACATGTCCTGGGAGGATGTCCGGATCGCATGAAGAGCGTCATCGAGTACTGTCAGTAGACTGTCTAGTTGGATGTAGAGTATGGCGAGGATCAACGGTACCAGGCCTGCAACAAAAAGGGATCTTGACGCCATGCTGATCTGACCCAAGCTTCCAAGGCTGGGTTCTCAAGAGCGGAATATTGTTATCGCCAATCTAGAGGAGTGATCTTGGATCTTTGTATAACCTCTACTCTGTCAGCTTACGCCCTGTAGCGTAGTGTGGCATTGATCAAGCCTTCTAGGCATTGATTTAGCATGGTCGTTCATTCGACACTGGTACTCAACACGGGGTCAGGCCTACAGCGTCCCGTTCTTTGCTGCCTGAAATCATGCTCTAAGCGTTAAAATTCTTTGTTGGTGTTCTCATCGGTGGATAGGATGCAATTGTCGACGGTTTGTCATTGGCGGAAGCACCATCACACTTCGTGCTGCTTACCTCTGCAAGGCGCCCATGTCGTCAGCGTAGACAACTGGCATCGCCATTGACTGCAAGAGGAAAATGAATCGTACCCAAGGCTAGTTATGTATGGCCCTCTTATCTTGGGATGGCGCGGCTAGTCAACACTCCGGGACAGCATCCAAACTTGACTGCAACTCCCGGGGTCCTGGTAGCGATCGTGACCGATGGTAGATATGCTGCTGCTGGCTAGTTGACGCAGGGCTTGATTGGCCAGTTCTTGATCTGTGCGGTGGAACGCGTTTACTGTCTCAGAGATATTGTGAAACCTGGATAGTAGTCCGTGAAAAAGAGTGGGAAGAGAGAACGGTCGCTGCAGAGACCGACCCGTCAGGATCACTAAAAGCGGCGGCTGAATCCATCGTGACGCTCTAATACCATATTTACCACATGCCCCTGTGGTATTGTCGGTGCATCTGAGAGGATGAAAGTTGCCTGATGCTTCGCGTAAGGTAATGGTAATGATGAACCCTGCTTGCGTCACCTCAAAAAAGTCTGTGCGCATCGAGGAGGATAGAACGGAGTTTTATCAAACATCTGCGCTGCACACGTCCCCATCAAAACCTGTAGCGAGATATCCTTTAATATTTCATCCAATTCATATTCTGGTCACAAAAGCTAACAGAAAACGCTATGCTTTACGTAAAAACCAAAAAAAAAAGAGGCGTCTCCGTGGACCCCATCTACAAACTCGCGCGCTCACCACCCAAAGCCTTCCCCGTGACAACACTAAACCAGCTATCTAGAGCTTCACAAGTACCCTTTCCTTCCTCAAGCTTGACCACGACTCCGACGTAGCCATCTGGTCGTACAACGACGACACCACCCTTATCCTCATCAAGCCCCATCTTGGTATGCGCAGCAGCCTTTGCGTCGGGAACCCTCTGATCCCAGACATCATCCGCATAAACGTGATCAGCGTAGCGGCTAAATGGCTGGGGTAATTGCTCATCGATGTGGATGCCTGACCTTGGCGCCGAGAAGACGAGTGCAAGGGACAAGAAGTCAGAATGTGGGTTGTGGCGCTCGTGGTAGCGGTCTGCCTCCTTCAAGTCGCGGTGCAGAAATGTGCTGAAGAAGGAGCTTGGGGTAGACATGTTGGCAGCTAGGTCTTTGAGTGCTCCCGCGCTCTTGTCCAAGCTACCGCCGAAGATGAACATACGGTATGAGCCGTTCATGGGTATCTCTTGTTCGAGATGGACTACATTGGCGTCGACGACTCGTGTTACGGTCGCTGGTGTCATGATCCTTCCTGTCCGTTGCGTTGTGCCGTTTTGGTAAGAGAGTATAAGAGGGTGCTGTGCGGGGTGTTCGGGGCCCCAGTTGATTACGTTGGGCCCGTATGCTACACCGTACCCGCTCGTGAACTCGCAGCTGGCCTTGAAAGTCTTGATGAATTCGTTGTCTTCCGGTGCTTCCTTTGCTGACGCGCCCGCAACTTCTCCAGCAGAAGGTATGCGCGTGGAGAATAGTTTGGCGTATCGTGAATCGAAGTCGAGAAGTGATTCGGCGATGAGCTTGCGTTCGGACTCGTATGTGGATAGGAGGGATCGTGGCGCCCATCCGCTCTCTACATGGTGAATTTTCCAGGCGAAGTTCACTGCGTCCAAGAACGCAGTGTTCATGCCCTGACCTGCCTTTGGACTATGGGTATGGCATGCATCACCACCCATAAACACGCGCTCGTCAAGGGTGTAACGCTCGGCGATGCCCTGGCCAATGGGATAGACCGAGTACCATTCTACACGGTCCCAAGAGATGGTGTATGGTTCGAAGATCTTTTTGGCGCGTGCTTGGACCTCTTCTGCGGTGGCAGATTTGCGGGGGTCCCAGTCTTTGTCGGTAGAGGATGCGACTTGAATGTATAGGCGAACCATGTTGTTTTCGCGGGGAATGATCATGATAGAGCCATTGTCGGAGTGAATTGTACATTTCATCTGAAAACTTGTTAGCATGGGACGACAATGCGCTAAGGCTTGACACAACTTACCTTGATGTCGGGGAAGTTTGTCCTCACAACACCATCCATTACTCCCCAAACGTGCGCGATGGGATCCTTGTAGATCATCTTCACACCCAACTGATCTCTAACAAAACTCCTCGCACCCTCTCCGCTGAACAGATACTTTGCTCGAACAGTCTCCTCCATTGTGCCGTCCACATGCGCCAAGTTGACTTCAACAGGGTAAGTCTTGTCTTTGCCGTCATTCTTGAACCCCTTAATCGTCCACGGTCTTTGGATGTGATTTCCATGCTTCTCAATATCTGAAATAAAAGTTCGCTCGATAAGTCCTTGGTGGAGCAGGGTGGTGAAAGGATAGCGCGCATCGATAAACTTGGGGCAACTAGCCCATGTGCCTGTCCTGTGAATGCCCTTTTGATTTGGATCCCAAAAAGCGACCTCGTACACCTTTGCAGGCTCATACTCCATGATCTTGCGCTTAAGGCCCATATTTCTAAGAAGATCCAGTGAGCGCGGCTGGATTCCGTCCGCCCGGCCAGTCGGGGTAGGCTCTGGTCGGTTGTCGATATGCTTGACTTTGTAACCCCATCTTGCCAGGCACGTTGACAGACAAAGACCAACGGGTCCCGCGCCGACAATAACGATGTCGTAGTTTTCCACCGCCATCGCTTCTTTTCTTATTCGAAGCCTTGAGAAAGGTAGGATAGCACGATGAGTATGGCAATACGCAAGGACCCCACACTCGATAATCGATCCAGAAGAAGCGCCTTCGCTCCGAGGTACACCGAGACACGGATTGGTGGTACAGCAGAGTAGGTGGGTATATGAAGTAGAGAGATAAAGGCAAAGGATAGATTAACTAGACTACTAAGAAAACAAGTAGACGACCAGCGCTCTTCTTTAAGAAAGAGCCATTGCCCATCACACCGACGGCATCCATCACGGACCAGGACTAGTGCAGGGCGCCAGACGGGCTGTCGTAGTCATGGCAAAGCATGTCGGGAGTGTAGCAGAGCTCGGCAATAAATTCGGATGTCGAGACGCCCCCCAGAATCTGGACAGTGGCACACGGGCGTAGCGTGGCCGACCAGGCGTGCCGTCATGTTGCGGGGAGCATGCCCGGCGTGGGCGGAACAGCAGCGCGGCATTTTGCTTGCCAAGACAGACGTTGGCCTTTGCCGGATTCATATCTAGTACATCCCGATGCAGCTTAACTCTTGCGCACCATGCTCGGACGCGCCATTCTAGGAGTGATCGTTTGATGACAAGTCGCATCGTGAAGACTCCACTTTCGGCGACTTCAAGTACCGTATCTTCTTCCCTTGAGCTGTTGAGCTGTCGTCTGGGTTAGCATGTGTTTGACTCTTCGTACGAGGTTTGACTGGCTACTATCTGCTGCCAATCAGTCTCTGATAATAATTCCGAAGAAATTCCCCCAATGAGGCCGCCTCGGGGAGATGGGCAAGATGGGTGGGAGGCTTTGATTGCTCTTTTGTCGCTGGTAAGAGGGTTAGGAGAAGTCTCCTCCACTTTCCGCGGTCATCATTTCGACTACCGTTTACGCTTTCCGGGTTTCCTCCTGCGATAGCAATACGTTCAGACTACACTTGGATGCAGCCTGGCTGGGGTAGAACATCGTTATACCTTGGCGCGCACGGCCCTGATGCAGAAAAAGATCCGCTCGGTATATTCTTGTTCTATCATCAACTTCAACACCGCAGCGGTAGATTCCACAATGAAGTAATTCTCCAACAGCAAGAGAACCGCTCGGTACATAATTCAAGATGTTGTCAAGAGAATCTTTGCGGGATAGTACAAGGGAATTCATGGCATTGTGGCTAGTACAGACATAGTTGGGGTAACCGTAGACTCTTTTTTTGGAATGTATTCAAGATATAGGCAAAGGCTATGACCTTACCTACATGTCCGTAGTGCGCGCGTAATATATGCTCGCGGTCTGTTCACATCAAGTAATCCCCGGTCACGCTCCTCCATCCTCATCCTATACCTCGCCCCATTCGCCGGCCTCCATCCACATTATATGCTCCGAGTACGTGAGTAGAAAGAAGTGTAACAATAATTTTCATGCACCCCAAGAATCACTGACGGTTGGAGTTCCCTGAAAAATAAATAGCATGATGCCCATAAAATCGTAGGTGTATTCATCCGTAATCCCATACAAAGATACCTAAGCCCCGAAACCAGACGCCAGCGCCGGATCCTGCGAAAGTTGGTCAAGTCTCTTGATGCGCCATCGTATGCCCTATTGCACGAGACGTCCAAGGCTCCAAACCAACTCGAGGTTACTAACGGCGACAAGTTGTATGAAGACCAACCAATCTGCTGCTTCCACCACGGATTCGACCTGCCCTGCAAGCTTTTTCAGCATTGTGTGGCAACCGGCAAGCTCTCGCCGCCTCTCTTCTCGCTCCCGTCCCCCCGTAGTGTCTGACCCGAGACGAAGGAAGGTGTTCAAGACACGGCCATCTTTTCCAGCGCGGCCGCCATGCGCTCTTCCTCCTTCCTTGCTCGCGCGGCTTCGGTCTCCTTCCTCATAGTCTCCAGATTCCATTCGTCGTCGTCATCATCATCATCACTGCTTTCACCGTCGCTCTCTCTTGCCCAGTCGCCCTTCTCGAACATGGCCCTACCGGTCGCGTCCTTGAGCTTCTTGGCTTCTTCCTCAGCCTGCTTCTTGTCGACACGCTCCTTCTTCCACTTCGCGAACGTTTCTGGTGTGACGGGTGTAAGGTTTCCGGTGAGCTTATGACGTTCGGACTCAAGGAAGTCTTCGAGAGTAAGGGTGTTGAGCGGAGAGTTTGCCATGAGGGCCTTCTCGGCTGCGCGCTGTTCCTTTGTCTTGATGACGAATCTGGTCGAAGTGTTAATTCAGGCTCTCGATAAGACTGCCTTGTGGTTTGCAAGGGAGGAGACACGTACCCAGGCGGCAAAGAATGCTTGTAGAAACATTTGTCTCCACCGTTCGGGCATGTCCAGAACCATCCATATTTCTGGTCCTCGATAGCCTGAATGAAGTACTTGCACACTTTGTCCGTGGTGGTCTTGGGATTGCCGTGCTTGCTCAAGACGACTTGTCGCAGCTTGTCCTCATCCCACTCGTCCATGTTGTCCTTCTTCCTGCGCTCTTCTTCTTCTTCCTTCTCCTGGTCTCTGTTGTCGGTGTACAAACTCCTCTTCTCGGTCTTGCGTTCAATCGCCAAATCATGGCTAAACTTGCACTTCTTGCCCTTGTCGCAGTTGCCCTTCTTGAAAAACTGGCAAAGAACAGTCTTGGGGTCGGTTCCGAATGGGACCTTCTGGACTTGAACGGGCTTGAAGAGCTCGGCGGTTTCTTTGCGCGCTGCCTCTGCTGCGGCTTTGTCCTTCTCGCGCTGCGCCTTCTCCGCCGCCTTGCGCTTTTCATCCGGCGTTCCTCCCGACGCTTGCGTGGCTTTGAGTTGCGCAATCTGTTTCTGAGCGGCTCCGCCCTTCTTGTTCTTCATACCAAAGGTCTTGTCCACGGCGACCTTCTTCACCTTGGGCTGCTCGCCCTTGCCTTTGGGTGGCATATTGGCTTAGTTTGTGAGGAGTTGAAAAGACAGTGGGGGGTGGGGGTATTTGTGTATTCCCAGGGTTTCGGGGTTGGAATTCGGTTGAATTTGGCGCCTGGTGGATGATATGCTCTCTGGCTGTGTGTGTCAAAGTGAGAATGACGCTGTGTGGGGTGGATTTTCGAGTGGCGGAGGACCTTGCGCTAGAGCCAGCCCTGCCCTCGCCGACATTCCCGAAGCTTCAAGGTGGCCTTCACATGAGCTCCAACAGTCAATCACTGCGCAACCAATACCACGCTGACTTTCCCGACTTTGGACGTGCAGCTTCGCACCGGCTTCCTGTAAGCGCTTCGCATTTTGCATTCGCCAATTGCTCTCGCTGACAACTCCGCAGCGCACCCCCAAGCACCTTCCCCGGTTTCCCAGCTACGTTCGACGCGCCGTCACGTCCAAGATGATTACCGACGCCCAACTCTACTCGCTCGCCATCTTCCTCGGAAGCGCTGCCATGCTGTTGATCGTTCTATACCATTTCCTCGAGGTCAACTCAGAAGACCACAAGGTTGAGGAGAGGCCCAAGGGTGCGGCAGCCAAGGTCAAGGCATGAGGCATACGTCGCCGTCAAGCCTCTCTGAAGGACACGCCCCAACTCAGACACGGTACGAGTTCGTGAGCTGGGCAGGATTGAAATGATGCCAACTTCACATGGGAGGAGCACATCCACTAAGAGCATGGAGTTCAGGCGTACATCAACGTGGGCAATCAGGCATTTCTAATTGACTGAATATCTGGTTCAACTATCCAAAGGCATACAACTGCCCATGGTTATTTCCGATGCAGGCTCGACAAGGCCAGCCCAATCCAGGGCCGCTCTTGTGATGGGTATACGCGTAATTGTACAAGAAAGCAAAATATACACAGATTAGGTGTACTGCGCACCACTTGTGAAGCGCCGTTATTGCTTTCAATCCTCCACGTCTACGAGCTGCTCTTCTGTCTCGTCACCTTCAATGAGACCTCGCCGACGTTTGTCGTTCACAAGCGTTGCGCCTCCACGATCCATACCTGGCCCACCAATGCGCGTCTTTAGCAACACAAGTCTTTCATGCGCATCATGAGCTTCTTGTTCTGCTGTGCGTTTCGGAGGTCGTCCGCGGCCTCGAGAGGCTGCTACGAAAGCATGTGGGGAGGCGCGGAGTGCCTCCAGGCGTTCAGGCTCAACTGCAATACGTGGAGTAACCTGTCGGCCTTGCGCATCGCTTAGATAAGCCTTAGAATCATGCGAGTCTAGATTAGATAGTGTTAGGTCCTTTCTTCCATCTCAAATCATACAAGCCCTTAACTATCTTCCTTACCGGAGAGACCACTGGCCGGCCCGTCACCAAGCTCCCATGACAGCGGATCGAAGTGCGACTGCTGTATATGGCTGCGCCAGCTGCTCTCCAGGTCGAAAGAATATGGCTGATTCCGCTCGAGTCTCATGTTTGTCAAAGGATCAAAGTTGGTAACCTCTTTGCCGCAATCATCCCACAGACAGTCCAGAGTGTTATGAGGCGTCTCCTTACGATGCACTTTGAATACGTGTTTCTTCAATGTGTCCAGGTTATGCAGGTCGGCCTTACAGTTCAGCCATTTGCACTTGTACGACTGGTACTGGGGAACACGATTCGCAACACTCGGCGACCGTGATTCAATCCAAGTAGGCGCATTGTTCTGGCCTGTGTGCACATCGCGCAAAGAGCTTGGCTGCGTAGGGTGATGTTTGCTCAAAGGTCCAGTATGTCCATTCATGACCGGTCGAGACTGTGCGACAGCAGATCCATGAATCGCCTTTCTCCATCCCACGGGCCGGCCTTTCTTCTTCGGGAGTGGTTGACCGTCTGGGCCATACTCGGTGATTGACCTGAATGCCTGGTATCCTACTCCAGCAGCGCCGGAAGAGGGACGCGGTGCGCTTGAACTCATGGAAGCAGGATCTTTCGGGCGCTTGGGTGTTGCTGGACTGGCACCGTTGGGAAAAGAGTGTCGCGGAGGTCGACCGCGTCGCTTTTGCTTGAATGGGTTGATAGCTTCAGGTAAAGCTTGGGCCCTTATTTGAGCCCCACCTTCACCGCCAATCGCATTCGACGGAGCGCCGGGACGCGGTCTTGCATCCTGATCGCCCGAATCGTCCTCGTCGTCTGCATCCTCAGCAAAGGCCTGGACGCCGTCTTTGAAGTAACCTGGGGGAGGCTTTCCAGGATCGATCAGGTCCCATCGGAGAGTACTGAGGTCCGAGTCGAACGTCACCTGAGGCAGGGTTGTCCTAAGCCCATCCAAATGCTGATTGAGGTTACGCTCAGACGGGTGTCTTCCACAGGCGAGGAGAACATCGCGCGCAATCGTCGCGGGATTGTAGTTGTTCCGGCGAATTGCCTTCTTCCGATCGAGGGGCTCAACATAGGTATTATATCGAAGCTCATTGAGCGGCTGGATTGACTGAGGTACGAAAGACTGTGGTGTTTGTGAAGGATTATTGGCGATGGGGAAATTCGGAGTCGAGGACCCTTCGTCAATTTCCGTTGTGACCTGGCGTGGGTGGGGAGATCCGAAAGAACGCATGGGCTCTGAGGCCAGTCTCTTGGGCGGTGGGCCCATGTCCTCATCCTCTGATAGCTGCGTCAGGTCCACGAGGTCGCTCAAGTTGCGCTTCCGGGCAGCCTCTGCTTTGTTGGCCGGCTTCCTCAGCTCAGGCTTAATGGGAACCATCTCTGCTACAGGTGCTGGTGCAGGTGCTGGCGGGGCTGCAGGTGACGCGTTGTCTGGAAATGATGGGTGTGACCCTCCGTTTGCTGGTGAGCCAGAAGCAGGTGCGAATTGTAGGCTAGGTGCAACTCCTGTTGCGACTTCTTCCTTCATCACGGCGGGAGGAACATGGGGCTTTTGCACAGGAGCTGGTGCAGGTTGAGGTACAGATTTCCGACCTGAGTTGACGTCCGGCACCGCTGTGAGCAAGCTTTTGGCAAGGACTGCGCGGTCCAATTTGAGGCCCATTTGCTCAAGCTGCCCGCACAGGTCCATGTATGAAGGGTTGCCGTGAAGCAGAGTTAGTATGCGACTAGATTCGACATGCGTACCAGGGTTATGAGCATTGAGGTATATTGCTGCTGCATTTGCTAGGTGAGACTGCTTTTCATGTGGCCAGACAGTATTACCAGCGGTTCGACTGGCCGTTGGCTGGGCTTGTCCAACGGGTACTGCTTGGGCGACAGCAGGAGTAGCCGGCTTAGGTACGTTGGGATTCAGTGTTTCTCTGAAGACGGTCTCCTTCCTTGGGTTTGCGACTTGTGGGGTGTTTGCCTGGGCAGATTGGGTCGGCTGGGTCAAGGGAGCTTGGGGGACGGGTTTGTTTTGTGCAGCAGGTGACTTTGGTACTTTCGCTCTGCGCTCTTCCTCCCAAATGCGCGCTAGAAGTGCTGGATCCTTGCTATTGAGCTCGCGCATCTTTGCCATCATTGCACGAATCTCATTCTCAAGCGCTTCACCAGGGCCATCATTGCTGGCTGACGTGGCAGAGACCATTTCTGCTATGTTGGGTTGTTGTTGCTTCTGACTCTTCTTCGGCTCGGTTTTGGACGATGGCTGTCGCAGATTGTCCTCTTCTTCTTGCTGTTTGCGCTCTTCTTCTGTTCTCTGTTCTTCTACTTTGTGTATTTCTTCAGCGATCCTTTCCTCTTCAGCACGTGCTGCATCCTCCAATGCCTTTTGTACAGCCTGTCTTCGCTGGTACTCCGGCCATGGATCATATACAGCCAGTGGATCTACCGTGGTAGTGCCTTGCGCGCTGCATGTGTCCGCCATACTAGCGCTGGGTGCAGGAGGCACGATTGCGGCCGGCGGCATTTGCGCGTGGCCATAGTTGTAGGCATTCGACGATGCGGCGTTCTGAGAAGTGCGCGAGGCCCCGACGCTAGGAAGCTGCCGACTGTTGTACTCGCCGTACTGCATATTCGCCGTAACCGTCGTGGTCGCGCCTCTCGCATTGCGGACTGGCGGGGTATTGTGCTGAGGCTGGAGTGGGCTAGCGGAGCGCTGCGGTTGCTGGCCGTGTATTGACTGTGTAGTGTGTGAAGGATTGCTTGCTGCCATGGCGTGAGATGGTAAGCAGTGATTCCCTTGCTGCGCGCAGTTATTGTTGACGCTATGCGGACGCGATTGCGATTGTCCGTATGCAGACTGCGGCTGCCGTGCTTGCACTTGCGGTAAATGTGAAGTACCAGTAGCATACCGACCTGAGTGCGAGGCCGTGGCATTAGCCGTGATGAAGCCGGCCTGGTTGGTCGCAGCAGTACTGTTAGTCGTGTACGATGAGTTGCTTATATTGCGCAGCACTTCGGCAGCCCTACTCGTCGTCTCCCGGGCTCCGCCATAACTATTTTTATTCCATGAAGTGGCTTGTGCCGTCCCATATCCAGCGCTCTGGTTTGGGTACGATTGTGATTGGTGGGACATGTAGTCTTCGGCTTGGGTTGTCGGTGGCTGCTGATATTGGCGGGAAGACTGGGCGACATTGTTGGAGCGCAGTGCGGTCTGGTATGCTGAGTATTGCTGGGCAGAACTTTGCTGGTGAGGGTAACTGTACGGGCTGTATGCGTTCGAAGACATGTCGACTACGTCCTAGAAGTTCGGTAGGCCTTCTAGAGCCACGATATGGCTGAGGCCGAGTAACAGCGTGAGGATCGGCATTCGCGTAAGGGGACGGGTGTCGTAAACTGTGCAAACTGTCTTAATGTTGAGGTTTTTGCGCAATGTACAGCTTTCTTGGCCGCCTCTCGCTGCGCGTGATTCGTGCGCCAGATCAAAGAGCAGACAAGTTGTGACGCGTGCTGAAAGTGACGTCTCGGCGATACCTACTGATTCCGATGCACGCGTTGCCGACCTGCATGGGGCCGGGCTGGTCGGCGTTCCGGCAAAACTATGCCTCCGGTGCTAACGAAGCGAAGCAGGCTAGCCCTCTGCCCACCTTCACGGCTTCAATTTTGTGCTTGCGACACGAACTTTGTCTACTAACCCGACAACCCGCCAATTCCACAGCAAAAATGACCAAGGTCCAGTCAATGGTCGCGAGCTCTCGCCGCAAATCGCGAAAGGCGCACTTCAGTGCGCCGAGTAGTGTGCGTCGGGTCATCATGAGCGTATGAAGAGACTTGGAACATTGCAGTGGACATGTTCTAACAACCTTCAGGCGCCTTTGAGTAAGGAGCTCCGCGAGAAGCACGGAGTGCGCAGCATTCCCATCCGCAAGGACGTGAGTATTTACGAAACCATCATCGACCTTGCCTGCGTTTGCTAACTTTTCCCAGGACGAGATCACCGTTGTCCGCGGTTCCAACAAGGGCCGTGAGGGCAAGGTCACCTCCGTCTACCGCCTCAAGTACTGCATCCACGTCAACGGCAGTGCGTAGCCCTCCATCCCGTTAGACCCGCAGTCTTACTAAGTTTTCACACAGTCGTCCGCGAGAAGAGCAACGGCCAATCGGTTCCCATCCCCATCGCTCCCTCCAAGGTTGTCGTCACCAAGCTCAAGCTCGACAAGGACCGTGAGCAGATCCTGGAGCGCAAGAGCGCCGGCCGCGAGGAGAAGAAGAAGCAGAGGGAGGCTTAAGCGTCTTGCTTCTTGTTTCTTTGTTTGACGACATACCACGGCTCCGAGGCACATCGACACGAGCTTTCTCGCTGCCTCGGGGTGGATGAAATGCATATCATGGGTTCACGGTCTGGGCATGCGATGCGCGCATGGAAAAGCAGGGCGTTATACCGGCTTCTAGCTCGAACAATGGACTTGCCGTCATGCGGCCCCGTCGAAGTTTTCTGTTCGAAATGATACCACGATGGATTTGGAGTTTGGCAACGAATGAGATTTGTTACTCCAGCCGTCGCCGTGAGACCAAGCACGTGAAGATTTTCTTTGCACGCTAGAATATCTACTCATCGACCTTACCTAATGGTCGTCGTGAGCTATACGACTAGCGAAGAATAATGCCAGGTGACAACAGTCACTGCTCGCCTGCAGACCATCTTCAAGGGTTTCCGATGAAGAGGATGGTTTGATGGGGAGACACATCTCTTAAAGACGTACAAGGCCTTGTGTACTCGGCCTTGGTCGCTGTTCAACGAGTGAAGGCGGGGCTTCTCTCGTCGCATTCACTCAGTTCACGACGCTGCAGACTGCGACGACTAATACCCAAAAGTCACCTTGAGTCTTAGAACAATAAACGTTTCCAAATACTGATCGACCTTTGCTCAGCATTCACGCAAAGTTCCTTTTGACGGAGAATACTCCGCCGCGTCATCTATCATGTAGCCAATACCACACGTTCGACTCCCATCCTCGCCTGCTTAGCGATATTCATGTAACTCTGTCTACGCCCCAGCAGCCCGGTTCTGGTATACAGCGAAGACGTGGTACCCACCCCAGGACCGAGAACTAAGAAATGAGCGTTGTTGGTTCACCTGCCCAACCGGACCTGCGCCCGCGCCATGGGTGCGAGAGGGAGGCCAAGGTTTCAAGCTACTGCATCTCGCCTCTCTTCAGCTTCCCAGGCCACTGTGATCGGGCAAACGCCCAAAACTAATGATGCAAGAAAGCAGGTCTAATCGATAAGCAGTCGTGGAAGCTCGTGTATATGTTCTAGAGCTTCGGTAGCGGCGAGGATTTAACTTTTGCGAGGCATTGGTGTATGGGTAGCTGGCGTATTTGGCCTATGTTGTGCTATGCTAGTGTGGATGGCAGGCGGGGATGACGTCGTTGCTTGAGTTTATGAAATTGCTTCTGTACGGGAGGCGCAAGCAATTGGACACGTGACGGTATTGGGAGGGGATGAGAGGGCGGTGATGTATCCGACGGGAGGTGTCTGATTTGGGATGTCGTACCTGAATGGCGGTACGAGTGCGTTTGTGGGAGTTGTATGAGCATATTGCTATTGTAGATACGAGGTCATGCTTGATGTTATTGGTGTTGATACGGTGCTGCTCGGTTTCGGTGCTTGCATCTGTTTTTGATGTGGTAACTGGATAACTAGATGTGTTGATAATCGGGCTTGGATTGTGTAGCGTAGTCATTTGAGTCACTTTGCTGAAACTTCACCCAGTCAATGTGCCTGGTTTCTGCAGAAAAGCTTTGTTCCCTTCCCATTTTAATCAAGCTGCACTAAGTCCATTCTTTGTAACACTTTGCACTGGAGAATTTCAATTCTTCGTATAAAGATACTGTGGGACCCGTGATCCTGTTGCCATGTATTGCGTGGAAGCTTGTGATCGTGTCTGGCACATTGTAGGGTTTTGTACTACTACATGTTGTGATGCAACTTTC
This sequence comes from Stemphylium lycopersici, assembly GCA_003268315.1. Lineage (NCBI taxonomy): Eukaryota > Fungi > Ascomycota > Dothideomycetes > Pleosporales > Pleosporaceae > Stemphylium > Stemphylium lycopersici. The sequence goes on from QGDG01000005.1 coordinate 365,935, forward strand.
TCTCTCTCTGATCGCGCCAGAACACAAAGAGCCGCGAAGTAATTGTAACAGCCCTCAATCAATGGAGTTTCTGACGGATCATTGGCAAGTAATTACGACGTGGTGGCCACAGCGTGAACAGAATGGTTCAACTCAACGCTCGCTGAGGTCGCCAGAGCATGATGAGAACAAGAAGTAGGTTTCGAAAGGGCAGGTGCAACAGGCTCATGAAGCGGAGAAGATTCTACGGATTTAGAATACACATGATAGATTAGCGTCTGTGGCGGTACAGTGCACAACCTCACGCCTCTTCCGCGTCTGACGTATAGATCCTGTTGCTCTAGAGTAGCATGTGATACCAGTCCTGAACACACGTATATCTAAGAATGAAACGTAAGCGCGCCCCTGTGTTCAGAGCCACTTGCAGTGTTGCAATTTCGTACAACTGCAGAAAAGTAGAAAATGTATCACGTCAGTCTGACATAAAGCAAATATGCGCTACGTAGAGGACGACAGTAATTGCTTCTGAGAAGATAACAAACCCATATCTCGAACTTGATACTTTGCACGAGCCGCACGGGTAGTTTCAAGCGAAAGCGCAACGGTTGAGCAGATTTTGAGGTGACCGTTTTCGTTTTGAGGCGTAGAATTAACGTTGTCGGAACAAAAAAGTAACCTACGCGTTAACACCTCCATCATCTCTAACGCTCCGATGTTGCTTGTTGCCAAACGGAAGAGTCAGCGTTTGAGTAATTTTCCCCGTGGAGCCCGACGATTCGGGTTTGACAGTTGCAAGTGCCGACCAGTTACCGTTGTCACGAGTGTCATGTCTGGCCGCATGATGGCAGATAGATGAATTTGTGCCCGACACACGTATGCTTCCCCGGATCTAAGAAGGCATGGCAGAATATTGAAGGTGGCGGCCTGAGAAAATTGAATTAACAGGCCTATCGTTGTGGTATTCGGACGCGGAAGCCTGGTGGAGGACATGTTGTTTCGCGTAAGAACATGTGGGTAGGGACACGCCTTGCTACATGAACGATGGGTAGATCCTCATTTCTTCAACGTCGAAATCTCATAGAAGACTGGCGTCGTCGTCGTCACCGGAGATTCTCTGATCCGTTTGAAGGCCGTCCGATGAATCTGACTCGGCTCTCGCCACACCTCACAGGCAGGATTGCTGGTGTGTCGCTAGTTGCCTGAGGTCTGTTTAACCGACAGTTCAGGAATCCGAAGGAATCCGAAGGAATGTCGTCTCCAGCACGCACGAGATTGATAACGGGCCAAACACGTCATATGCAGGCACTGGCAGCGGAACCTGGCTTCCCAGACACGCAGGCGTCCCAATGTGTGTGCAGTCCAGATCGGGGTCGTGTACGCGGGGTAAGCCGAATGGTTAATAAGGATGAACAGTTTGTGACGAATGTTGGTCATGGCAAGGTTGGATGCCGGCAAGGCGCTTTTTTAGTAACCCTCGATCAACCTGCACATCTTCGCTGGCAATGATCTCATGGTCAACAATAGATCATCGTGTGGAAGGCATCGTTAGCGTATTTCCGTCGTAAAGCGCGTGGTTAGCAGCCGGGCTGAGTCAGGGTCGGGTCATGCACGCCTATGAGGTGTGGGTCCTAAGTTTTTGTTTCAGGTGTCAATTAGCAGCGCCTTCGTGTCGCTCCACCTGTCACGAAGTCACGAAGCCACGAAGCCACGAAGCCGCCCACTGGAGCGCGCGCCTCTCGAGTCTTTTGATTACCGTCATGCCATCACGCCCGCCATTTTTCGAATCGCAGTCGCACCTGCGCAGACACATGTGATGGCGAATGTGACGATAATCTCGGGCTGCCGACGAACCGCGGCTCGCCGTGCGCAAAACCCCACAGGTACCGGGAGAACCAGCACAAAGATATGACCAGCCGTCTGCGTCCGCGCAAAGTGTTCGCCATAGTCTCCCGGCCCCTGTCGCCCCGTGGGATCGCAGTATCGATAGGTACTACTATGCGCATGCATACACCTCTACCTATCTTTAGGCACCAGACCTTTTGCCACTACCAGAAAATAGAATACGGCGAGAAACATGTCAGACAGACCCTGAGTTTCCAAGCCTCTCTACTCCGGCCCCGATCCATCCACGGCATGGCGTGCGGGCAGAAAGAAGCAAGCACAAAAGCGGGCTGTCCTGATTCGTGATGAAATGGTCGAAGGAGCGGAAATGATCAGAACCCTTGCTCATCCCGTTGTGTCAACTTCATGCGTGGGATGCACATTAAGAAGACTGCGATCGGCACACCATCAGGATCGGGGGATTCGGAAGCTGAATTGACACCTTTCTACCGCTGGCTGATGGTGGAGGACAGCACTCAATGGGCTCGGAGACTGCTTACCGTCGACCCCGCAGCTCTAAACGTCGTCTCCATGGCGCAGAATCTGCGCTGATGCAGGTCCAGCAGAGGCCCTGGAAAGGTTCCGACACTGGTCTGTTTCTTCGCTGCAGGCATGTTTCTAAGCTAAAAGCAACGCTAAATAGACTTGGTTAAGGCCAGGGGCACTGGCGAATAACGACAATGGCTACGGCACGTCATTGGCCCATCTTACCATTCGCCCCTGACTGACTTCGTGTGCATGGTCTCAACTCGCTCATGCCGTCGCCGCTTAGGCCTTTTTGGATCATGCCCAAGCCCACCCGAAGGCTGCCCTTGTACAACCGTGACCGCGGACGGACCCTCCCAGCGGCCGGTTGGTCCTCTCCCTCTCGCTCAGGCTCGGGCTGACCTACCTCTCCCCAGCTTCAGCCTCCGTGTGTCTGAACAGCCTCACCTAGACGGCCTCCCACCTCGAATCTCGCACACCGCTGAGCTGTGCTGCCTCTCATTTCGCCCTACCCTTCGCACACGTTCCCGCCTCTTTGAGAGAGGGTTATCACGTCGCTCCCTGTGTATCCATCGAAGCGCCTCGTCTTGCTCTGGACTCATCGAACTCGCTGTCGCGCTCAGTCACGACTCTTGCCTTGGATTCGAGTATGTTTGACGTCGTCATTCACTGCTGGACAACACTAACGCTGTATCAATTACAGTCGAACACATTTGCGCTTCTCGACGCCAGACGTTCACTTTCGACGATTCAACGCGCGTCTTTTCGCTGAATTGAACATCCAATCTTTCTGTCTCCGGACGCCTGACAAATCTCGGGTCGCGCACATAGTTATGAGAAGTCTGGTACAGGCTTAATTGGTTGTTCATTGCTTTTTCTCGTCTCGAGTCGACACTAAACACTCGTTCCCTCGCTTTCAAACCGGACCAACCTTGGACCTACAACATCATGGGCACACCACAACCCAAATACCCGCTGAGTGGGCACTGCTCAATCATCTACGAAGAAACGCTTTATGTATACTCGCCATCTGGATTCCAATCGCTAAAGCTTGAAGAGGGGGCAGAATGGAAGTCGCTGCCCATGGACATCTCGCTCACTGGAGCGGAATGTGTCAAGGCAGTGCCTAAGGGAAATGCCAAAGATGCTAAGCTTTTCATTGTTGGCGGACAAGTCAACGAGACGGCTTCGACGTGGAACTACCCTGGACTGATGCATTACACATTCTCCAAGAAGAAATGGGACTGGCAACGATCGGAAAGCTGGAACACACAGAACCGCGTGAACCATGCTGCGACGTATCTCCAAGACTCCCAGCAGATTCTCGTTTATGCGGGATCGCAATCGAACGACTACACCGGCCCGTCGACCGAGTCTTTCCTGTTTTCCACGGTCGAACCGTATGCCGTCTCCAGTATCCCAACGGGAGGTGCGCCGCCCTCGGTTAAGCCCATGCTGATGAACTCGGATGCGAACACCGCGTTACTAGTCGGCGGCGGTGCTTCCAACACTGCCGTCTGGAAGTATTCTGAATCGGACGGCTGGCAGGATCTCGGCGTTAGCCTAGAAAAGCCCATCGCCAACCAGGATTCTGTCAAATGCTCAGTCATCTCTAACAAGGACGGAAGGGTCGCTCTGCAAAAGTTCGACATGAGCGTCACACCAAACTCTGTAGAGCGCATACTACTACTGAACAAAGATGGCTCACCCGCAAAACCCGGAACTTTCGTTGGAGACAAGGTTAAGCGTGTAGCCGTGGACGACTGGTCTTCATACAATGAGACATTCGCACCCACGACAACACGATCGGGTTACTCATTAGCGCAGGGAGATGATGGTACTACCGTCGCAAGCGGAGGCGACGACAAGGAACCCATCGCTCTGTTCAACGCCCAGGAGAACTCATGGATGAATGCATCCGCGCTGTTCGATGGTCAGCAGATTCTCGTAAACTCCGTCTCTTCCAGCGCATCTTCGACAGCGACTCCTACAGCATCCGCAGCGTCCTCGGCGAGCCCCACCAGCACAGGAGCCGCCGCGTCACCTCCGGAGCCTCCCAGCAACAAGGGAAGGATGCTGACCGTGCTCGGGGCGACGCTCGGGACCATTTTCGGCATTGCGGTGATCCTTATCTTGATCTTGTTCTGCCTCAAGTACAGAAAAAACAAGAGCAAGAAGAACACGGGCTACATGGAGAAAAATGACCGCATGAGCTTCGCTGATCGCGGCGCAGCTTTCATGAAGGAAGCCGGCGGATCAGTAGTAACATACCAACCTAAGCACAACAACGACTCGCTGACTTCGCTTGCCATCATCCAAGGCCGAGGCGGCAGTCACAAGAAGAATGTGGGGAGCGATGCTAGCACGGCAGGTCTCGTCAAGAAGACCAGCCCGCTAGGTTACTCGGAAGGTTACTCTGAGCCATACGAGCTCGCCAAGTTCGACTTGAAGCCGGAACCCGTTGAGCCAATGGTCCGTCAAAACTCTAGCCGAACACCCAAGCCTGCACCAAGAGCTCGCAGTTCTGGCTGGAGTCGCTACTTTGCGAACAATGAGGCTACCAACCTTGCCAGCGCCCCTCCGGCTGACCGATCAACATTCGCATCGGATAGGACAAGCACTGCTAGCCAGTCACAATACACCAACTCGCGCATGTTCAGCTCACGTCCGTCACAACACATTGCTCCATTAGAGATTCCCAAGTTCAACGACGGACAACGTCTGAGCAGCGTGGCTAGTGGCAGTCCTACGTTGGGAACTCCCACCAGTGGCTTGCCTGTTCAGATCCAGCCTATGCAAGCAGAACTCGCTCGTGCCAACTCGACTGCTAGTACGGTGTCTGCCCTTAGTCACAATGGCGACCACTACCTTCGTCAGCCCGTAGAAAGCTGGACACCAGTCGGGGATGACCGTCGGTCTAGTAGCCAATACACTGGCAGCATGGTCATCGACCACGGCAAGTTTGACGGCACTAGCTCATATTACCCCGAAGGCACCGACTCGTTCTACCCGAAGAGCAACTACAGTTCTTTCTACCCCGGACAAGGCGCGTCGCCAGTCATTCCCGACTTGCGAGACAGTACATTCACCATGTTTCCGACTGGTAACGCGCCCCCTGCCCCAACAGAGGATATGCCCAAAAGCAAGTTCAGTTCCATGTACCCCGCGCCACCTCAACTTGGTCTTTCGCATGATCGCGAGAGTACTGCGACAGTCTTCCCAGGCGGTCCAGGTGGCTCAGGTGGTCTCCAAGCAGGGCATCATGACGCTGCGCTGCCGAGCCCCAAGTTCAATTCGTTTTACCCACCTCCCCGAATTGGACATGAGAGCACGGTGACAATGTTCCCTGGCCCAGGACCCGATCCGAACGGAGGAAAGAAGGAGCAATCCGACATGTCATGGCTGAACCTTGGTCAAAGCCGATAAGAACGACCTTTGCTTCACTGTCTGTTTCGTCCGCGCCACCCTCATGTCGCTAATGAGCCTATGCTCAACGCCTACCCACCTCCTCACCGACCCTATACACATCCCATTCATCATCTCTTGGAAAAAGTAGCATCTTTAGTGAACGGATCTTTACCTCACACACCTACGTCTATACAGACCAACAGTCATCAACCTTTCTTTCTTGAGCATTCTCAGCGCCGGGCGTCTCTCTGTCCCAATCTTTTTCGCGGATACACAACCCTTGCTTATACATCACCACACTCTCCGCATTCAGTCGCTACAGATACCCGACGCCAACCTCACCACAGCGCGTCAACCACCTCTCCTCATCACCTATCTCCGTGCGAGCCAGCTCAACCTCATTGATCCGTGTATATAAAACACCACCGTCTACTTTCCTTTCTTGACACTCTTTGATTTTTTCAACCATTTCCCTTCTTTGTCATCACCCTTTTGTATTGGTCTGTGTCCAAACCAAAACACCCCCCTCCTCCACTACCACCACCATCACCTCCACTTCGTCTCCGATCCCCGGGTCTTGACGATCATTGCCTGTTTGTTTGTTTTGGTCTTTGTTTTGGATATATAATGGCGTAGTTACTGGCAAGATGGAAAGATTTCCTCTCTTTTCTTCATCTCTTGTCTCTATCTCTCTGCCCCCAGTCTTGTCTTGTGTATGTATGTATGTATGTAACTGGAGAAGGGAACTACTGTGGGGAAGTAGAAGGGACGAGTGTTGGCGACGGGTGTCTTTGTTAGTATGGCTACTGCGGAAAAAGGACAGTTTTTTCCCGTGTCGCCTATGGAATACATTGACGTATGTATTTGTTGTTGGGGGGTCGGTGGGGTACGTTAATATTTTAATGAAAGAAAGCGAGTGTTGTCGTGTCATCAGCTTGGTCGTATTATGTATATGCTTGGTGATGACTGCATATTCCATACGCTGCTAACAAACATATCATCTCGAGTGCGTGCTGATCCCGATGTAAGGCTACGCTCGTTAACTGTATGTGTTGTTCCTGCGCACGGGTTTTCGCAATATGCGGCTGCGAAGGCTGGCTATTCATCGAACACTGCTGTCGTATATGTAATCTCCTGCCCACCTTGATGGTGCCCAGAAAGAGGGAAAGTGAATGTCGTGTTGTTATTAGGCAGATGCGGCAGGATTTAGACATGCGGAACCAAATAGGTGATGTATTACTGCCTACTCAAGATCCATAATACATATATCCCTCGTGCCTCCTCGTTGTCACTACCTATTTAATCCTTCTACGTTGTCTAGCCTCATTCCAACAGCAAAAAAAAACCCCATACCACCGCCAGTGTATTCCGACAGCAGCAACCTCCAAAAACAATCGCACCTGTCCCGTGCCAGACTCGAACTGGCGGCCTTGGGATGTCTACTACTAGGTAGCAGTCATATATGATGATATGAGACCCACGTGATAACCAACTACACCAACGAGACTTTTCAAGCTATTGCTTGAGTTGGTAGAAAAGGGGGATTTCGATGGCGAGCTTGGAAATTAAAAGAATTCTGTTGTTGACAAAAAGACGTTGTATCCGCAGGATTGTGGAGATGGTTTGCATGTTTGCATTGAAGTGGAGTATATGGGTTCCACGCTGTCCGAATAATTGGAATTGTCAGCGTAGTATTGGCGCTAAAAGCAGGAGCGCCTTTGAATAGCTTGTAGTACACGGCTAGCTTGGTTCTTGTGTGTGTGTGTGTGTGTGATTGGTTCAATGAAGAAAATGCATTCCTCGGCAAAAAATTGGCGTCTTCGGCAGCAAAAAAAAACTATGTCCAATGAAGCAGGAAAAGTTCCCCAACCCTCCAGACATCCACAACAGCAAAAATAATGGTCACTACGAGGGTCGAACTCGCGACCTTGGCGTTTGGGATCACATGGTATTTGAATACCACGTGATGTATTAGCACCACGCTCTAACCAACTGAGCTAAGCGACCGATGTTGAGTTGTTTTCGATGGAAGAGTTGGATCCAAGTTCGAATATGATGAGAAAATCTGTTGGCTCGTGACGTGCCATCTGTTCCTGATATGTGGTGGGGTGAAAAGTCTGGTCTCGGGCGGGATGAATGGCGAGGTGGGGCACAGGTGGGCTCTGTACCAATACACAGAACGATCCCATAACCCTAACATAATCACGACGCCCAAGGATGCTCAGCTGCTGACTGGTTGGTTCCGAGGTGGAGCTGGTGCAGGGAGAAGTTGATGACGTAAAGGATAATGTGTCGTTGTAAAAGGCTCGAATATCGAGCCATGGGTATCTCAATATATGTGCCAAAACCAACGCCAACGCTATGCAATAGTAAGCCAACAACATGTGTCTCATGCTCCTGTAGTCACTTGTCAGTGTCTTCTGTGCGCGTTTCTTTGTGGGACGTATCCAAACGTTCCTCGGCATGCAATATAGTTGATGGCGTTCCGGGGAGTCACGCCCGGCAATATTCGAAAATCTCATCTCTTTCAAAAGCCCAACGAGAGCTTTCCAGCGCGAAGACTAGCCGCCTAGCTGCCCCAAATATCTCTCCACCTTGTCGTCCCCGTAAAACATCTTCTGTAATTTGTCGTGCCTCTTCTTCTCGACCTGTGCAAGCTTCCTGACTTTGCCAGCGTCAAGTTTGCCCTCGCGAACCTCTGCGCGGGTTGCACCCCCTAGTATCTTTTGCTTGGTGTGCTCTTTCTTGTCTATGCCCAAGCCCAACCTATCGCGCTTCTCCTTGGGTACGAGTGGAAACAGCATGCCCTGGCCACTCGAGCCTAGGCCTGTCCGCGCATCCACGTCGAAGCCATGCTTTTCCATGTACTTGAGACCCATTCTTGTTCGATCGATGGCCGAAGGAATCGGTGGGCGAGGAAGCGCGGCTTGGTGTGCGGGACTCAGGTAGTGTATGCGTTGATCGGTCTCCTTGACGGGCTCGCCGCATATTCCACAGCGAGGGTATGCGTCAGGCTCTGGCTGTGGTTGACCGTTGGGGAACATGATGGCGAGATACTTCTCGGCCATGGTCTTGCCATTTGTCGATGTGGCTGCTGGCTGCACCTCTGGGGCCGAGGAGACGAACTTGATCGGGTTCTTCCAGAGACCGCGGCCAAAAGCGCGCTGTTCCACAAAAGGTACCGTAGATACGTTGGGGTCGTCCTCTAGGAGCTCGTCTTCATGTAGCTGCTCCTCAGATGCGGGTGGCGCGGGGGGTGTCGCCATGTTTGCGGTGATTAGCGAAACCCACGGTCGTACGAGGCGTGACAGCAATGATATGGCGTAAACCTCCTCAGCGGTGAAAAGAGCGACACCGCCATGAAAAAGGCAGATCGAGGAGGAAGTCGTGGGTGAAGCACAGGCTCCAGTGTCGAACGCGCAGTCACATGCTATGACGCCACGTGGGTGCCTGATCCGCCCCGGGTTAGCGAGCCACGGTTGATCCGCGTTCCTGAAGCCTTTCCGTCCCACCATCAGCCAAGGAAACATGCCCGTCAACATCCTCGCCAAAGCTTTCGACGAGGGCATCGACTCTATCCCCTACGGCTGGACCGTATTGAAGGCTGCTTCCGTATTTGCAGTGCTGTACGTGCTGAAATGGTTCTTCAACGGTGCCACCAATGCTTCCGAGAGGAACATGCATTCCAAGGTGGTCATGGTTACGGTAAGCCATCTAGCGTGCCGCCGGTTGAGTAACTTTGCTAACATGACTAGGGCGGTACAGCTGGTATAGGGGCTGAAGTGGTCAAGGGCCTTGCAAGCCGCGGCGCCCAAATCGTCCTCCTGGTTCGGCAACCACTCGTCGACCCCTTTCTCGTAGACTACATCGAAGACCTGCGGACCCAGACAGGCAACGAGCTCATTACCGCTGAGCATGTCGACCTCGAATCGCTATACAGCATCCGCCAATTTGCGACCAAATGGGTCGACAATGCACCTCCCCGGCGGCTTGACATGATCGTGCTCTGCGCCAACACAATGACTCCACCTGGAGGAAAAGCAACGCAAACTGAAGATGGTTTGGAGGCGACTTGGGGATTGAACTACCTCGCCAACTTCCACCTGTTGAGCATATTGAGCCCCGCACTGCGAGCCCAGCCGCCAGATCGAGATGTCAGAATTATCTTCGGTACCTGCCCTGCATACGTGGGAGGGAAGCTGCCGGTTTCAGACGAGAAATCGAAAAAGAATGGCAAAGATGAGCCCGGACAGCTAGACTTCACGCCCTCGACCGTATACGCAACCTCCAAGCTCGCCCTCATGACCTTCGCCGTCGCCTTTCAGAAGCACCTTTCGACTTACGATCGCCCCGACAAGAAACCCATGAACGCACGTGTTATCATGGTAGACCCAGGTTGGACGCGAACCCCTGGCATGCGACGCTACCTGACCTTTGGATCGCTTTGGGGTCTGGCTATATACCTCATCACATGGCCGATTTGGTGGCTGGTCCTGAAGAGTGGCGATGCGGGCGCACAAACTTTCTTGTACGCAGCTATGGAGGCACAATGGGGTCGGGGCGAAGGCTCTTACTTCCTCAAAGAGTGCAGGAGGTCCGCTTGGACTAGGACAGAGATTGACGATGAGCTGCTACAGCAGAAACTGTGGCAAAGCAGTGAGAAGACAATCGAGATCCTCGAGAAAGAGGGCGCGAAGAAGAGGGCTGCCGAGAAGAAGCAAAAAGAAAAGTCTGAGGGTAAGAGCACTGCGAAGGAGGCCAATGGACAGGCCAAGCAAAGAAAGTAGTCTTCGGCGACAACATGGTTGGTGCGCTGCGAGGCCGTTTCCGAGACGAACGATGCAATACATCGAATATACTAGTGTCAAGTACGAGACTTTGTGAAGCACTACTGCATCCCGGAATCGCCTCGTTCCTGTGCGAAATAACGATCAGTCTCCCTGACGTTACAGGACAAACCATCTGGATCAGTCTTGTCATATGTGCCATATGTGCTAAAGAGCTAACCAAGGTGGTTAGGGAAAATCGCCCTTGCCCAGCAGTGAGGGACAAGCTCAGTTGAACAATCGATAGCCTCCCAGCTCTTGTGATTTGCCTCGACAAATTTTCACTCCAATGTGATCTTTGCTCCTGAATGCGTCATGCGATGCGTGTTTGCTATAACACTCGGGCAGATGTAAAACATCATTGTGATGATATCTCCCTTCACTAGCATCTGCTGTTCTTGCTTGGAGTTGCATCACATTCGGATTTGATTTCAGAGATGGAAGACATGTCCTCCAAGCGAGGTCAGCACTGCAGCTAAACGCAGCAAGCACACCTGGGCAGGTTGCCATGCCGTCTTAACGTGACCTCACGTGATGCTGCCCCTCATTCAATCTTTCATCCCCTAAACCGACACCATCCTCTCAACCCAAGCGATAATTGATATGAACGACTCAAAAGCCAAAGCAGTGCTTCCTCTGGATGTCAGTGCTTGCGATGGCCAGCTTTCGGTGTTCCTTCGACGTCTCGGCAAGGGCGCATCTAGGTATTTACAGGATGCGCGAAGCCTAAGCCTGCTTGACGTTCCACCGTCCAATGTGGGATCACCTAAAACAGGCATATGGAAAAGATCTGAAGGAGAATCGCTACTGTTCGAGGTCCTACGGCCAGTTCCACCAAACAAGCTACGCTTATTTCGATAAGATCCTATCAGATCGGCTTTGCTCCAACGCGGGAGTCGAAGACTCACATAACGACGTCGAGCTAGCCAGCTGATTGTCTTGCAGATAAGTCTCCGAGATCACTACGGGCCAGCGCGTCCTCGATCATCTAAAGAGTCGACAGCAATCCATCAAGGATTTGCAAGTATCGCGTGGGAACGTACGCCAACTCACATCTCCCACGGTGCGGCGATTCACAGCTGGGTTTTACAGAGGCCGAGAAAACATAAAAAGCTTCTTACAGCTTGCTCAGATATTCGCAATGCTTGAGTCGCTTTCCCTTTACTTTCACCGCGGCTGGACCAAGGGTGTGGACGACTATTGGAGTAATAGTTCATACGTGAGCCTCTTTTGCAACCAAAAGGTCATGATTCGCGAACTTACAATCAACAGCCCCTTAACCGAGAAGCTCGCGCCTGCCCTGCCTCACATAATTGACCTAGCCCAGATGACGAAATTATTTTTATTTGATTGTGAGCTTGCACTACTAAGTGTCTTCCACCGCTTGCCTGAAATGCGAAAATTGGCGTATTTTCAGCTTCGTGCCATTTTTGTGGGTGAGGATAGGGATAAGATTCCTCGCAAAGACTTGTTGAAATGGAATATGAGCATTCGGCACGTATGTCTTCATCTGCACTTCAGCAGAACGGTACCATCACAGCCACAATGGTTCAACGACGAGTTCATCCCAGCCTTAGAGTACAACGCGTTCTCTTATATCTAATGGTGTCATACGGAGCTGAAAACTCTCTTACTATTTGAGCTGATGGGTTTGGTCCCGAACGGCCCAGCACTTCCATCCAAATCGGACTTGGATGCCCTTTGCACCAAAATTTGCGATTTAGAACAGCTCGGACTGCGGGCTCCTGAACTCACATATCGCCCGACTATGAGCCGAGGAAAAGTATAAAACCGTTCTTCAACATCTGGTGAGCTCCAGGGTAATCTTCATTTTACTTCCAGAAGGCTCACAGTGCATGTTAGGAGCCCATTGGAATGCTCAAAATCTTGAAGGTACTACACCTCTACCAGTATCGAACCAGCGACATTCATCCCGCTCGCGCTAGGGTGGACATTCTCCTCGACACTCAACAGTTTGCCAACTTCTTGTTTCAGTGGGCACATGATTTGTGTTCCCGCCTTCAAGTGCTTGTCTGTGGACATTCTGACAGAATCGTCAGTGACTTTGTGGAATCCGTCTCATGCACGGCAATGGAGGGTAACTGAGATCAAGGCGAAAGCTTAATTAAGCGTATGCCGCAACGGTGCTTCTTAAAACAGTCTGCCCATCTGGAAGATGGTGCTATCCTAGTCACGGCCATGTCAGTCACGCGAGGTCGAGTTCGACATGACTTCCCAGAGTTAGGTGTGGTGGCCTATGACACTGGTGACCACCCGTTCCATCACTTGGTTGGGGAGGTCGTGTATTGAGAAAGAATGGCGGACGAATTCCGGTAAAGAGAGAGACAATTTTAGCTTTGACAAGTTGGTCCGCTAACCATAGTCACCTTCCGAGGTCTGATTGCGCGCGCACTGACTCGGCATTGCTTCGGGCGCTCGCTCTTAGTATTGAAAGCTATCATGCGGCAAGTACGACAGTTCTACGATTGTTATCGACGTCAGTAGCGTGGAGACTAGGCGTGAGCGGACCCAGGAGGGACGGCAGAGCTGCGAGTCATGCCGACTGGAACTGCGGCTTCATCGCCCCGGGCTGGACCTCGAGATCTCAGGAGAGCGAACGAGCAACATGCAATTCATTCCTATTAGCATATCGATACGCCCGAGACAACTGCCGGTAACGTTCACATATTCCACGGTTATATGCGCAAGCAGGGCTTTCCTGTGGGTTCTCCGGAAGCGCGCCGCTGGACCCTGCCCGATCTCATTCGGAGTGGATTCCGCAGATCGCGGGGAAACGCCCGCGCGGAGCCTATTTGCAAGATAGCTACTATCTCAAGGTTAAACTTGTGGGCACTTGTTCATGCGTTTTGCACTCGTCTCCACAAAGGCGGCTTCTTGAGTCAGATCCTCGACCACGGGTGACGGCTATACTGTTTGTTTTACCCAAGCTAATGAACCACAACGCTCGACCCACAACCACAATATTGGTCCGACTGCAGATCACCGGGCCCTCTTCTTGGCGTCCCTAGTGAACGTCGAAACAAGGCCAGCCCTTTGCAGAAAGGCAGAGCTGCATGCATGCATTATTTGGTTGCAAACCCTCAACAACAAATCGCGAAGTTCTGTCGCTGATTAAGATCCAAATTCCAATGCTTACCGGGCATCACGCAAACTTGCCACTCGAGATCTCTCGGTGTAGAGCTATATTAGTTGGTCGTTTGGATCCTACACAGCCTACGAAATGTTGGCTTCGCCAAAGTGGGAAGGTCCATCTGGACATGACCACATGCCGGACATTACAGCCAAGTGCGGCGCCCGACTAGATATTTGTTCCAAGATCGGCGACGTTGAGAACGTGGCTGTCACGAGATCCGGACACTTCTAAAGTGCCCTTACTGTGGCAAAAAGAAAAGTCATTGCGAACCGCTCCCTTAGCGCGCAGCATGATGTGGTCTCAACATTAGCCGGGTGAATAGGAGCTCACAGCACGCCCACTATTCTACTGAGCCCAGCGGCCCGGTACCGATGGTGCGCCTTAGTGCAAGCGACTTGATCAGTCCAGACCGATTCCCGAAGTTGAGTGTGGCGTCAGGACTTACCTAGGTATCCTTGGTCGCGTGTACGAAGCGGTAGCCGAGCTGGGCAATTCAACACAGCATTGGTTCAATTTCGAGCCGTGAGGACGTGCAGTAAGGCGACCATAACGCGGTAGAAGAGACTATATTATACACTAGAAACTATGGAGGACTTTGCCGCAAATCCGAAATATATAGGTGAAGCGTCCTGATGTGATTTGAGGTGATCGGATCAGCACTGTTTCTGCATCAAGATGGGCCGATTTTCATACCTCACACCCTTATTGTTGGCAGCCAACGGTGTCTTGGGCGCCAATTGGATCGGCGAAGTCAAGAGAGTAGACGGCGTTGACTACCAATGTAAGCAAGAATGATCTCCTTTGAGAGCTCGACGTATGCTGACTTGATGCAAAGGCAAATGCTACTCCGACAACTCATGTTGGCCTACCAACAAAGACTGGGAGAAGCTGAACAAGACTGTATCCGGTGCTCTCCAGGCTGCCATACCACCAGCTGCTGTTTGCCACAAGAGCTTAGGCAACGAGACCAATGTCTACGATGCCGAGAAGTGTGCAGACACACAAGCCAACTGGGGCAATGAGCAGTGGTTGTAAGTGTCTTAGTTCACACCGTCCGTATATCGTCTCTAACCCTACGATATTAGGACTGACCACCCCATTGCCGAACTCTGGCCGTTCAAGACGAACAACACCTGCTTGCTTACCGATGACCCATCCGAATCCTGTACCCGAGGGTTCTACGGACGCTATGTCATCATGGCAACAACAAAGGATCAGATCAAGGAGGGTGTTGATTTTGCACGAAAGCGCAACCTTCGTCTGGTCATCCGTAACACTGGCCACGATTTCATGTAAGTTGGGGCATTGCTTTCATCAAGAGTGTGGGGGCTAATCTGGGCATAGGGGTCGATCAACTGGCTACGGTTCACTCATCATCAATACCCACAGCTTCAAGGACGTCGAGTTTATCAAGAAATACACCGGACCAGGTGACTGGTCAGGCAGCGCAGCTATCGTCGGGGCTGGTGTTCAGGGTCGTGAACTATTTCGTCAGTGCTTTGAGCAGAGTCCAAAGGTGGTCATTGTTGGTGGAGAGTGTCCAGTAAAGCTTCCAAGATTCGCAAAAGAAGGGGCCTCACTAACGCATCACAGACTGTCGGTTGGGGAGGCGGTTACATCCAGGGTGGTGGACACGGTCCCCTCACAGGTCTCTACGGCATGGGCGCCGACAACGTGCTCTCGTTCGAAGCCATTACTGCCGAGGGCAAATACGTTACCGCCAACGCCGACGAGAACTCGGACCTGTTTTGGGCTCTCAAGGGTGGCGGCCCCAGCTCGTTTGCTGTTGTTGTCTCCATCACCGTCAAGACGTTCCCCGAGATTCCGACTGCCGGCACGATTCTGAACATCAACTCTACTCACACCAACGACACCGAACTGTTTGCCAAGGGAATTCGCATTTTCCACAACCTGGCAAACCATTACAGCAATGCTGGGTTTTTCGTCTACTTCGAAATGGGACCGGGTCCAGGGCGTCTCCACGTCGCCCCGTTCGTTGCGCCTAACATGAACGAGACACAGTTGGCCGAGGTTCTGGCTCCGCTTTATGAGCAGTTGGACGCAGCCAAGGTGCCATACGACACCCACACGAAAGCATTCCCTACTTTCTTCGAGTTCTATATCGACATGTTTGAGGATGAACCCCCGAACCAGCAGTCAATTGTCGGAGGTCGTCTCTTCACACAGATGGACATTGATACCCATGGTGACGAAATTGCGGATGCTCTCCTTTACGCCACTATGCCTGAGCCTACCCAGATCGGCTTCAACGTCGGGCACATTATGAACCCTGGTCGTGCCTACCCCAAGGTTGACAACGCCATCCACCCCACCTGGCGCAACGCCAGCAGCTTCGTCATCACCAACGTAAATGTCAAGGGCACCGAGTCCTGGGAAGTCAAGAAGGAGCGCGAGCATTTCAACACGTTTGTGCTTGGGCAGAAGCTGAGGGACGTGTCACCATACGGTGCCAGCTACGTCAACGAAGGCGATCTCAATGAGCCTAACTGGCAAGAGGCATACTGGGGTACCAACTACCCCAGACTGCTCAAGACGCGCCAGAAGTGGGACCCCGAAGGCGTCTTCTTCACCGAAACTACACCGGGTACGGAGAACTGGAGCGTGATGGATTATGGTACGAAGCTTTGTAAGAAGAGTACCTAGGTGGGGGGGCATGTTTTTCTTTCGTTCAAATAGCGTTTCGCTGAAAACGTAGATTTTTTTTATAGACAAGATAAGAGCAAAAAAATGGATTTCTAACGCCTCGTTTTGATTGCAGGCTACATGCCGTCCATAGCAGAGAGCGAGATTGGAGGAGTGGGCTGGACGAGCTGTGCCTAGTCCGCTGTAGCCGTGCAGTGAAGTGTTTGCAGCCGGTCATGATGCAGCTGTATCGAGGAAATGCGTGCTGGCGGCAGCAAGGTGGCGTGGTGTGGCAAAGCTGGGGAAGGACGGGAGCGATGACGAAAGAGTCGCGTTCGTCGCTAATCGATAATGGGCTAGCAGCGTGTTCACCTTCACAAGCCAATGAATCTGGCGTGCCTAGTACCAGCCATCATCACGATTGCTTGCGACCCCTTTGCCGTGTAGCCTGCGCCTTTGCCCCAGACGCGAGCCGAGCAGCCCCTCCGCTTCTTGCGCAGCCACGACGTCCAAGCCGAGCGACGGCAACAAGACCCAAGTTCCCTTGCATTCCGAACCACCGCACCAGGCTCCTATTCGACATTGTACACCACGCCACCGAGTCCCGGTTGGTTGCAGGAGCGCGCGCCGTATACCTCGCCCAGATAGATGCCACGCGCACGCCGAACCACGCCCAGAGTCTCGTGAATGTCGATTGAATGCCTCCCGTGCTGAATCCCTTCCTACGGGCTTTCTTCCGTAGCGCACTCCCCAGCCAGTGCCAGCCAGCGCAACACCACGTAGGCTGCCCGGCAGCATACACGGAGTCGCAATTGCTAACGCTACACCACCCAGGTCCTCCTTGTCCCGACCACAGAAGTTCTCCTCGCCTCGCGCGACAAAGAATCCAACACATCCTACGTCGATCTCAGCGGCTCCGAGGACTTCCTCGCAAGCCATGTACTGCGCGTGCCAGGCGGGGTGGGGCCCAACAACCACGTCAACGACGCCGGCAGCTTCAGGGAAACGCGGGGAAAGGCGAAGCAGTTCACGACAGCAAATGGCCGGACGGTAATTGTGAAGGATGCCTTTGTCTACAGCAACAAGGGCTTCAAGACGCTTAACCAGGCCCAGCTTCTGACCGACACCATCTTCTGCCCCGACTCCTTCGATGCCCAGCCCTGGCTAGTATACTTCATATCACGACCGCTCATAGGCACCTACGATCCGAACCCCATAATACCCGCTACGTTAGCGCCCAAGAGAGATGCGACGGCAGACGCAGCCCCGGCCAGCTCGTCTGCAGGCGCCAGCTCCTCCATGCCGCGGAAGAAGGAGGTCAGGTCCTTCGGCGATCTCCTGAACCACTTCCCCATGATCGCACGCCAAATGCAGCCAGGACTGGAGAGGCTGTTCAAGGAATTCGGCAGCGAGTTGCAGAAGCCACTGCCGCCAACCCCCTCGCAACGGTCGCGACGATCCTCCATGAGCTCTAGAAGACGCGGCTCGGTATCCTCAGCAGAGACAGCGCCCCTTTCTCTGCACAGCACCATGTCGCATGGCCCGAACGGCTTCGTCTCGAATCTCGAAATCAGCGACGAGGAGGACCAGATGCGCAGATCGCTTGAGACTGCCGTCACAGCAGCCATTGATCTCTTCCAGATGGTGGACAAGCAACAACTCTCCTTGTTAGGCGCCACCACCGATCTAACCGGGCCCATTGTTGAGCGCATGATCGAGCGCTACATTGCCGAGCAAGTACACGAAACCATGCTGTTCCCGCGCATACGAGACATACGACAATTAGAGGACGCTGATCTCCATCGCCGGACGCGGCAAATGCTGGACATTGACATATCGCAAGTTGGCATCGATATTGGCCATGGTCGCAGAGGGAAGCAGGAGCTTGCCATCAGGCTCTCAAAAGCCGTGGAAATGTTCAAGAAGATGGGTGTTGCAGGTAGCCCCCAGGAAATGCTGGACATTCTTCTCGCCGTCCAAAAGCACATTACCATGCCAGATGAGTCTCAAGAGACGACTATGACGACGGATGGAGAACCGCTTTCGGAGAAGCACGACCACCTCCTCACCATCAACGCAGACACGTTGGTTTCTCTATTGCTCATCGTAGTCATTCGGGCGCCAGTACGGAATCTCCAAGCACGGTTGTCGTACATGCGTCACTTCATTTTTATTGACGATGTCGAGAGCGGCGAGATGGGATACGCACTCAGCACATTCGAAGCTGTGCTATCATATCTTACTACAGATTCTGGGGGCTTGCGAAGAGCGAGTAGGCGGAATAGAGCATTATGGCAAGCAACCAAATCGGGCGACCTAGAGACAATGCAAGGTATCTTGGAACCCGACAAATCTTTCCATCCAGACTTGGACAGCTTCTCCGATCAGAGCGATACTCCACCACGACACCGTCCAGTGCGATTTGCGGCAAGTTTCTCAGATCTCCACTCTCTGGGAGGGACTACTATGAACGGCGACGACGAACCACGAATAAGGCGTCCAAGTACATCTCGTGACAAGAATGGGCATGAAGACGGTCCATTGGCACACATCTTCCCCTTCCAGCGGGCTCAAACGCCACCCTTGCCCGGCCGACCAAAGATGAAGAAAAGGGTATCAATGGACACGAGGAGCATGTCAAGTGGCTCAGCGCGCTCATACCGGTCTCGCACAACGCTCGATTCACACGTCAGCGCCATCGAAGGCGATGTCTCAATAGAGAAGCTCACTATGACCCAAGGCCCAGATGGCGGGTCAGTCCTGATGATGGCTATTGAAAGTAGACAGGACAGAGCACTGCAGTACCTTCTTAGTCTGACTGAGTATTACACACCTCAGCACGTGTTTGAAGACTACAACAATGAAGGCACCAACCTGCTGAGTGCATCAATCCAGCTAGGCCACGCGAAAACGACAGACACTATTCTCAACTATATTCTGGAAAATAGTCCAAGCCCAGAGGCATTGCGAGACTATCTAGCAAAACCAGACGCGAAAGGCAGATGTGTAGCGCATTACCTGTTCAATCAACCACGACTTATCGATCGCATCGGCCACCTCCTTCCCTGGCGGCTGAAGGACAAGAATGGACAGACCCCAGTATTTGCTCTTTGTAGATCATACGACCACGACGAGTATCACGACATGGTAGACAAAGCGCTTCTAGCCGCGACGCATGACCAAGATGACGGACAGCCGCTACATCTCGATGAGCACGTTGATAACAAAGGCAACAGCCTCTTGCATATCATCACCGACCCTCAGTTAGCCGCCAAGTTGCTGTATCGCTGCGATTCGGACGCCAATGCAACCAACGATAGGCAGTTTACGCCACTCATGGTAGCCAGCAAATACGGCAGGACAGACATGGTGCGAGTCCTCTTCCAAGATCCTAGGGTAGACCTGTCCTACAGAGATGCGCGCGGTCTCACAGCTGTAGAGCTTGCCAAAGACGATGACGTTCGTAATCGCATTGACGATCTCGTGCTGTTGTCGAACGAAGCCGGACCTGATGGTCGAACCACCACTGTCGTTCGTTCTTTCTTTGTTGAGGACGGAACCGTACGGCTGGTGGTAAAATCTGGGGCGCCTAATGACAACAAGACGATTACGGTTACGACTTGTCGTCGCTCATCGCATGATTTCGAGAATTTAGCAAAGTGGCTCGCACAAGAACATCCTGCATCATGGCTGCCGGTGGTGCACAACCTGGCCTCCCCATACCTCATCCCTTCAAGACCATCAAGATCGATACTACGCGACATGCAACTCCGCCTCGACGCGTTCCTCAAGATTCTTCTGAAGCATCCTACATTCTCAACACACGAGCTGGTATGGGAGTTCTTCCTCGTCCCCGACATTGATTCCTCCATGCTTGCAGAGCGTTCAGCACGTAAAGCTGAACTGCGTGTCGAACGGCTCCGGGAAGATTACGCACCTATACTTGACGTACGAGAAGTCGAGCTTTTCGTACAGCACATGCGCGAAAACATCCGCGCCCTCCACCACGCATCACGATCTGTTCTCCGCCGTGCGAATAAGGTTCGCTCTGCAGCATCGGACCTGAACGATGCGGCCAAGATATCCAATACGGCTGTTCATTCCCTCACTTTCCTGCCACCCGCGCACCTGAAAGCATTGGAACGCTATACCAACACTCTGAGACAAAGCGAAGCAAGCCCGATGGCAGGCTTCTACTACTCGATGCACGCCATTTCCAGCACAATAACTGCAATCCTGACCGCGCTCTCCCGTCCCTCTACGATAATCAATTCAATGTCCAACGCCCAGAAGGCTATTGATAGGCACAATCTCTCTGTTCGGCGTTCGGACCGTTGGCCACTTGGTCTACTCGACGACGCGCGCAGCAGAGTTCAACGCGATGCCCAAGAGAAGATGGACAAGAGCAAAGTTGAGCTGGAGGATCTAGGCAGGGAGCTTCGATACACGCAGCAAGTCGTCGCACAAGAGTTGGCAAGCTGGCAGGAAAACAGAGTTGAAACCGGGAAAATGGCACTGAAGGATCTAGCACGGAAGATGTGCGTTGTCGAGCGAGCCAGACTGGAAAGCATGAAAAGAGCAGTCCGTGAACTGGGTATCGGGATCGATAGGCCGAAACCTGGCGGTGATAGCTTTGTGGAGCAACAGCAGGCCAATGGTTTCCACGAGATGAATGGCGCCTACGCCCAGCAGGCATCCCATGCAGCCGTTCCTGATGCCGCAAGCGTTGCTGCGCAGAGCCGTCTCGTCGACGACGAAATCACAGATGAGCACATTGAAGAAGGACCAGGATCAGTCGAACACCCAGAAGATGAAGGCATGGTCATGTCGAATGGCGAGCCTGCGGGTGAAGACGCGCCGCCTGCTGATGAACTCGCTCAGCCTCCGGCTGCTGACGCGTTGTCTGCGAAAGATATGAATGGCGGCAATGGTTTGCTTGCTGCCTGAGGATTCCTTTTCTTCTTTTCGTAGCTAGTTACCCATCCTCTCCTCTATTGGTTTCGATACCTTTCTAATTTACATTCCATCTTGCTGGCTTTCTCTTTTCCCTCCTTTAGGGTAATAGCTTTAGACGGGGCGGGTAAAGGCAATGGATGCAGCCAGGGGTTACACGGGTGCTTCTTTGTTTTGCTACGCTTCGGGCATGTAGTATATCAGCGAAGGCGTTGTTTTGCGTGGGCTGTAGATGTGTGTGCGTCACTTTTGATGGGGGGGAGGTATAGTAATAACAAATTTTCTTCACGTTTCACACACTTGATTCAGTTCTTTCACTGTCTGCCCTACTGTACGACTCAGCTCCGTACGTGTAGGTGGCTTAACAAGAACATCTAAAGGGTTTCCGCATCACCTAAGGCTTCCTACCTAGCATAAACGCTCCTTCCTATCACTTACGATGACGAACTCTTATAAACAGTGTTCCAATGCATCTCCGCCCTCCCGCCCTCCTCCTTTCCTTGGTTTTTTCCTTCCAAAGTAACACCTCCCCCAATTCCCATACCTGACTCTGCTAACAAACATACAACCTCCTTTCCCCTTTGCTTCCCGCATGGGCGCCGCGAGGTACAACCCGAACGCTCCTGCACTGTTCAAAAGCGGTATCCAGTTCGTTCTGCCGTGCTACTACACTACACTACACTACACACTAATCCCCCATGTATCCCGGCTCCTAAGTCGCCCATGTGGCTCATACTGCTTGCTGCTTGCTGCAAGAGTGTGTGGTTCCCAAAAAAAATCCTAGCGTCATTGCTGCTCTATCTTTTCGTTCCTCCCATAAGAGCGCGTCAACCACTGTAGACGGTGGCTCGTTACGTCTCCACTGCGTGCACACATCTCGTGGAACACAACTACCCCGCCTGCTTGACTGGTATCAAGCCAAGCCGTTGGAACGGTGTTGGTGCAACACGCGCACGAACAGCCACATGGCTCAAAGTACGGTGACCCTTGTGCTACGTTATCTTTGTGCACTTCAAAACGCCACCGAGTAGTAGATGCCTCAAACCTGGACGAGAGTCCCAGATACTGCAAGTCAGACGACGTGGGTCCGTCAGGAAAGCGCTTCTCAATCGCTTCAACCCGGACGAGATCGGCAGGCAGTGTGAGTGTCGGCAAATTCTGAGTGCACAGCAGACCCCCGCGGAAAATACTGTCGGTGCTAAAAATTTACCGAAGAAGCATACGACCGCTGCTTCGAGTTATCGGTAGTCTCGCAACATGCCTCTTACTGCTTACCATAAGCTTCGTGATCAAAACCCACCAAAAGCACATACCCATCTAAGCAAAATGCTCCGTCTGGGGGCTGGCGCAGTACCTTGCTACTAGTGCAAACTCACGTGTCTTCGCTCGCAGCATCGATTGGCTTATCATCCTTCCCGTCATACGGACGCGCTGCACGCACTTAATCTACCTCACCCAATGGATGTGCAGCTGGGACGCCTCGCCAGCTGATTAAGGTAGGTCAGCACAGCCTATCTGCCGAACTAGACATTGCCGAGCCTTTTGAAGGAATCAGCCAGATGATAACGCTTCCTACAGGGTGTCCTTGTCGAGTGGGGTGGAGTTGAGGGCGCGGTGGCTGAGGTGATGCTATGATTGTGGAACGTACATAGGGTTGCATTACGCCACCAAGTATCGCTGGACCTTTGGAGCCGAGGGATCAAGCGGAGCAAGGTATTTGAAATCTATCCCTGGAGTGTTTGGCCCAGGCTTGGATGTGAAATGCGGTTCCTCGGCTAATGCAATTATCTGGTTCGTCAGTAGCCTGCCCAGGTATTGTGTGTGCGGGCGGCAAAGGCATGCACCGGCCCGTTGTGGATCCACGAACCGGGCCGTAAAGGCGTATTCGTGCGTAAACTGCTCCTTCGCTCTCTCTCTCCACAAGCAGCACCACCGCCATACGGCGTTTCCGACATCTTCACACCCACGCGCGCACCCCACAAATCTCTCTCTCCCCATTGTGGCCCCAATCGCGAGATGGAAAGTCAGACACGCGGCTGACCCGCCTCAGCGCATGCACATGCATGTCTCTCAGCCACCCGTCCAGTTCCCACTCGGGAAGGCAGTAAGGCACAGCGCCTCTTCAATCCTTCCCCTCTCCAAGACCCACCGTTTGCACTCGACCCTGCTTCCGCCATTGGTGCCACGCCATCCATCCATGCAAACACGAATTAAGGCCACCTTACGCCGCTATGTTTAGGATGCGCATGTGGCGCGGAGCCACCCGCGCATGCTGCGAGAGCTTGATCAGGATGTTCAGTGGGAAGAATGAGACGGAGTTAGTCGTAGGGACCAAGTGCACAGCTAGCGCTGATGACAGCGATTGATATCCTGAGTGACATGATTGAGAGGTGTCTAGTTGCTGAGATGATGACTGCTAGGCTCTGGACTAACCAACTGACGCTCCTCAAGGTTAGGCGAAGTGCAACACCATGCCAACAAACTCAACGTCGCTTGTGACATGTTCAATTCCGATCTAGCCCATTTGCGACGACCGCGGACTTGCAACATTTCCAACAAAGCTGCCCAGTCATTCCAAACGCCTGGCCAAAACATTCCACAACCCCCATCAATCACGTTGCAGAGTCTGCCTTGATGACCCAGTAATATCCAAAATACCGGGTAAAAAGCCATCTTACAGCACCTAGGTTGGAAGTCGTTAATTGCCTCAGACTGGAACATTGGGGGGCCTTTCGCTGCGATATACACCAATAGCAGCAATGCTGTTCCGCGGCGCATGCATTTCATTTCCGTTTAGGGCAATATAGTGTACTTTGTGCGTGGAGGGATTCTCATGTCACGTCAAGGGTGGGGGTGAACTGCAGACTCTAAACTTTCTTACAAGGCGATTATAGGATCAACCAGGCGTGCGTGGCCGTTGACGTAAGTTTCAGCGCAATGTTGAGGGGACAGAGACCAGAGGATAGGGTGAGATGATGTAGGTGAGAGGGGCCAAGACCCAAACAGGAAAACGGAGGCAGTCGGAAAAGGGGAGGGAAAGCGTGTTCGCAGAATGACGGGGCGTGACACACGATTAAGGTTCGAAATCGTTTATATTACAGGTGCACCTATGATGTTGCAGCGTCGAGAAATGAACCCCCCCCCCCCAATAACTCTTCTTTCCTGCCGCGCCGCCCCATATGCATTTGGAGATCAGCGTCTAAGAATACGTATAGATGGTATCTGAGCAAGGCTGCTTCTAAATGTTGATCAAGTAAACAATCATCAAAAGTGCATTGCTCCAAAGAGACACCAAAAAGCGGCTCACTAGCGACGAGGCTATAATATACACGTGTGCCGTAAAACAACTCTAAAATATGGAGATGCAAGCTGCTGAACGGACTGCGGGGTATGCTACACAGTGTTGACGCGCATACGGTTGTTGGTCCGCGACGCCATTTGGCGCCTGATGGCTTCCGGGGCTGCTGACATGATGGTTTTGAACGTTTCTCGAACGCTGATTCGGAGCGACGCCTCCATGGAGAGATACATACCGCTTCCGATACCCGTCTCGGCTTCGTTGCCAGCTCTACAGTACCGTTCGGAGAACCTGTCGATGAGTTTCTCAATCTTCGGTAGTTCCGATAGCACAATGTTGGTTCGATAGGTGCTCTCAGCTTCTGATTCCAGAGTGCTAGGTCCGGTAGATAGTTGCATGAAGGTTTCCGCATGGATTTCTGAAGACGAAAATCTGCGTTGACCATGAGCTCTAGCAATGGCTTGGTACCATGATAGAATCTTCGTGATCGTAAGATTGATGACGGCTGAGAAATGGGGGTCAGACGTGCAGTCGCAACTAAGCAAAGCGTAAAGCCTCTCCACTGCAGCCTTGTTGGTGGATAGTACAGACTCAAGAGTTGGAGAGCCATTTGATGAACTAGTAAATTCTCCGGAATGAGCTTGAGTCTCGGGCGGTGTGTATAAGCTGCTGAGCACCTGGAAGGCGAAAGAAGTACAGTTGTGGGTAGACCTCCCGATTGAAGCTGGCGGCGTTGGTAAAGGCGCAGGTACCGTGGGTGGAGGTGAAGTTATGGCTTCCTCTTTTGACACGAATACATCGTTTGGCACCCCAAGGAACTGCTGGCTAGCATCTGGTGAAGGTTGCTGCCTGTCCAGCGATGCGTACATTTCAGGCTGGCTATGACTGCTAGTGGAGCGAACGTGTCCATGGTAGGCGGTGTGTTGTGGCAGGTATTGCGGAGCCGGAGCGAACATGTGTGTCTGGTCTCCGAACATCATGCTTTCGCTGTTTGACCACGCGTTGAAAACTGAGCCAGCACCTTCGGAAAATGCCGGAGATCGGCTGCCGTTGAGGGTATTCGTAATGAAAGCATCTTGGAAGTGGCATTCCGGAGTTCTGGGGCCAAAGTAGAAAGGGTCCGTCGGCTCTGGTGAGCTGTCATAGGTATTGGTGCGCGGAATGAGCTCCCCCCTGTTTCCTAGAGATCCATAGGAGCCAGAAGGTGATACCTCACGCTTGATACTGCCATCGGGGTTTCTGTGCTTTCTTGGTTTACCCAGTCTGCCCTGTATAAGCAAAAGGTTATGTTAGGTGGAATACAAAGCATACCTCATAGATGGAGAGTAGTTGCAACAAATACTCATGTTCCCACACCGCTGACAATTCGGTCTTATCTTGTCGCACTTGACCTATAGCGTGTTAATACAGTGACAGGTGTCTATACCGAGAGTTAGGCATACTTTGGCGCGAGAGCATGCGTCGCATGAAGCTCTCATCTTTCGAGGCTTTTGGTCACCTTTCAATCCAGTGGCTGACATGGTGGTTTCTGGACCAGCGACGATGTCCTCCATTGTTTGTGACGGCGACCGATGGGCAGAATACGTTTGAACAGGAGAGTTGAACATGTTATATCGATGGTAGTGTGACCTTGGAATGAGCATATCGAGAAATGAGGTAGAAAGTCGTTTTATATATAACGATGATTGAGAATCGAGGAGCTTTAGGCTGAACTAGGGTCAATACAGGAACGGTCATGGTTGGACCCAGCGTGCAGTAGGCGTAGACGCACTGGCGCAGGCGTGTGGTAGGATAGGCGTCAAGCTGATGTTTGGGAGTACATGGGGCAGGGATTAATGCAGCCATAGCGAACGGACGTGCTTAGATGGGGCTGAGGGCTTACACAGCAACTTACATGCTCCATTCAGTCTAGTGCTTCCCGGGGTGGGGCGAGTAACCAGATGAGCGCATCTGAATCTACCAGCAATCAAGGTCGAAAAGTCGATATGCGTAATGACTTGACCAGTGCGCAAAACGGCCTTCATATGGCAACGCTTTCCAAAATACTCTGGTGAGAGGTTTCCAGCATTGAGTGTGCGCTTTGGTCGAAGCAGACAGCCATTCGGATCTACCGTGCCATACTTTTGGGCCAAGATGAGGCTCGGCGGCGTGGTGCTGCGGTATGGAGGGAATAGCCGGATGATTTGAATAGATCATCACCACGAGGGTTGTACCGAGTGAACCGCCGCGCCGGTACCTTGCTTCGGTGTTCTGCAGCGACCTGCGGCGACATTGGCTCAGCAGCGCGATGCCAGGCTCCTCAGGCTTAGCCCCTGCTGCATATCATAGTCAGTTGCTCTTGATGACATTACTCGGTGGGTGCGTGGGGTTTCTAGCGCCGATTTACCTGGTCTAGTCTGCTACACAAAAAGAACAGCGGTTGTCAATCTTTGCTACAAAATCCAGCTAAGCCTCGCTCTCCTGACATCGTAGCTATGGATGTCAGATTTTCGGTGTGTACGCTACACAGTGGCATGTAAGGCATCGTCTAGCAGTCTCTAGGGCTGAAGATGAGTAGGACAGGTCGCACACGATCATTCACATTTTGGAGGAGCAAAAGACATGGCTTGAGGATCTGGCCAGATGCTGCAAAGTTGCATGGATACCGTCTTTGATCCTGCGTTGTAGCCAACGTTGTACAATCTTTGAGATTTGCCAATTCGTGCAGTAAACCAACAACATGCCTCGCCAAGGTTGTATGGGTGTGGGCCGATCGCGCGGAGACAGACTACTCCATGTTCGCATAGGTAGCCTGTACGCCCCACAATGGTTGGCCTTGCACCATGTAGAGCTTGATACAGCAATTTCCGGGGTGCGGTGATGTCGTCGCCGCCCATGTGCTATTTTGGCAAGAGTGGAGGTAGCACCTGCGTTCAGCCTCGTTGAGCGAGGCAGTACATACAGAGCCTGGCATCACTAAGGCTGTGGGGGGTTCAAGCCCCGTAGCGACCTCCGAAGCCGTGAAACCCAATGCAAGAGCTGCCAAACGAACATTTTCAAATAATCTGGGCAAAGAGGGGCGAAGAGTCGAATATCGAGAGCGTGTTGGGGCGTAGTGTGGGTAGATCGGGTTCAAGAACAGCATGCGTGTAACCGCCCGCCCCTCTCCCGCCATTGGCCGCGCCAAAGCTTGGCCGCTAGCGTGATGTTACATCAATTAATTCCTCAACCCTCAGGCTTCAGGAAAACTGCTGCAAGCTGCAGGTTACAACTCGATCACGACAGATTGCTCCATTGGGACAAAACAAGGTTTCACGAGCTGGAACAATGTATCCGGCCTGTATATACTCAGGTACAAGGCGTATGCCGACCCCAAATCTTAAAATTACCAAGTGCTGGGCATCAGGCTATGCGCAAAGGATCCAGTCATGTAGTAACCCACCACAATCGGCAAGCTTCTCATCCTTGCCTGGTCTTCATCCTGAAACTCAATAACTTACTCAGTCTGGCCTGCGTGAATAACAACTAAACCTTGGTATGTCCTACTACACTATCACGCGACTCGCGATGCGATTGGAAGCACATGAGTGTCCAACAAGTGTTGGGTTGAGTTGAGCTCCAGGGTGTCACTCCGGCGTCACAACAGAATTTACGGAGTATCAGAAAAACTGTGCCGTGATGTGCCGTTCCTCTACTATCTCTCACACGCTCAGTGACGTGGATGGAAGAGTAGGTAAAAGACTGCATGACAAGGGGACAGCTACTTTCCTCGCGATCGTGGGGGCTAGAGGCGTAAGTTTCATGTCGAATGAAGTCTGTGGGTACATGTATCCGTGAAAGCCGCCTGTCTTCAATGTAGGAAATTCTCCAATTGGTTGTATGCTGGAAAGGACCTTCGTGAGTTCGTGCGCTTCTGGACTGGTTGTTGATCCAGTTCCGGTAAGGCTGCATTTAAACTTGGGTCGGAAATGCTAATTGAGCACATGTGTCATCGTTCGCACAGCGTGTAGAGTGAAAAGACGCAAGACGCGGCGTGGCTGTGCTCTACATTGCAGATATGTCATGGGCTATTCGAGAATCTTGGAGGTAGGTGGGCTATGATGGCTTTACTGCACCCTAAATCTCATTGTACAATCTTCTCATTTCTCTCCCAATTTGAAGGATCTGCCAACCTTCAAAACGATTAATTCAGGGCCTGTACAGTATCAATGGTGACGGTGCCTCTCGGCCCTGAACGACCCCCACCCTCAATAGGGGAGGACTAAGTAAGAGAGTTCGTGGGGGTAGATATCGAGAGTATGTCGTTTAGTATCGTCTTGGGATCACTGTAGACGTCCGCTTCAAGGAAATTCCTTGCAATTTGCTCCTGAACTAAAACTTAGGCGACCCGATAAACAGGATGGGTGCACATACCGCTTCTTCCAGCTCAGCAACTTCATCCTCCGGCATCTGGCAGCATGCTGAGACTAGATCCTCGCCCCGTACCGAGAGGAGTACGAGGTTCTCTGCGCGCTGAATGATCTCAGGTGGAACCCCATTCATGGCAGCGCAGCTGAATCCTTGTGAGCGTTGGCCTGTGATGGAACAATTTGCAAGCTCACCAAGTGCCGAAACTTGACGTGCTGCGACCTTCACGAAAGCTAGACATGATTAGGCTATTGATATCCATGTTTGATGACTATACTTACTTGTAGAGATAGGTTATCTGATCACTGATTTCTTGAGCTTCAGTGTTGACGCGTACCTCCATATACCCAAACCCAAGGGCAGGCCTAGATCGGAGCAGTCCCATCTCGAAAATCTCTTTGGCTTTTGTCAGAACCTTACGTGAACGAAGATGCCTTTCATACCATGAAAGTGCGTAGCCCCAATAACCTTAGGTCTCTCGCTACCCAAGTCTAGCAAGTAGTCCATGACTGCACATGCCAGGCCAGCTCCATCGCTCGATTCAGTCCCTTTCCCGAACTCATCTATTATGAGGAGGCTTCGACGTGTAGCTAGACTTAAGGCGAGTGAAATTTGCTGTAAATCTATCATGAAGGCGCTTTGGACACGGGATACCGTCTCGCGTGTGGTGACTCTGGAGAGAATCTTATCTGTCAGGCCGACCATTGCGCTAGCTGCTGGTACGAAGCTTCCCACGTGAGCCATGTAGACAATCAAAGCCACTTGTTTGAGATAAACGCTTTTGCCAGAATAGTTGGGTCCAGTCAAGACAAGCATGCTCGGAAGCTCTTTGTGTGTATGCATGTGATGACCCATTGGACTGGTGAGCGGCTGGTCTTCGTTGCTGGGGCTTTGGTCGGTTTCTCTGTCAAACACTCCACCGCCTTCGCCGCCCCTCAGGGCCGTGTCATTCGCGATGAAAGAAGAAACCGTGAGATCTTGCAGCATATGACGTCCGCCTTCGATTCGTATGACATTTTCTTGGGTCATCTGGGGACGACAGAGCTTGTGGATCTTTGCACCTTGTGCTAGGGCCAGTAAGCTATCGAGTTCCCCGAGGATGTCAGAACAAGTGGTCAGAAGTCCTTCGTATTGAAGCAAATACTGAGCGAGTTCATGACTGATCTCAATCTCGCGATCCGAAATAATACCATAGACATCGCCAAAGTGCTCGTCCATCTCCCTGGTTTCGCTATTCTTGAAATAGACTTGCTCTTCGGTGGCAAACATCCTTTCCCAAGGATGGTCGAAGTTGCCGTCATAGATCACATTGCCAGTGTCCGGATCAACCGGTGTCGTGCAGAGAAAGCCGATCTGGGGGAAGTAGATGACATTCAGAGAAGCCCGTAAATCAGAAGGCATGTTTTCGGACAGTTTCCTTGCTACCCGGTTGAGAAAGTCATCAAGACTATCGAGGGTCAACTTCATCTGATCCAGTTCTTCATCAATTCCAGGCATGATGATGGTGCGGCCTTGTTCTGCCGAGTCTCTCAAGTCGATAGTCTCACTGATCTTCCGACCAATCTGGGCCAAGTGGTAGCCTTCGAACTTCTCAAACACCTTGTTCCTGATATCCAGGCTCTCTCCGTGTAGCACGTCTTGGAGTGTGTCTTTAATCTTGAGAGCATGAAAAGCGAAGGCCCGGATGGACGTCCAGATACTTTTCGCGAAGCTTCTGGTACCTTTGGCCGACCCACCCACTCCCTTTCTTAGGCTAACCATCGTTACACGCATGTTGTCGATATTTTTCAGGTTTCGCACGAGAGTCTGTAGCGCAGTATCGTTGTCCGAGCGAGTAAAGACACCCACCGAATTCAACCTCTCATTGACGATATCAAGATTCAGGCTGGGCCGCAAGAATTGCTGCCTGAGTAGGAATCTTCCTTGCGGAGTTCCCGCCAGATGATGAAAGAGTCCATATATGGAGAGTCCTTCCTTCTCACCCGAGCTGGCTTTGGTAGGACCCTTGTTGTGCAAGTGGGGATGCGACTCAGCGCCCAAGACCTGCAAAGAATAAAGGGTATCGGTGTTGATAAACATCGTGTCGCGAAGGCTAAACATCCCGAGCGTCGATATACGAAACATGAGGCCTGCGGAACGATCGCCGGGAAGGTATGCAGCAGCGCGTCGACGTTGCAAATAGGATATGAGTGCTCCAGCGCAACCAACCTGCCTGATATTAGCAGGGATTAGACAGGAAGGACTATAAGAGCACCGTCGAGAGACTCTCAAGGTCAATCCATCCTGCAAGGCGGAGAAGCTGCCCTTGTTGACCTGCAGTGTTTTCTTCATCCAGATGGCCAGCCGAAGTAAGCTCTCCTGGGACGTTGAAGCTAATGCGGATGTCACTCTCATCTCCCAGGCGGAGACTTACAAGCTTGTTCTTCGCGGATTCGTAGTAGAATTCGCTCGGCGGTCTCACTTCGAGCAGAAACGGAAGGCGGAATTGATCGTTGTCGCCGCTCATAGACTCTCCGTTACTAGCCTCCGGATCGAAGCGATCAATGACCTTATCGTCAATTTTGGTTGAGACGAGGATTACGGTAGGGTCGATGTATGTCTTCACTTAAGCTGGTAAGCAAGGACGGCATGCGATAGCCGACAAAGCACTCACGGGCGTCCACAACGTCAACTCCCCCACACTGTATATCTTCCATGAAATACAGCTGCTCCTCTCTGGCAATATAATAACAGCAGCCCACTGTTCCTTGTGGAGTCAGGTCTACTGCCATGATAACTTCATTCAGCGTATCATCATTTCCGTCGGCATCTTCATTCACTCCAGAGAGCGCATCAAGCGACGTGTCGGCGGGGAAAGACCCTCTAGATATCTGAGCACATGCTCTGTTTGGTCTTGCATGCAGAGTCGAAGCTGAGCGTACGGAAGAGCGGCGTGAGGTATTGGTGGAGGCTGAGGTGCGACGTGTTCCATTACCGTGATTGCTGTTCGAGGAAGCGCTGCTACGACTACCTCTATGGCGGTAAGGGACCTTGAAGGGTGGGTTGCGCGCCATGGCGACGACGGGGGGTGATAGTTTATCTAGCGAAAGTGAGAGACGACAAGCGGATAGGGTTGAGATGGTGAGGGAAGTTGCGAAGGTGCGCTTGCACAACGCGTGCCTGTCGCGACGGGCAAGAACTCAAGTGTGAGCAGGGTATCATATACATTGTTGAATTCTACGAGAAGAAAGAGATCTTGACCTACGTCTGGTGATGCTACATTATATACATGAAATGGTACAATTTACACTGTTTTACAGTCGTATCGTCATTAGTCATCCTGCATTAAGCTGCTGCGGCAACAGTGAGGCCTGCGCCGTCTTCCCTGATCGACACTCTAGCTGTGTCGCCACCGCGAATCTCTCCCCGGATCAGCTTGTCGGCTAAACCGTTACCGATCTCTCTGGCAATGAGCCTGTTCAGTGGCCGCGCGCCGAACTTCGGATCGTAGCCTCTGTCACATAGCCATTGCTTAGCATCATCTGGACATTCGAGAACGATTCTGCGCTCATCCAGTCGCTGCTGAAGCTCCTTCAGACGTATGTCCACAATGTCTCTCAGCGCCTCTCGGGACAAGCGCCGGAACACGATGAACTCGTCGAGACGGTTGAGGAACTCGGGTGGGTATGTCGCAGAAACAACGTCCATGACAGCACTGCGTACTGCAGGCGAAATCTCACTCGAGTCCTTGTCGACAGAGTGCAGAGCGTCATCGCCAACAATGATGTCAGCCCCGAGATTGGAGGTCATGACAATGATCGTGTTGCGGAAGTCAACCTTGTGGCCCTGTGCGTCTGTAAGGAAGCCCTCATCAAGAACCTGCAGGAGAAGTGTTGAGATATCTTTGTGAGCCTTCTCCCACTCATCAAACAGGAGAACAGCGTATGGCTTTCGTCGCACAGCTTCAGTAAGCTGGCCGGCGTCCTCGTACCCCACGTAACCCGCAGGAGAGCCAATGAGACGCGACACAGTGTGCTTCTCGCTGAACTCACTCATGTCGAACCTGATAACAGCTTGGGGCGTGCTGAAAAGGTATTCTGCAAGTCGCTTACAAACCTCAGTCTTTCCTACACCCGTCGGTCCCAACATCATGAATGAGGCGATGGGTCTGTTCTCGCCAGACAGTCCGGCTCTTTGGAGACGAATGGCGTTTGCAACAGCCGTCAACGCCTCGTCCTGGCCCTTGACATACTGACGAAGCGTGTCCTCCATGTTTATGAGCTTCTCGCTCTCCCCCGAATTCAGCTTGGAAAGCGGGATACCGGTGGTACGAGAGACAACTGATGCGATGTCATCCGCGGTGACAGAGTCGTGCAGCAGGGAACCCTGTCGATTGGCTCCTGCGGTTACTTCTTCGTCCCTTGGGAGCTTCTGCTCTAGCTCTGGAATCCTGCTGTACTGGAGCTCACCAGCCTTTGCGAAGTTGCCTTCTCGGCGAGCTTGCTCTAGCTCGAGCTTTGCCCTTTCGAGATTCTCTTGTGCATTCTTGATTGCTTCTAGCTCTCCTCGCTCTTTCTCCCATTTCTCCGTCAACACTTTTACTTCATCTTGTTTCTGTTTCAACGTTTCTTCAAGACGCTCACGTCGTTCCTTGCTGGCAATGTCAGTTTCCTTGCGGAGCGACTCAAGCTCTATCTGAATAGTCATGATCTGGCGATCGAGCTCCTGAATCGCATCAGGCTTGCTTTCTTGCTGTAGACGCAGCGCACTTGCAGCCTCATCTACCAGATCAATGGCCTTGTCGGGGAGGAAACGGTCGGTGATGTATCGGTTGCTGTACGAGGCGGCGGCAACCAAAGCATTGTCGGTAATACGTACGCCATGGTGAACCTCGTATCGCTCCTTGATACCGCGTAGTATAGAGATTGTATCTTGAACGGAAGGCTCACCGACTAAGATAGGCTGAAATCGTCTTGCAAGCGCCGCGTCTTTTTCGATCTGACGGTATTCGTTGAGTGTTGTTGCTCCGCAAAGCTGTAGTTCTCCGCGACTGAGGGCAGGCTTGAGGAGATTGCTGGCATCGATACTACCCTCTGCCTTACCCAGGCCCAATAACGTGTGTAGCTCATCAACAAACAGTATGACACCCTTCTTGGCCTCCTCGACCTCCTTCAACACGCTCTTCAGTCTTTCCTCAAAATCGCCTCGGAATTTCGCGCCAGCGATGAGTGAGCCGAGATCAAGGGAGATGACGCGCTTTTCTTGTATCGATTCGGGTACATCTCCCTTCACAATGCGTTGAGCCAGGCCTTCGAGAATGGCTGTCTTGCCCGTTCCAGCGGAACCGATCAAGACCGGATTGTTTTTCGTTCGTCGCGATAAGATCTGGATCGTGCGCTGTATTTCACCATCTCGACCTATGACTGGGTCTAATTTGCCATCTCGCGCGCGTGCAGTGAGATCTACTCCGTACTGCTCCAACGCAGCTTTTTCAGGCTCACCACCCAGGTTCATACGGTGTGTCCCACCAGGGGGATGTGGCCGGCCGCCATTCGCATACCCCCGAGACGATACAAGCGGCCTCAGGATCTTCTGTTGCTGGGATGATCGTGCTAAGGACGTGTTGAGGCATAATGGCGATGGGCGAATGGGAAGTGGCCGTGCAATAGAGGGGGATGCGATGCGCCTTGCGGCTGTGCGTGCTCTACTGGTCAGCATGTTGGTTTCGAGGACGGAATACGAGCAGAAATTAGGCGAAAGAGGATGGAGAGGGAATCATTATATTCGTGGCGGATGGCGAGAGCACAGGCTTCGGCGAAGAAACGCGATGGTTCGACGACTTTCTACGGCTACGAGCAACGCGCCAGGCGCACGACAACACGAATGTCGCGAAGAACCTTCGGGGCGATATCAAAATATGTAGCCGCGGTATGGGTCTACGTGTGGCTCGAATGCACAAAAATGCATGACAGTGGTGGGAGCATCAAGGTGAACGGTGCCCCTCGAACGCGGTCGAGCTCGTACTAGCGCGGGGCCGTGCGTACGAAAGCAATCTCCTCCCAGCCCCAGCGCTGTAAAAAACTTTGACTCTTCCCTCAACCACGACACTTCGATTCTCTCTTCCCATACACACAATCCATTCCAGCAAACATGGGCTTCACTGATCTTGTTTCCGACGCGGGCTTGACCCTACTCAACCACTACGTTAAGACGCGCTCCTACATTGTTGGGTAAGTTGCTACCCCACCATAGACATTTCTCCCGCTTTCGTGTTTTCGCACCGCACCGCAATCGCGTCGCAACCCCCCCAGCTTTCGAATGATGAGAACATTTGGTCCGTGTTAATGAGGCGGCTTAAGACCCCGCTATCTGAATACAAACCCAAGCGCTTGTCGCATCTCTGATCTAGTCCTTGTTTCTGTTGCATCTCTTCCAAGTACCCTTGAAGAGTCATCTGCTAACATAGCATAGCTACTCCCCATCGCAGGCCGATGTCAAGGTCTTCCAGCAGATCAAGCAGGTTCCCGCGCCAGAGAAGTACCCGTACGCATGGCGCTGGTACAACCACATGCTCACCTTCGAGGGCGAGTTCGAGTCCCTTCCCGGTGACCCAACCAAGGACTTCACCGCCTACGGCCCTGAGTCCTCCGAGCTGCCCGTAAACCCCGCCAAGGCCCCTGAGAAGGAGGCTGAGGACGACGACGACGATGTCGACCTGTTCGGTAGCGATGACGAGGAGGAGGACGCCGAGGCTGCCAGGATCAAGGAGGAGCGCCTGGCCGAGTACAACAAGAAGAAGGCTGGCAAGGTCAAGCCTGCCGCCAAGTCTATCGTCACTCTTGACGTCAAGCCATGGGGTATGTTTCCACAAGTGCCCTCAACATCGGCCATGATGCTAACAATGTGTAGACGACGAGACAAACATGGACGAGCTCAAGGCTAACGTCCTCTCCATCGAGAAGGACGGTCTCGTCTGGGGTGCCTCCAAGTTGGTCGCTGTCGGTTTCGGTATCAAGAAGCTCCAGATCAACTTGGTCGTTGAGGACGACAAGGTCTCGCTGGACGAGCTCCAGCAACAGATCGAGGAGTTCGAAGACCACGTCCAGTCCACCGACATTGTTGCCATGCAGAAGTTGTAGACGACTCGCTGCGGGCGGGCGCTTTTATGACCATTTGACGAAGAGTATGCAAGATCATGACGGAAGGTTTGGGCTCGGTTTACGGTTTGACGTCTTTATGAACAGTCGCTAGACGAGAGCCAAAATAACGACATGGTAGAGATACCACACCCACTGCGGGACCACAACACAATCTTGCCACTCACATGCATCGGTGATTCGACGTTCATCACAGTCTATGAGAACGCTTGTATGATCCTCGACTTAGATCGCTGTTGAGCAAGAGTGGCTTTCTCCTAATGTCGCTCTGCATTGGTGTGGTTGTACCGTGCTCTTGTCAGGACTGAGAAGATCTACTGCTCACACATTATGTAGTACTCCACTGTTACATGGCTTCATCAAGCCATGGCTGGCAGGAGTCGACAGCGAGTGCAGCCCAGCAGATTGTTCCGATAGGAATGCGTGGAGTTGATTGCTCCTACTGTGCAGTGTACCGATGACTTACCCGCTGCGCACAAAATGTGTTGGGTTGGTCTCAATCATTACCTCGTTGCTGTTGCTACTTGAAGCAAAAGCTTGTCGAGTTGGACCCAGCTCCTGTGCATCGCATTGTCTGAAAAGACATCCAGTCGAATGTTCGGAGTTGATTCTCTTCCTAACCGCCGATGGCTTATGTCCGAGTGCACGCGCACGTGATTGATAACCAACGGTCGTGATGACTGAATCGGAAGTCGACCCTTGCGACGAGTCGGCTCTAGCCAAGGAAACGGCCCGGCGACTCCTACACATGTGTCATACTGGAAGGGCATCCTTGTAGTTGTTGAACATGCAAGCAATTGGGAAAAGCATCAACCCAAGACACATTTCGAGCTATGCGCAATCGAAGAGTAGCTTACGCTGTGATCCTTGTCATTTGCTTCGTATAGTAAGTACGCCATTGGCAAACGTGGAGCCGACTCCACGGCACGTTGTACAAATACCGACCCCGAGAGCGCGATCGCCCGCTTTTCTGGAGTTAAAGCGCGGAGGGACGGACGTTCAAGTTGATAAATCAAATTGCAGCCATATATGCCAATCAGGAAATCTGAATTCTACAAACTCATCGCCTTTGGCACCTACCGTTACCTTGCACCAATATTGACAACCATGAATAACGAAGACCGATACATAGGAAATGCTGAACGAGATGCTAGCCCCAATCGTTTCCCACGGCTACAAAGGTCCGACGAGAAGGACCAGATACACGAACCAGCCGGCCACCGAAAGTCGCTCTCTGATAGAACCTTCTCATCGAACCCATCTTTAGACGCTTCAGAAGCAGAACGCGATGCCGCCCTATCAAGAATACTAACTGAGCACGACAACGTGGAAGGTCTGGAACGACATGCAACAGCTCTGGACCGAATACACACGGCGAGAAGCCAGCACTCGCAGACCGTCGGCAGCGGTATCTTGAGGAGCAGATCATCAAGAAAACCAGTACCGCCGTTTGGTGCGGGAAAGCCGTACCCTCCTCCGCTCCCTAACCGCGACGAATACGTTGTGGAGTTTGATGGACCTAATGATCCTTTGCACGCACAGAACTGGCCCTTCAGGAAGAAGATTTACACAGCTGTAATGCTGGGATTTACAACGCTATCGGCAGCGTTTGGAAGTTCGATCTTCAGTGCAGCGACACGTGCTATTGAGGCGAAGTTCCATGTGGGATCTGTTGTTGCTACACTCGGGACGTCGCTCTATGTTCTTGGCTTTGCAACTGGCCCTATATTGTGGGCGCCGTTCTCAGAACTCAAGGGTAGACGGCTACCGTTGGTCATCGCATCGTTCGGCTTCTCCGTCTTCAACATTTCAGTTGCAGTCGGCAAGGATCTTCAGACTGTTCTGATATGTCGTTTCTTCGCTGGCTTCTTTGGTGCCTGTCCACTAACTGTAAGTGCTGCGACTGACAACTCCTGTACCCTACCGATTCCGTTGTCGGCAACTAACATTGGAAATAGTGCGTTGCTGCCGTCTTTTCGGATATTTTCGATAGTCGAACACGTGGAATGGCTGTGACAGTCTTCTCGATGACGGTCTTCACTGGACCGCTTCTTGCACCCTTCATCGGTGGCTTTATAGTCATGTCAGACCTCGGCTGGCGATGGACGGAGTACATTGTGTGAGTAGCTATCCACCCACCACAACATACACAGAGGAAACTCACATGCTAACACCATCGTCCTAGGGCTTTCATGGGCTTCGCCGTCTTCGTCCTGAACCTCTTCTTCCTCCCTGAATCCTACCCACCAGCGATCCTCGTCTCGAAAGCGGAAGATCTCCGCCGTCTAACCAAGAACTGGGGCATCCACGCCAAGCAAGAGGAGATTGAAATCGATTTCCGCGAACTGCTGGAGAAGAACTTTTCCAGACCGCTCAGGATGCTGGTCACAGAACGCATTGTACTGCTCCTCAGTATATACATGGCGTTCATCTATGGTCTTCTATACCTCTTCCTCACTGCCTACCCTCTGGTTTTCCAGGGCGTGCACGGCATGAACCCTGGGGTCGGCGGCCTCCCGTACTTTGGTATGATCACCGGCCAGCTGACAGCCGGTACGGTCATCTTCCTCCGACAGCCCGGGTACCAGAGGAAACTTGCCGCCAACAATGGTGTTGCTATCCCCGAGTGGCGATTGCCAGAGATTATCGTTGGCGGGGTGTGTTTCGCTATAGGACTGTTCTGGTTTGGGTGGACAGGATACAGGCAGGATATCCACTGGATTGTGCCTACTCTATCTGGACTTTTGACAGGTTTCGGCCTTCTGTCTGTATTCCTACAATCGCTCAATTATCTCATTGACGCATATCTAATGGTAAGTCTGCATCTAGCTCTTCCCCCACTCTTTTTGGCTGGGTTCTTTTGCTAATTTCGTCTTTTCATAGTTTGCCGCGTCTGCGATTGCAGCCAACACGTTCTTGCGTAGTTTGTGCGGAGCAGCGTTCCCGCTCTTTGCCAAACAAATGTTCGAAGGTATGGGCATTGAGTGGGCAGCTACCTTACTCGGGTGCATTGCTGCTCTGTTGGTCCCAGTACCGATCTGGTTCTACATGAACGGTGCAAAGATCAGGGAGAAGAGCGCGTATGCGCCAACGAAGCCGGCTGCTCCGAAATAGTAGGAGATTTAATGCAGACATAGCATAACAAAGAGTTGGGTAGTTACCTCATCGCATAAACCAATCAAACTTACTTGCCTTCCTGCCCTTCTCATGGAAACATTTTGGTATTTCCCGACTGTGGGTCGGCTTGATCGGATGTAGTTAAACTTCTTTCGAACATCGACATCTAAGTTCTGACATGCGCTACTAGCAAGCCGTCGCGGCGGAGGGTCGGACCCTTCTTTGCGCGACAACAGCTCACCCCTGCACCATCAACTTTCCCCTCCAGACTATGTTATCCCAAAATGCCTCCACTTTGCATCTGCAATCTCTCCACCATGCATCCATGAAGTCGTCTACACTCGCCACTCTAAGTGGCCCGTCGGCGCGTTTCGCTCTGTCGCACATTAAGCGCTTCCGCGCCACAGATGGTAACGGCCAAAGAGCATCGACTGGCTGCCGTGCTTCCTTGTTTCACAATGCCGATCTCTGCAACCCCCCTGGGCGCGCAGCGCAGCGCTCGCCAACAAGCCCTTAATTTAGATTGATGGGTGAGACCCTGGCTGATGATGATGACATAGGATGAGGCTGTGCGCCCACCTTCTTGCTTTGTGAAGTTATTCGGTGATCTTGTAACTTTGAATTGTCTTTACAATCGCTCCACGAGCTTTCACACACTCTTTTTACTGCTTTTTTGCGAGTGCTGCTGATTTTAGGACGCTGTGCGATCCCATATCCAACGTCTACTTTGGCGCGCGTGCACACACACACACACACACACACACACACACAACTAGAACTGCTGGAACGGATACTCTTGCGACTGTAGTTGCGACTGGGTCGCTCGACAGGCCGACGTACTCGGCTTGACACAAGAGGCGGACAGAGAACATAAGAGAAACCGAGAAGAAAGGGCAAAGATGGTGTTCAACTGCTCCACTGTCCCTGAGACGACAAACACCGATGCTGGAGTCGCAGGTGCAGGCGTAAGTACCGCGATCACCATTTTCATGGCCCCTCGGGCCCAACCCTCACCCAACGCAGTAGTACATACACCAGGCTAACAAACCGCGCCCTCATAGACCCTCCTATCCTTCATAATAACCAACATCCTCTCCATCCTGCTCTCCGCAACGATAATCCTGCTCGGCCTACGAAAATCCACCTCAGCACCAATATCGCGTAAACTGCTACAATCCTTCTCCGACCAACAAATCCTAACCGGCATTGGAATCCAAAGCGTCGGCCTAGCCAAGATGAAAACAATGGTACCCTACCATTTCTTCATCATCTGGCTGCTCTCGCTGCTCTCCACGGCCACCAACCTCGCCACGCTCCTCGCCCTCGTCAACGATTTCAAGCGCGACTGGGTGCTGCGCTGGATACGCCAACTCCTCATGCTCGTCAACATGTTCCTAGGCATCCTCTCAGGCGTGTTTATCCTGCAGACGGTGATGAAGAACATGAACCCTCGGCTGCCCATCGCGTGTGTCTGGGAGGTAGAAAGCAAAGGATCGAGTGGAAACGCCGCGTTGAGTATCGCGGGAACCATTGCCGTAATCGCAGGCCAGGTCATCACCTTTGGCTTCGCAACTTGGTACCTGCACAACAGGTCCAATCCCAAATGGCTCAAGACAGTCCAGGTCATCGGCCTGTTCGCTTGTCTTGCAATGGGCGTTGGCGCTACTGTTCGTGTTGTGCTCGAGAGCCAGGCTTTTGGCACCCCGCCGCAGGCTGTGCATCTCGTGGGTCCTAGCGAGGGCAATTGGAGTTTCGGACAGTTACTTCCTTTGCTGCTGTTGGCCCTCCCTGTTATCAGCACGATTGAGATTGCGAGGGGCGAGGAACTCAAGCCGAAGAGTAGGGTTGACGAGGATACGGTGCCGCTGTTTGCGAATGGGAGTGATATGGAGTTTCAGCCTAATCCGCTCGTGGGGAGTGGGAATAGTTTGTTTAGAAAGTAGAGAGGATGGGTAGATGATCTTCCTGTATATGTGATGGAGATGTGTCCCTCGAAGTCAGACATGGATCAAGTTCAATTTGGGCTTTCTAGTCTCTTTCTAAATGTTTTGACTCTAACCCGTTGACTGGAAAGTGCGATGACATGTGCCATCTATTGTTTCGCTTGCGAATATTCACATTACTCCTCTGCTCGTGGTAATTTTCCACAACCCACACGCAGTACCTCTCTGAAAACGATACACGTGACGCCCACCACGCCAATCTTTCCTCTTAAGCTGTCTCAGAATGTCTACAATTACATGATATCCACGCTTGCTCCCATCAAAAGAACATGAGACCCAGACGGCCAATGTACGAAGCACCAAAGACGCCTAGTCGTGCTTCTTTCCGTTAAGACACGCGGCATACGATCCAATGTGTTTTTTTAATACAATGACAAAAAAGTAAGAAGAGCGCGAAAGAGGGAATGAGAGAGAGAGAGAGAGAGAGAGAGGTGTTATACTAGATATCCGTAATCATAGCCTGATCATCCTGGCGCTGACCCTCGGTGACGATATTAAGAAGACGCGCATAAGGAACTGTGATACGTTGGAGATCACGATGTTTACCTAAAAAGAAAAAAACGGTTAGCAAGAGTCAAATGGTCTAGTTGATCGCAGATATATCACTTACCGAGGATCAAAACCGCTTCCTTGAGCAACTCCTCTCTCTTCCAGCCGCAGATGACTTCGGGCTCTTTCATCGCAGCGTCTTCTTCCGCTTCATCATCGTCGTCGCCATCCTCTTCGTCTTCGGAAACAAGGCTGCCAATCAAACTTCGTAGCAGCTCTTCGATCTTGCCCTTGAGACCTTCTGCACCGAGCCGCTTGACGTACATGGCAAAGTATATCTTGAACTCTTCTTTTGCGCCTAGTGTGCGTGCGGCGGCGACACGGTTCTCCAGATGTGCTACACTGGCGCTGCTCTCGAAGGTCTCATAGCCCTCCGCCGAGACTAGGATCTTGATGAGGCGCTGCAGGTGGAAGGCACGACCCTGGAGG
The DNA here is from genome assembly GCA_003268315.1 of Stemphylium lycopersici. Taxonomy (NCBI): domain Eukaryota; kingdom Fungi; phylum Ascomycota; class Dothideomycetes; order Pleosporales; family Pleosporaceae; genus Stemphylium; species Stemphylium lycopersici. The sequence goes on from QGDG01000005.1 coordinate 408,183, forward strand.
AGGGATTGATTGGTGGTGTTGCGCTCCAGAGCAGGTATGATGCCTGCTGAGATGTTCTCTGCTGAAACCTGATCGTCCTTTTCTTTCACCGTAGACTTGTCTTGCGAAGAGCGGATGTTGCCGACGGAGGAGTCTGTCGAGTTCCAGTACTGACTGGTGACGCCCCACCAGGGTTCTGATAGGCGTTGCCAGATGTACATGTCGGGGTTGTATGCGTAGCCTTCACCATTTGACATGGCTACTGTTATCCGACCGGCTGAGTTGAGTCGCGCAAAAACTATACCGGGTGAGCGGGTGAGATGTGGTCCTTGAGCGTATGCTGCTATGTCGAGGATGGGAGCTAACGAAATGGGCGGGTGTGGCGCAGACATCGTCTTTAGGTTCCAGATGTAGCACATGCCGACTGCTGTTATGCACATTAGCCACCAGCCGCGGCAGTCCATGATGACTGGTTGTGCCTCGAGAACCATGGCGTTGAGTGTCCGTCGGCCTGCTGGCGTCCAGGCATATACTGATCCGTCCTCGCATGCCGCAGCGAACAAGTTGGTATTACCCGTCACCAAGAGTACAGCCTTTGGTAGGAAGTCTTGCCAGAGAGACTGCCCCTTGCTCGTACATGTCATCCTTGTTGGGTCGTGGTCTTGCGGTCTCCCCGTCCGTGATGGGCCACTGGCATTGCGGGCTTCAAGTATAACAGTGTCTGGTATCTCGGCCTTGCCTGTGTTGGCATCAACCCCATTTTGCGGTGGCTCACTGCCGTCCATTGTCCGCACAATGACGCTTCTGACCTTTGGTACTGCGAGTCGCACCTGGGCAAGACTTATCGAAGGGTTAACGATTGCTGGTCTAAGAACCTTGGGCGGTTCTTGCATGTCGTTGTTCTTCGGCGGCGCCGCAGCAGGTGGGATAAGACCATTCTCAGAATTGAGCACTATCGCGGCGCCTCCAGGTTTCACTGATCCAGCCAGTCGTCGCTCAACCTGTTTATCGTCATCACCTTCAATTTCAGCAAATTTCCTCTTATTTCCAATGAGCATAGTGGCAAGGCCGCCTTTCGGGAATCCATCGTATGGCTTCGACAAGTCGAGGATGTTGTGGGGGTTATCACTCCTACCGCCTGATGTTGTTGTCGCGGAGAGGAGTTGGGTCTGAGGCAATGAAGACTCGCCAACGCCTGATGAAGAAGACATCAACATGGGCGCTATCCTCTTCTTGCCCTCTTTTGTGACGGTTACTCTTTGTTTGAGCTTTTCGACTCTTTGGTCTGGAGGCGGTTCAACAGGTGCCGGTGGCGGGGCTGCGGCGGTGGATCCGTTGGTGAGAGTCGTCGAGGGAACGACGGTGTTTGTTCCGTTGGTGATTGTTGGGGGTTGAACTGCACCACCATCGCCCATCAACGCACCCATCCTGCCTTGTACGCCTTTCAGCTCCCCACTCTTACTGCTCTCTTCCAAAAGTAGCGCATCTGTACCCTCAATAATGCCGACCCTCCTGCCAGCACCAAATTTGGCAAGCGTCTTTTCATTCTCAGCCAAGGTTGCAGGATATCCCAACTCACCTGGCTCGAATACGAGGGTCATTATACTGCCGTCTAAGCTGGTTGCATAGAGCGTCTCTCCGTCCGGTGACCATGATAGATCGGATATTGACTTTCCTGCCAGCTCTTGTGAAATCATAAAGGGCCTTGGAAAACTTGTATTCCATACACTTAGACATTTGTCTTGGCCGGCGCATGCGACAATGGTTACGGTCGGTTGTGTGATGGTTCCATCCTTTTCTGGGCGCGGTGGGTCTCTATAGAACAACCTCGGAGAGAACGATGTTACTTCGACAGGCCCTTCGTGGCCAACCAAACTAATGTCTCCATCCCAGGTTCCACGCGAGAGGATCGCGACTGAGCTGACGGGGCCGTTTGTAGCGTTTGCAGCGGCGATGTGGGCGCCATCTGGTGACCATGAGCAACGGCGGAAGTATGTGGTAAGCGGAGAGGTTTGGAAGGGCGCCGTAATTGTGTGGTCCAGAACAAAGTTGTTGACTTGATCCTGCTGGGACGCGTTTGGCGGCGGGGAATTGAATCGGTAGACTTTGATGGTTCGATCGTCGCTTGCGGTGGCAAAGTACTTGTTCGCGGGATCGAATGTTATGCCCTTGACGTGACTCTGATGATTCGATAGCGTCTTCAGCTTCTCGAACGAATGCCCTGACCAGACCACCACCTTCGAATCCAGCCCCACCGAGACCAGTATCGAGGAGTCAAATGACCAGCCTAGATCCTGTACATCGTTGTCGTGTCCTATGAGGCGGCGAATGACGCGCCAATTCTCGACGGGCGGGGGCTCGTTCGATCCTGCATGTTTATCAGCAATTGCACGCCTTCGGGACGCCGTCTATACCCACCAAATGCTGCGTGTGTTGGCGCATTCTTGTCGAGCGCATAGACACATACTATCTTGTCGTCTGCGCCAGAGGCCAGGTATTTGCCATTGGAGGAGAAGCGAACGGCGTGAATGGTGCCCGAATGATGGCTTACAGCGGCGAGCTGCTTTGGTTTCGTATACGTGGGATCGTTTGAATTCAAGATGGCCTCGGTAGACCATACGCGTACGTAGCCGTCTGTGTGGTGCGTGTTAGCTGTGTTCTAGGAAGCAGCGCATCGCGTGGGAGGCGCCCGAGGATGGGTGAACGAACCTCCGGCAGCGGTAGCCAGGCGCGATCCATCGGGCGAGACGTCGCAACTGTATACTTCAAAGTCCTTCTGTTCGCCTATGGTGAGAGCACGTGTCAGCAAGATGGTTACGGGATTCCGAGAAGCACAATAAGTGTATGCGCAGAGGTGCACTAACCTGGATGTGTTAACCACTGTGGTTTAATGAGATGCATGGTCGCGTAAAGATCGCTGACAACTATGGCATGCTATTACGCGACCATGAAAGTGCAGATTTCGGGCAATGAGGGCGTGGTTGAGCGTGGGCAGCTGAAGCGCACGTTTTGGTGGACCGCGACAGTTGTCTGGCGTTGGCGACGCGAACTCGCAGTCGACGCTACTTGGCAGACGTTTGGGCAGGGGTTTAAGGTTTAGTTGCATGTGCCGATCTAAAAGTGGATGTTAAACGAGCGGCTGGAAAGTTGGGGAACATGTGTCAAGCTAGCTTTTGAGCAGAGCATTCTGTATTTGTGCTAATGCTGTGGCCTTGGAATAAAAGTAATAGGAGGTCTGGTAGGCAGACGCTTCCGCGGTCCGCAAAGCTGATCTTTCCACTTCTCCACTGGCTGTCGTGCATTCTCACACCCTTCTCCCCACTAGTCGTGTGCTGGCCAGACGCAGCCCCTCCCCGGGTCACCATGATGACCAGAGCGACTATCTGTCGTGCTCTTCTGGTGGTTGTACCCCACATCGTCACTTCAATTCCCCCACCGTGAGACCTCGTTTGGGGGTTTCATGGAAAGTCCATAGTTCGCTTATTCGTCAACACCGAAAGGGCCCCTCAGATCCTTATCATCTACGCGGCTCGAAAGATGCAAGTTCGGTGTTCACGTCTCATCATGGCTGCGGCAGGTGTAGAAGTTCGGTATATCCGTCAGCCCCTTGTTTATCAGCGAAGGCTTTTCATTTCGCCTTCTTCCTCTTCTTGAAGACCACTGCTGGTGCAGCCGGAGCGTCTTCCTCTTTCTTTATCGCCGCCTCAGCGGCCTTAGCCCCGGCCTCTTCCGCTGTAGGTATGTCCTGCAGTGTCTTCGCTTCGGCATCCTCTTCCGCCTCGGTTTTCACGCCATTGTCTCGCCCCTCCTTCTTCACCTCAGACTGTGCCTCTGCCCATGGCTTCTTTTTCCCGAACAAGCTCTCGATGTCGTCGTCGCCGCCTTTGCTGCCTGGGAAGCTCTTGTAGGTATTCCCCCAACCCTTCTTCTTTGTTATCAGCTCTCCTGCAGCTTTCTGCTCCTCTTCTTCCTCGTCCAGTGGCCTCTTCCGCACGCCCTTGTTCAGAGTCGTCGCCTTGAATTCGCCATCATCATTGACCTCTCCGACCACTTCCTCTGATACTGTCTTCCACTCTCCCGCTATGGCCAGGTCGCCCCGAGCGGATGCAGGTAGCGCAACGCCCATGGCTGCTAGTTCTTCCCATTGTCGTTTTCTGTCGTCTACCGTTGCCTTCTTCTCAGGCCTCTTTTCGTACGTGGGCTTGCCGCCTACGCCGGTCGCGACTGACGGCCCCGAAGACGAAGGCACGAGGCCATTTAGACGCGCAACCTCGGCTTGTGCGCGCGCTTGGTTTCGCTTTTCATTTTCCTGCTCGCGATGCAGCCCTTTGAGACTGCGCTGGATGTTGCCCTGGTGGCGGCCCGTCGCTTCGTGCTGCGCGCGCTCGAACTTGGTGTCTTTCACATACGTGGAGCAGAACTTGCACCAGTATTTTGGCTGCAATAGAGTCAGCTGGCTATGCGCATCGTGTTTCTTGGTTTCACTTACGGTTGACTTCCAGTATTCGGCCATGGTGAGGTGGAGAGTGGAGAATTCACCGTCATCAGAAAGTTGCCGGAGCTGGGTACCAAGCGCACGGTTCACGCTCGGGGGTCCGCAACACTGGATACCTAGGTAAGAGCGCGCATCACTCGCGCCCACGACCACGACTTCTCATCGCCCTTTGCATCGCTTCTTACCCATGGCTCAACATGTTTCCATCGCATCTCATCTCATCTCAACGCCGACTTCATCTGCACTAACCAAAGCTTGATCGCCTATACCTACACAACGACGTCACTGCTACCAAAGATTGCATGTCTAGACTGGGCAGAAAACAGCGGCATGTCTTGCCGAAACTCCCGGTTAGTAGGAGTAAAAGCAAGCTCTGCATGCCATGGTGCCTATACTACGATTCACCGGGCGCCAGCGTCTGCATGGCCGGACTAGACAACGCCTTAGCGATGTCCGCGTGAACACGCGCTTCCAAATCGGCCTCATGTGTTTGCCTACCAGAACTTGCTCTGCGACGTCTCATCATCGTTATGGAGCCGCTGACTGACATCTCTCTTGCTTCAGCTATCCTTCAGATTGTCCAGTTTTCTTCAACACTATTACATGGCATCAAGGACAAACAGCCCTCCACCAGCCGGGCCGCCGTTGGAGAGAATGCACTGTTCGAGGCGGCGACCGGTAATCTGAATCATCTATCGCGGCAAACTGAAGAGTGTCGGCGCATATCCTCTACGCAGCAACATGCCTCGGGCCAGAAAACTCCCGATGCGCAGCTCATCGCACTTGCAAAGGACAGTGAGCTAGTGGGAAAGACCATCCACGCAATGCTGCATCAGATACAGCGCGACAAAGAAGGCGATGGAGAAGAAAATGTACTCATTCAGGGACTGCACAAAATCTATGGACAGAAAGCCACTTCAGCCATCACAGCAAGGGTCAATTCAATACAAGAGCAAGTTAATACTGTCTTGCTCATGTCACTCCTGTGAGTCTCGCACGGCACAGATGATGCATACGCTGATTCACAGCAGCCAGCACATAAAACAGCGTCGGATAAACTCGCCGGACTACATACGTCAGTCGCAAAATGGACCCTCGCGGTCCAAAATGCGTCTACTAGCCACCCTCCAACATCACGACTGGAAGCCTGCAAAGAAACCTGATCTCTTGGCTTTCTCCAATGCTTTAGCTTCCGTAGTCAGCCAAGATGTGCAAGCCCGATTTTGCAGCTTGATCTTGGCGCGCCTGTATTCTACCGAGCTACCTGATCGTTATAGGTCGATTCCAGACGCAGAACCAAGTACATTTAACTGGATATTCGATGATAATCCGACCGAGTGGTATTCATATTCCCAATGGCTTTCTGCTACAGACGACAACAATTTGTACTGGGTCTCGGGTAAGCCAGGGTCGGGGAAGAGTACACTGTTGAAGCATCTCTTCAGCCATAGCAAAACCGCAGCCCATTTGCAGACCTGGTCGGCTGAAAAGGCGCTCGTGAAGGCTGGATTTTTCTTCTGGAACTCTGGACATGACATCCAAACGCAAATCGGGCTCCTTCAAACTCTGCTCTACTCCGTACTCCGAAACCACAAAAAGATACTGATGCAACTCTTCGAGGACCGCTGGAAACAGTTTTCAGCCTTTGGTGGAGGTCTTCAATCTTTCACCTGGCATGAGTTGCGGCGAGCGTTTACCAAGATGATTTCTACGTCTCCCACGCCGAGAGCCTTTTTCTTCATGATCGATACTTTAGACGGCTTTGATGGGGATCGAAAAGAACTGGTTTGGTTTATCTTGGAAATCATCCGACAACCGCACGTCAAAGTCTGCGTGGCTAGTCGGTCATGGCCAGAATTCGTCCGGGCGTTTGAAGGCAGACCTCGTCTACGTCTTGATCGCCTTAATCAAAGAGACATCTACAAATACGTCGCAGCCTCATTGGCCAACAACGAGCAATGTGCTAGGCTTAGCATGCGTGAGCCCAAGCGAGCAGCTGATTTGATTCAAGGTATCACGAAAAAGTCAGCAGGTGTTTTTCTCTGGGCATACATCGTGGTGCAGTCTCTACTTGGCGGACTGTTGTATAAGGACCACATAAGCCACATCACCGCCCGACTGGCGAAACATCCACCCGGTTTAACGCGTCTTTTCACCAAGCTTCTTGGTGATATGGATGAAGAATGCGCGTCGCATGTGTCTCAATTATTTCGTTTGGTCATGACAAGAAGGCGCCCACGTCTCCTCGAACTCTGGTTTGCAGACAGCGAAAACGATGACCCTGTGTTACGAAACGAGGCTCGCTTTATCTCAAAGGAAGACACTTCGGAACGCCTGGCTCTGATGAACAGTCGCCTTGTCAACCGTTGCAAAGGATTTCTAGAGGTAGAAGGCTGGCGAAGAGACCCAAGCGCTGCGATAACAGAAGGTTGGCTTGTGAATACCTCTCAGATATGCGGTTATTAACGAGTTGCAGCATCTCACATCGACTGGGCCCATCGTATCGCAAGAGACTTTGTTCGAAGCAAAAAGATATGGAACGAAGTCCTTGACAACACCGCTTACGAAGCTTTCGACCCAGAATGGCACTGGGCTAACGGCCAATTGGGTGTCTTCAAGGCAGTCGCAGGAGATCCATCTACAAAACTGTCACACTTCACGTCCTGCATCGAATACGCGCTTCGGCTAGAATATCGACTCAAGGTATGCCCTGTAAAGTTTTTGGACGAAGTCGGACGTACCGCAGCCATACATCCAGTGTACGAAGAGGTCCTTCCACGGGAGCTCAGAGGCACCATTTGCAGCTTTCTCGAGTTCGCCGTGTTATTCAATCTAGCAAGCTATGTCCAAGCCAAAGGCCCCACAATCCCGAAGAGCGAACTACTCCACGCAGCTCGTTTCCAGGGCTGGCTCGATGCAAAGCAGTGGGAGGAGTTTTCCAGACACATTGACTTTCCAGGCGATAATGCTAATTTCGAGACAAGCAGGAAAGAGCTGGATAATGCGCTGGATACGTTGCTTGGGTCTGGACGGAGCAAGTCAAGATGGCAACGCGCTAAGAGGAGATTCTCCGGACAGAGCTCATAGTCTTTTCTGATAATATTTCAACTATCTGCGGACAGCATTGCAAGCAGCGCTAAGACCCACGGTATGCATGACGGACAAACCCTAGCCCCGACTTTCCTACCTCGAATGAGCAAAAAAGAAGTGAGTTACAACCGCAAAAAAAACATACAACAGCGGGGATTCGCTAGTGGTCACCCACCTAACTACTAATCCGCCGGTACACTGCTTGAGTACAGCTGAGCGGACGGGAAGCTCTATATTCAGTGTCCTATGGTCGTATGTGGAAGAACAGCAAATTGAAATGCTAATGTCAAGATGTACAAAGGTGGGAAGAGTTCGGGAAAATATCGCGGGTGGAAGGAGGTCTAGAACTTGCTGCATACTTCAGGCGTGCTAACAGAGCTCTGTTGAGCGCAATGAGTGTAGATTCAAGGGGGCAAAGAAACAGCGAAGAAGTTCAAGGAAGTTCTCCCTTTGCCAAAGCGCATGCCGTAGCTGAAGGTACGCGCAAACACTATGAATTATATCCTTCCATCATAATGGGAGAGGCGATAAAGTCTATTATACAAATTACAAAAACTAGCTATATGCGGGTATCATGAAATCTAAACGCTCATCTCTCTCATTTAGAACAGCAAAACTACTTCCTCTTTCTCCGTCATGGACACTCAAACCTTGACAGGATACTTCTCCCTAATCACCTTGCCATAGCGAAACAGCAGCGCAGGCACAGGAATAAACGCCACAGCCAAGAAACCCAACAGGCTATTTCCCCAGCCCAAACCCAGTCTGTCGTACATTGTGGGGCCAGCGAGCGGCAGCAAAGCGCCAAATAGACAGCGGAGCGCAGTCATACCAGCGATGGCGGAAGCAGCGAATTGCGGGAAGCAATCAATCATGTATGTTTGCAGGGGCGCGAAGATGCCCATGAGGCCGAAACCAAAGGGAACGAGGGAGATTATGGGGACGATCCAGTGGACGTGGTTCTCAGCCGTCCAGCCGTACCTGCGGGCGATGATTAGCACATATTCCATGTGTACAAGCAAGTGTTATGACAAGGTAGCTCACCAAAATAGCGAAACAGGGATCAAAGTTCCAAAGAAAACACAAAGCGGCAACCGCATCTCCGGTTCATAAACACCCTTGTTCTTCTTCGCCAGTCGGATGATCGTCGCATCGCTGGTCTTGGCAACGAAACCTATGCCGATGAAGTTTCCGACACCGATGCCGAGGTAGGCAAGACCTGTTGTTTCCGGAGAGAAGCCATAGGTCTGGATGAAGACGGGGGTGATTGTGGTGAAGAGGAGGAAGAGCAGGCCGAAGAGGAAGGACATGTAGAGAGAGCAGAGTAGCACGATGGGGGATCTGGCCAGCATTTTCAACGGGCGGGTGATGCCGTTGCGGAGGACGGTCGCGGGACTCATAGCCGCTGCATCCTTTTCGTACGTCATGATGTTCTGGAGTTCAGGGCGGTTGAGCTCGGCGCGGAGGCGTAGTGTCTTGCGCTTGAGGAGAACGGGGTGGTAGGTTTCGCGGTTGAAGACGAAGAGTCCGCCTGTCAAGAGACAGCCGACAATAAGAACAACCCACATATCCCAGCGCCAACCTGCTCGCTGTGCAATGAAGCCGCCGCAGATGGGACCTAGAATGGGCCCAAACAGAATGCCCATGGAGTATATGGCAACGGCTTTGCCACGCTGCGCAGGTAAAAACATGTCGGCAATGACACCGGTGCCTATTGTGAGACACGCGCTGCCGCCCACACCAGCGAGGAAACGCATGCCGATGAGACCGCCCAGGTTGGGCGCTAAGGCGCATCCTAGAGAGAAGGCGCAGAAGAAGAGGTTTGAGCAGTTCAGCACCCAGTAGCGACCGTAGATCTCAGACAGCGGGCTGAGAAACAGTGGTCCGAACGCAAAACCGAGGATATACACACTGACTGCGAAGGACCCCAGGAGCTGTGATGTATTCCCGAAATCGGCGTTGACGAATGGTATGCCTGGCGCAAAAATGGACGATGCAAGGGGACTGACGAACGTGATGGCGGCCACCAAGCCCAGCAGGGTAATCTTTCTCTTTGTGGGGAAGTTTCGCGGATTCGCAGGGTCATCTTGCGAATCCCAGCCAACGAGGTTGTTGTCGAGATCGGAGAGTGGATACTTTTCTGGTGCGAGTTGGTCTTTCTTCGTGCTCTTTCTTGAGAGGTGCTTTTCGAGGTTGGTGCCAATATCGTTATCGGTTTGCTGCGGTTGCTGAATTGATGTCAGTTTGTGTGTTACGTTGTGTTTTGGGACATCGCGATCAGGCTGGTAGTCGGGTCTTCGCGTCACTTAGGCTGAATGCTTTTCCGTGCTGCAATATGCGCGTCGGAATTGCACACTGACGTAAAGGCGTCGGGAAATGCGTTACGAGCGCCATGGAAATTTCTCTTCAAAGGATTCGTGGATATTCTGTGTAGAAGTAGGCTTTTGCTTACCTTTTCCTCGATTGTATCTTCTTCCTCATTTGGCTTTGCTTCACCCTTTTCCAAATCCTGTACGTGTGTGTCTGAACTACTCCTCGAATGCTGACGATACGGTTCTGTAGATGAAGCCATTTCAAACGGTAACTGTAGCACAGGCTACGACTTTCCCTTGTCCAGTCCTTTTCAAAAAAAAATCGCCGTCCGGTAATCGTATTTCCCACCTGGTGGCGTTGTGGCGTGATTGATCTTTGCGTATTCGCAGTGACTTTGCAAGCCGTGTCGCAGATAGTAGCAGGTTTAGTAGTGTGATGAGTGCCAGAAAGCACAAACCCAGGATCCGGCAACATTATAAAGAAAGCCCCCCGGAAACAATGACTCTTGAAATGAGCCCCCATCGGCCACCCGCACGCGCGAATAGAGCATCTAGTCCACTATCTCCGAGGTCCAGGTAGGTAACTAGGCCAGGGTCGGATGTAATGGTCGGTGGGACGGCGTTAACGAAAGAGCGAGCGAGCGAGCGACCACGCGGGGAAATGAACAGCGAGTGGGCTTCGTCGCGCGTGAGTCCCCGCCCACCATTTCGTGGCGCAAACGTGACATCGAAAATCTTTCGCGACGTGCTCCTTTGTAAGCTGACCGGTATTCGTGAAATCCGGTGGATTCGAGCTTATCATTCCAGTGTAAGCTGCGGTATCTCGGTTTCTCGCTGATGCAATAATTTAGTTTTCCAAGGGCGGCAGGGAACGAGAATGACCCCTGCCAGCCCCATGTATGAGAATGCTTGTGTTATGCAGAGACTCGCATATCTTCCTGAAAGAAAAATGTGGGCAAGTGGGACGCTTCAATCTCTTGCGCGTCGGCGTGGGGAAGTAAACACCGACCTTGTCTTTGCACTTGATGCAGTAGTGACTCCACACGCTGATTTCAGAGAATGTACGATCCATTATTGCCCTGTATCCTTCTCTTGTGATGGTTGCTTGGTGGAGACTACACCGTCGCTGCTGCGACGCATGCCGAGATTGACAGAAAGAAAGATGACTCAAGAGAACTTTTATGCGCCACGGGGAACTTACACTAATACATCTTCGCTGCCAGTTATGCTTCTCGGCAGATTTCTATACAGATGAAAGCATTGCCTGCGCGTCGCTCTACTCTCAGATACCCATCCCTGTGCATCGATCATGGTATCCTATAGAATGCCATGTACTTTTCACAAACGAAGAGCGAGTGGTAGCGTGTAGCAATGGTACGTCGTTGTATTTAAGTTATCTCGGAACGGTGTTACTGCGGTCGTCTCTGTGTCGCCGCTACTTAATTGCGGATGATTTCAGGTTGTAGCCTAGGATAACGCTGACAGCGGAGAGCTTCAACACAACAGCGATTGGCCAGTAAATGATTTAACCTTTGCCACCAATTTTGCGAATGTCGGGGTGAGGTTGGAGGCGGAAACATGACAGCTGCGATGGTACATATACTCTCTCTGGACGTGGAACCGGCTCTCCTCCCGGCAAGACAATTGGCGCTCGCACGATACTGATCGCATGTAGAATATACACAGGCCAAGCAATGGTTATATAGAGCATGTACAATACTAAATGCTGATTTAACTTTTATTACATATCGATCGTGACATCCTAACCCATGACCACCCATTATCCATCCGTAAGCATACTTGATGTCGAGCGCGACATGGAAACCAGCGCGTAGTGAAGCAGAACTCCTAGGAGCTGAAAAGCAGAGGAGACCGCCAGCACCAAAACAAAAAACACATACCCGCCCACTGTCCTACTCATATCCCATATTTCTTTTTACCAATCCTATGAAACGCCAAAGCGTTTTTGTTCCATTTCATACACTTGCTGACTATCCGCTAAGAAGATCCTTCACGCTCATCCCCCTTGCGCTACTCCAGCTTCGACGATCTGTATTCAACATCATCAAAGCCTCCGTGGCTTCTTGATCCTCACGATCTGCTTGCGGTTTGAGCGCTGGCGATGTGAGGGAGAAGTGGGCACCTCCATGTGATGAGCCTGGGGCAGCCACAGGCCCTGTGCTGGCAGGACCGTTATGGAATGGGTTGCTGAAGTGGGTCGCAGACGGTGTGTGAGCGCTGAAAGCAGGCGAAGGGTGGATGGATGGTGAAGTTACTGTGGAGTGAGTTGACGATGGGGCGAGCGAGTAATGATGTGGGTCGGACGGGCGCAACGCGGGGGAGGGGTTCGCCGAGTACTGGCCGTTGTGATCGTGGGGCATGATCGCTGGGGATGTGGTGGTGGAGTGGGCATATACGCTTCTATCCGAGGGATACATGGCAGGAGACGCGTTTGCGAATGCATATCTAGTCTTGGGAGGAGGCTGTTCCACGTAGGTTGGTGATACGGCATCTTCCATTTCTTCGTCTTGCTCCCCATCTTCCTCATCGTCGTCGCGCATACGTCTAGTTGGTGGTGGAGGGAGCTCGGATGCAGCGGATGCTGGTGAGAGGCGCCGTGAGTTCGCGGTCTTGAGGTCGGAGACGCACTGTTCCAGATAGCGCATATATTCGATTGATGCCTTGGTGGTGTTAGCACAGGAGCAGATAGATGTGACAGTGAGCACATGTACCTGCAAAATGGCGAGCTTGTGCATCTCTTGCCCCCTGCAAGCCGGAATCATGTCCTTCAGTACCCCAAACTCCTCATTCATCTTCGATCTCCTCCTCCGCTCAATCAAGCTGTGTGCGGTTTTGCGCGCAATCTTTCGTCCCGCAGCAGTGTTGTTGCCCGCCTGCTTTCTCTTGGTGCCACTGGTGGCAGCAGTTGTAGGCTTTGCACTCTGTGTTTGCGATTCAGTCTTGGGTGGCTCTTGGGTATCCTTGGGCTTCATTTGGATAATCTTCCGCGATCGAGTAGGTGGAGGAGGAAGAGAGTAGTCGTCCTTGGTAATAACGCTCTGTTGAGCCGTGGTACTGGAGCGCTTGCGCGCATGACTAGACTTGGATGTCGCGACCGGGGACGATGGAGACGGCGGCCTATACGAGGAGTCTGAGGCCGTCTCAGAAGGGCCTGAGGAGCTGGCTACACTTCCTCTGCCCCCCAGGGCTGCAGGTGGTAGGTTGAAGCTGGTCTCCAATTGAGGGGCATTGGCGCCGTTCTTGCCAGTAATGTCCGTCGATGGCTGTGGAGTCGGAGGGAGGTTGGTGCGAGGCATCATGTGGTCACAGGCGCTCGTGGAACGTCTTCAGCCTCTATCCAGTTCGTCGTGAAAGTCAAAAAGAGCCTCGGAGGGTGTGGGCAGACGGCAGAGACAATGTATAGCGTGCATTATCACTGTTGGGGGTGTCGCGTGGGCTGTTTTGTGTCGCAGCTTGGGAACGATGACCACGCGGTGTCCTGCTCTCCTCTGATTGGCCAGCTGCCTAGTTCAATATATCGCGCCGACAATGGCGCCTCGAATGAGAGCGTCACAAGAGAAGCGTGGGCGTCGTAACCACCGTAGGCCTTCGCAGAGGTGCATCGGAGAGAACGAGTGGGCCTAGCTACGATGTGGAAGTGCTGATGGTGAACGCTGCGGAAAGTCGAATTGAAGCACGTGCTTGCCTTTTCCCCTCCGCCGGGCGTGCGTATGGCACTCGGACAGGGTATCCAGTAGTCAGATAAGAAAAAGACCCGGGATACTTGACCGATCCGCGCTGGATGATGGCGTATCTATCCAGCACGACGAGTTGGTGGTGTGTAGACTGTGTCGCATGTGTGAAGATGGCAATCGTCTGCGGGACCCTGAATTCTGTTGTTGGCAAGCTGCATAGGCCATGACCCCACCATGGGGGAGCGTAAAAGCAACCCCAGATATGAATGTGGGTCGAGTCAGTAAAAGGTTTTTTCAGTGTCACACCTGAGTCGTAATCACTTTGTACTTCCTCACAGAAGATAAGACGGCAGTACGATCCTGGATTACAGCGAAGATGGGAAACTACGACTGAACTTTTGAACCAGGCAAGCGAGCCCACAAGGTGCCATTTAAGACGAGGACCTCATTTCAGATCAGGGAGACAGTGGCAGTACGAGGGAACACATTTGATTCAATAGAAGATGGTGTCTGCCTTCCAAATGCCGTGAAAGCGGTACCGTTTCGTAAGAAAGAACAACGCATGACAAATCCAGAGTGTTCTAGGAAAGACCCCAATGAACGAAACCTATAGTATTGTACAAAGGAATCGTCATGTGATGACAAGACTCTCCGGCGCATCAATATACTTGTACTGTCGCGCTGGGAAAATGCTTGCGACGCTAGCTATGTTAAACATCCCCTCTTCCACTTCACGGAGAATGCAGGGTCCCTGAGCGCTGTCGAACTGGTATATCAACTCGCATTCTGACGCCAGATTTGCGGACCTGGTAGATCCTCAGGTGGATTAACCAAGCCTCGGAATGCCCGATAAGAATTGCATACAGGATCTGTGTGGAAATCTTCTTCTAGGAATGCCCTGCCGGGCGGTGAATAAAATGACCTCTTGTAAGTGATTTTTTTTCGGCTTCATGGGTCTTGCTAACTTTTGCATCTTGACTGATGGCCTGTTGAAGCAGATCCAAGAATTTCAAAGCCCCGCTTTCCTGATGCTACGATATTGTGCTACTTCTCTTGAGTCTAGATTGCTTGTTGCCACCTCCATCTCATACAGCTTGTGTCTTATAGATTCGAATTCGCCGATAGACCGAGCCGCCACTTTGAGAGTCCTGTATCCATCATACATCGTTAATACCTCCGGGTTATGACCGTTGTATTTGACGTTCACGTCGAGGGGAGTCCATAATGACGTGTTCGACCAGTCAGGAACCCAGGGTGGAAGTTTCCTATACTTGGACGAGCGATGCCACAACCCAATCATTCTTATCAAAGCTTCTGCAAATTCCGTGTAGACCTTTTCTACTGGCAAAGAGTAGTCCACACGAAGGCCTCTGTCAGGCTGATAGTTCTACCCAGCCGTCACATGAGCACAACTCGGAGGTCCTCCAGTGCCAGCTTTCGCTTAACTCGATCAGGTAAAGCAGACATGGAGAGTGCAGGTGCGACCCAAGGTCGATCCCATCAACTACACATTGTTTTGCTTCCTCACAAACTTCGAAAAGATCAGAATGTCACAAAGTAGACCATTGAAGTAACTTAACAGCCTCTTTTTTTATGTCTGGGAGTATCACATACCTACAGACATGCGTCAGTAAACCCAATCGCTCACGGAGAACGACACAATTCTAATCAAATGGACGAGCTGTTCTTATCAGAGACCCTGAAATGCGTCTGAACCACCTTTTTCCCATCCCTGTATCGATCCAGCACCTCATTAACCTTGTCCTCATCCAATCCCTTAACAGTCTCATACGCCAACGGAACCAGCTTCCCCTCCTCCAAGAACGTACTTAAACGACCCCAAAACGGCTTTGCCGTCTCGGCATTGATATGCGAGAGTCCCAAGACATTGCGCAAAGCAAACCCCTCTTTCTTCTCTCCCAAAATCTTGCTCTCATCCACAGCACCAGAACTAAAGAGCAAGCGCGCGAGCCTCCCAGTCTTGCTGCTTGAGAGGGCGCTGAGAGCGAGATGTTGGCCTGCAGGTGGGTTTACAGTATCATAAGCGTAGATGAGGTTGTCGCCGACTATGTCGCGGATGCGCGCAAGTACTGCTTCGTCGCCGCCATGGCGGTCGAGGACGTGAGTGGCGCCGTACCGTTTGAGCTCTTCTTCAGAGCCGCCGACGACGACGATGGTGCCAATTCCGGCTAGATGGGCGAGTTGGACACCAAAACGGCCGCAGTTGCTTCCTCCGCCTATGATGAGTAGCGTGGTTCCGGCATAGTCGAATGCCGCGTCGCCTTCTTTGCTTGCCCAGGGCGCGGGAATACCCAAGCCACTAGGGTTGAAAAGGGCAATGAGGCCTGCGAGTGCGTTTGTGGGAATGGTAGCAGCCTCGTCGTCCTTGAATCCGACCGGAATTTTCGCGGTAAAATCCTCGTCCAACACTACGTATTGCTGAAGTGCGTTTTGAGTATTACCACCCAGGCCTGATTGAGAGACAATCCTATCACCAACTTTGTACTTGGTAACTTCGGATCCAAGGACAGTGATCACACCCGTAACATCGTTGCCGAGGATAGCGGGCAAGTTATCTTTGATGAAGAGGCCTGTGTCGCGGGCCTTTTGGTCATGCGGATTGAGACCTGCTACATTAACACGGATTTGGACTTGCTTGGGGCCAGGCTGAGGAACAGGCCAATCCGACACAGCGTGTACGCGGCCGCCGACTTGGGTAACAAGTAGAGCTGTTTGTTTCGACATTACAGTAATTGTGATGGTACGTCTCGCAAGGAGCTGGTAGGCGATGAGAGAAATTGTGACTGGTATAAGTATATAGCGCTTCCGAAACCACATCTGTGATATCTACCAATTTCTCGCAAACGAAGATACTCTTTTATAATACCGCCATACACACATATTTCAAAGCAGAGCGATGATGATTACTTGCAATGGAATGTTGTCAGCATTCACTCCGTCGTTCCTGGCCAATGAACATCGAAGCAGTCGCTTTGTCATCAGCTGAGTTTGTCAGCCGAAGGATATCGCAATCCGTCCAAGCATGCATGAGTCCAAGTATGTATAGGCATACGCACGTATCGTCTTTGAGTATGAGCCGTTTGTGGAGGGTGATTGGTAAGCAGTCACAACCATTCCTGGGGTTCATTCCATGCTCGGATTCTGCAGTCGCATGCTCTGTGCGTCCAAAAGACCTTGGATGGCACTCTCCTGCAAGAGACATACGGCTCGCGCGGATATGATGCAAATAAAGGAAGTAAAGACTGGTAGAAGAGACGCGGGCAGGATTTTTTGCTGCTCAGATTTGGGCGAAGCTAGCGAAAAAGACGGTGATGCCTAAAGTGAGGGGTAAAGAAAGTTTCCATCACCGATCTCATTTTGCGATTTTTTGGTTTGTGTGCTCTCACGCATCCTGGCCTTACTCTCAAACTAGGCATGAGTTTTGTCGAAAGAAAGCCGGGGTTCACACTGGGGATGTGGAGAAAGTACGTGGCTACCCACCGCTTCATGACCCAAGAGTAACGAGAAAGTAGTATTACAACAAACAAGTGGTTCATCAGATGGGGGACAAAAGATCCAAAGGCCGTCCAAGTTGACATTTTGGTTAGTAAAACTCTGAATTCCTCGGCGCTGCATGTCGATGGCGATGACCCATGTTTCCACATTAAGCTTCACTCCAGCCCTGTATAACGCCGAAAACTGACCTTGAGATAGAAATCTCACATCACACGATCTAGGGCATTGCATGTGCCGCGTCGGTGGATCTACAGATAGACATTGGTGAGGCGACTTGGTGGATGTGTTGAAGTCCTGCGTATATGTTGAGAGGCCGACGTAATGCATAACTGCTTTTAGTGGCACGATGGCTTCGCCTCATAGTCCTGATTCTACACGTGCATCCACTGCCGTCTAGATCACCCCGCCCTGTTGTAGACACGGCCGACCGTTTTGTTTTGCATTGGCGGATCTGTCGCACTCCCCGCAAGCCCGGTTGCTATTCACAGCCGATTGTTGAGATGCGCTCTATGCTGCAAGTACGATCGATCATGCCGAAGCACTGTCCCTCTCTTGCCGGTCAATTGCCGCAAAAGGAAGCAAGGCCGTTGTGCGCATCTCGACAGTGGATAATCCGACCATAGTGATCAAAAGGTCGGTGTCGCTTCATTTAAACGCGTGGAATGATTGGAGAGCATGTATGTAAATCTTCGTGGACTATAGCAAGATTAACCATGGCGTACAAGCAAGCGTATGTAATGGGAACTGCCGTCTCGGATAGCAGCGAACGGGAAGCAAGGGAGCTTGACTCCCTCACCGTCCTTGAAAAACCAAGGCTGGGGCGCGGCGACCGAAATCCGTATTCGTTGCCGGAACGACCAGTGTGCCGAACGAGCGTAGTCAATTTTCGGCTGGCATCTCGCGGAGCCTCATGCAACATTCATGCTTCAACCTTGCTCCAAGTAAATATGGCGGTGGGGAGCAAAGCCCACCTGTCCAAAACTGCTTGTCAATGCGTGATACTGCTGGGTGAGGGCCTGTTGCTCGGGTGGCTCGCTAAAGGAACAAGCTTGTTCCCTATGCCATGACTCACCGCTCAAATGGTGTCTTTTCCATCAACCGGCGGCTATCGATTCGCGAGCGGACGCTTTTATAGCAAAGGTGTAGCGAATAGAGGAAGCTCCTGCAGGATTAAAAAGAGCAGGTGATGTGATCGCGTGATGGGTTCAAATTTTGGAGGTTTTGAGCCACCGTTCCGTGGCGAGTGTTGCTGAGTGTTTCAATTTGGCTCACGATTGTGCGACTGAAGCGGCCGAATCGGATATCAGTAAAGCCGGCGGCGGTGACATGGCCGATCGATGGCGACACAATGCGCGAGGCGAAGCGGATCCAAGATGGTAGTGAGATATACCATCGGACGTAAGCCTGATGGTGAAGATCGCTGACGCCGATGGGTCGTAAATGACAAAGCGTATTGCGCGTTCCATGCAACAATTCGTCCGTGACGTTGAGGCGGAGCTTCGCCACAGGGGAAGTTATTGACGTTTCGGTTGTGGTATCCCTGCGAGGTAGATCGTACCCGCGAGGGCTCGTGAAGACGTGTGGCTCGGGGCGCCCATGCCAAGGGTTTGTTTGCACCGCCACACTGCTGAAACTCACTTTCGCAATCCCAGTGTATTGAAGTGGTAATACAACAGCGATTCGTTGGGCTGGATGTGATATTTTGGGTGGGTGCGTTATGCGGCTAGACAGCTCGCATGTAGACAGCTGCACTCAGGTGCAGTGTCGTGGCAAGCTAACGTGGTCGTTCAGCGAATCCGCGACGCTGCCGTCTGGTGTCTGCACACGATAGGGCTGCGCAAACCTGAGTGATGCGTCATAGCATTTCTGGTTAGCATCCAAGGGTATCGCAGTGGCTTCCATCCCACACCGCGTTTCTGTGGTCCCGGAGAGGGTCTTGAGGACAGATGTACAGACTCATCCGCGCTTCGCCCACGGCGGGTCCAGCATGAGGGGAAGCCTCACTTGGAGATGAGTCCATGACGATAGCGACATGCGAGAGCGGAGTAAACAAATCTGCAGGTCATGGGGAGTCATAGCAAGGCATGATGCTGGTGGGTGCGAAGGAATACGCAAGGTGAGTTGTCTGATAGCAAAGTGGGACCTCTGGAATTTTGACATGCAAACCGCGCTTTGTGGGATGGCTCGGTAGGGACGCAAGCCGATGAGGCACAAGGCTAAGGGCCGATGTGATCCAATAGGGGCCGAAGCTCGAGGCAAAAATACCAGTTGAGAACTGTGTGCCGAGAAATTACGAGGAGCATGTTGACGGGAGAGACGAGACAAGGTGCGACCCGAGCGTTGACTTGGTGGGCCCCACGGATATAGGCGTTCTGCCTCGTCCAGTCAAATGCGAGGTGAGAGGTACTTGCGCTGCGAACTTGCTTTATTGAGCGATAGTGAGTATGAGCGGGGAGATCAAACCATGCTGCCGCGAACATTTGCTTTGTTGTTTGTGTTTTTCATCGAATCAACAGAGCCCCGCTGGCGCGATATGCAGCCGTAGTGGGCCCCGGGACTACAGAATGATATGGCTTGGAAGAGGGTGCAGAAGATGGAAGTAGCGGTAAACAACAAGGCGCGCGCTCCCCCCAAGCCAGCGACCTGGATAAGCTGTGAGACATTCGAAAAAATTTTCACGGGCGGGAAATTAGGCTTGGTACAGTGGGCAGAGGGAAGTTCGAGAAGGGATCCGAGCAATAGAGTGCGGCTCTGAGCTGATGGCAGGGCCTCCCCAGCAGTGATAGTCGGACCCCAACCGACGCGGGACGACGTTGAATGGTGGACCTTCGGCTGTTTCGGATGGGCAGACTCCAGCCGCGACGGTGGCTCAGTGTAGCGTTTGTGCTAGACAGTGGATGGTGTACCATAAGGTAGGATGGGTAGACGTCGCAAGCTGGAAAAGTATGGTTGAGAAGAATGTGGGCGATGAAGATGGTATATGCTGATGGTGGTGGTGGTGGATAGCTGGTCGGCCACTGCAGGACTAGCTGCGTACGACGACCATGTGGGAGTATGGTATGTGCGCGGGTGCCAGGAGGTGCTCGCAGGCAGAGGGCACAGGCAAAAAGGACCGTGTTATCGCATCCGCAATGCAGCGAGCCGTGAATCCTGCCCAACGAGGGATCAAAGTTGGACGCAAGGAGCACCGGTTGAGGCCAGCTCAGCAGCAAACGAAACAGGCTGGAAACGATGACAGCTGCGACCAAGGCGATGCTGCACAGCATGTGGCACAGCAGATGAAGGGAGCCGTGCGTGTCGTAGCCCGGGTTCCGACAGAGCATTCTCGCAGCGCAGGCTTCTGAGAGGCTAGTGAGGAATACGGGGATATAGAAGCCAACATGTGTTTCCAATATTACCGCCACCCCCCCCCCCCAAGTCAGAAGGAAATACAAAACAGGCTGGGCGCAATGCCGCTGCGCTGACGCGGGCATGCGTCAGGCATCAAGCGGTGCGCAGCGGTATTTGCAGGCTATGCTTACGCGCCTCGCGGTGGGCGAACTGGAAGAGAAATTGGGAAGAGTCAGAGGCCGTCTGGGACGAGGTGTAGGGTTCGGGGCTAGCTTCCCAGAATACTCGTCGACAATACGGCACGGAGGCACTGCATGTCAATCTGACCCATGGACCCATGGACCCGTGGATGAGGATATGCCACCGACCAGGGGCCCTTGGGCTGCACCATCTAGGCAGCTAGTGAACGGCGCAACGACAGGGGGGCGTGAGGGTGGACGGGCGCCCGCTGAGGTCCGCGCGCGGAAAGAGCGAAAGAGGGCTCCGTCTCAAAAGCAGGCGCAGCCCGCCGTCGCTTGCTCTTTTGCGCACTCGAAATCACACCCCATTACCAGCCATTCCAGACGTGCCCGCAACGTCCACGCCCTCGACATCGATTAGGATCCTCTGCTCTGGATCCTTCTGGCACATTCTAGCATCTGAACCACTCCACACCCAATGTGCAGCAGACAGGCCCGGATTTCCCTTTTCCTCCCCTCCGTCGCTGCACCTCCACACATCTCCTCCGCCCTCTGCCTCGGCGCCCGAAGAGACTTGTTTGTTGGCCTGCACACTCCCAGCTGAAGCCGGCACCCGCCTGCATTTCCCCTCCTCTCGAACCCGCGCACGCACACCAAAACCACCACCAGCGCCAGCACCACGCCCGCGAACATGTACGCTCCACCCTATCCCACCCCGCCTCCGGGATACATGCCGTACGACTACCACCGCTCCACGCCGCCCATGTCCCCTGCCCCCGGCGCCAACTACTACTCTCCCCGCCACGCACCGCAAATGGCGACGCCTCGAGCCAGCCCCAAGGTCTCAGGCCACTCCCGCCGCGCATCGCACGCCGTGCCGCCACAGTACCAGCAACAGTACACCGCATCGCCGCGAGGAGGGGCCGTGCCTCAGTATGGCGCTGCCGAGTTCACAGCTCCACGCACATACGCGACGCCGAGAGGCACCCCCGAATATGTAAGTTATTTCGGTTATCCTGTTCCAAGCCGGCATCGCCGCGACACAGACGTGCCGCCTCTCAAGCGCAGCAATCGCGAGAGGAAGCGTCGCCCGTCCGAATCAGCACGTCAGGTCCACACCAGAGTTGTCTATGACGACCGAGGCTACGGCTACGAATGCGATTACGACTATCCACCCCCGCCGTACGAACAGTACGCGCGCCACGACATGTACCGAGGGGATGCTGATCGCTATTACTATGATCAGGTCCCAATCTACGATCCAGAGCCCAAATCTAGCCGCCCACGACGAGCCTCTGCCTCTACCCGACAGCCAACCGCCTCTCCCAAGAAGCCTGCCCCGACCAAGTCCAGCCCCAAGGCCACCGAAGAGGATGCGCGCCGGGCTGGCATTCCTGCCGGCTACTCGTACAAGAACTGGGACCCCACCGAAGAACCCATCATGCTCCTAGGTTCCGTCTTCGATGCCAACTCTCTCGGCAAGTGGATCTACGACTGGACCGTCTTCCACTACGGCCCCGCAACCCCTCTCGCCGAGATGGCCGGTGAGCTATGGCTCCTCCTCATCCAACTCGCCGGCAAGGTCAAGAGGGCCGACGAGACCATGCCCAAGATCCGCAAGAAGGAGAACCACGAGATGGTCGAGGACTTCCTCGAGAGCGGCGAGCGCCTTTGGGTTCGCTTCGCCAAACTCCTCAAAGTATGCGAGGACTACATGTGGAAGGCTGCCAAGAAGGAGACGGGCAAAGAGAAGCCTGTTTCCATGGGCAAGAACAGCGGCAAGGAGTTTGTCGAATCCATCTTCGGTCGCGACCGTGAACTCGAGAAGACTGAGAAGCTCATGACCGGTATGCGCCTCTGGTCCATGCGTTTCGACGCCAACTGTGAAGACATCCTACGATACCCATCTGCCTAGGATCTCCTTTCCTTCCATACCTAGACGCTTTGGCGCCGGCGTTTTTTTGTCTCGGTATACCCTTTCCCATTCCTGCATTTGTTTTGTGCATCACTTGACATTACCGCGAGATACCCTTTCTTGCCGTTTCTAATCGTTAATCCTGCTGCATTTTCTTTCGCCTCTGTACAACACTTTCGGCTTTTCACGCATCGGGCGGGTCACAGGAAAAAGTCTGCTTTCTACTATGATATCCCCCTTCTCTACTGTACATTCTGCAAACTAGCGTTGTCGTGTTTTTTTTTTTCATTCTTGTTTGGGTTTTCATGCAAGGTGTTCAGGTTGTCTGTGGTACTGGGTTACCACATTTTGTCTTCTAGCTTGGTCATCTAGATTTGAGAGATTTCTTCAGACACCTCTATCAGGAGATTGGTACCTCACGGTCAAAACTAGTATACCCATCATACCACTCTATTGCTATCTATCAAATTTTATCCACTACCAACAAACCATTTGTCCATATCCCTGCACAGCTGAACTTTAGTGACTCATACTTGCACTACCCTATCAAACCAAGGCCGTCGCATTGACCGTACTTGTTATCACACTTTCAACGGCGATTTCCAGATCCGCAGCCCCTGCATGCGGCACACATGCTATGTGAGACACAACCAACCCTATCGCCTCCCACCAGAGTCTCGGGCACATGCTTTTGCGTCTCGAACAATGTCACATTCTCCCACACCCTCTTTGCCACATTCCAGCCCCCTCGACAAGCCGCTGTCGCACTATGACTCGCACACTCCTCACAGCCGATAGGCGCTTGCCTATGGCCTTGGGTGATACGATTGGATCTTGCCGCTTACTCTCAGCCTTACAATCCAAGAAGCGCTATGCATGGAACGGAGATGCAGGCCCAGCCAAAGAAGCAAGAAACCTTAATTGCTTTTCCTCGCCGCCCGTGGCGGTAGTGCGCGTACGGGCGGGAAGGATTCGCGATATCCAATCCAAGGCCCACGATTGAGTGTGCCTGCGCCCCCCCGCGGTGATAGGCGAAGTTATCAAGACAGGTTTACTGCTATCTTGACAACCGGTGAAGGAGCAATAGGAGTTCATGCCCCACGTTGTGCGAGCCATCGTAGGGTTTCGTGCAATGCAAAAGATGCTATTTGCGACTCGTCGCGGTCGGGATGTGGTACGGCCCAAGGCCCCGGGTAAAAGATAGCCTTCTCTCACAGCAGCGAACAGCAGCAGGCAACTTGGCCCTGCTGAACCCGCTTGCGACCATGCCATTTTTCAGCCTCCTAGGCAGCGATAGCATTCAGGCTGCGACAAAGGCGAATTCGCCTCTCCGGAACAGGATCCCGAGCGAAAAGAACAAACAAGGACTTGGTTGCGGCGGCGGCGGCCACACATGCGGCTCGTCCGTCTTTCCGCTCTCAGCCTCTCTACCCATCTGCCCATCCCTCCCTTTTTTTAATGCGGGCCTGCAGATTAAAGAGGCGTTGTGACGTCCCCTGAGCACGGGAGCTCCTTTGATAGGCAATGTCGCATTCCACACCCTTGTTCCTACCTGACGGCCCCATGACAAGGACATCCTTACAGCCTGGCAGGCAGCACTTTTGCTCATTGTCGGTCGCAACATGGGATGATTTGCGTCTCGGAACCGACAGGCACGGCGAGGGAAAGAAGGACGACTGGCTGGTAAGAGAAGAAGGCGCATGTAAGACAAGACTAGAGCTTAGCAAGGTTTCACAAACTCTGTTGGCTGGAACGCCCGCTTCGACAGAGGTGCTGGATACTTCCGTTCCTGTGTAAATGATTTGTGTGTGGGTGTGGGTGTCACATGCTGATGTGAGCCCGTTGGGTCGCTTTCCGCTTGATTGGCGGCGGGGGTGTTGCTGCTCATCTTCCCGGCATGTCTATGTCAATGCTTCTGCGATGTGGTACTTTGAACGTCATGCAAATCATGCACGCGTAAGAGGTACCTCATGCTACCGAGCAAGAGGAGACATGGTCCCACAACGCCCATCCCCAGATGACCGCTTTTTTCCAGCCCGTTGCCAACATTCCCCCCTTCTGGAGTTTCCTCCGCGATACCGACTCGCTCTTCGCGTGCCACAATCACCACATGCAAAGACTGAGTGACAGCACCGCCATCTCTCCGCGCCTAACTTAGTTTGCTGCCTGACGCTCCCATTACCACGTAACTCGCGCGAACGCATCTAGGGTACCCAAATTCCACCCTTTTTTGGGGGGGGGGGGAGGGGGGGGGGGGGGGGCGGTCACGAACAAAGCCCAGTTTACAACGTTCAATCTACCAGCAGTTCATGCAAGCCGTGAGCCCAGCGCACGGTTGCGCTTCCACCCCTTCCCCTCCTCCTCCAACCACCTGCCACGGCGAATGGGTGGTGAGTGGAGCGGATCTGCTAACCCGGGTGTTTCGAAACGCCTGGCCGGTGCTTTTCTGTCGTGCATGGGCCGCTGTCTTTGCTTCCCACCTACCCATCACAGCAAGCGAAGCGAACGAAGCGAGGTGGCGGCCGGCGGCGGCGCGGCAAGCGAACATGGAAAGCAAAGAACAAAAGTTGGCAGGAAGGACCGCGGCTAAGGCCTAAGCTAAAGGCTACGAATGACGGAATATCTTTTTTGGGCCCACTTTCCCAAACCCAAACCTACCTTTCTTCCTCTCCCCCTCTACCTATTCCTTTTTACCCCGCATTAGCTAGTGGTAGAGAGGCTCCGCGTGAACCGCCTTTGCCTATGTCACTTTTGTCGCTATTTTGCGCACTATCTTCGTCACTTCTCGGTTCATTAGTCAAGACACAGGAACGGTGTGGTACATCCGTCTTTTCTGGGTCCGGGGGTGAGGGGCGCAGGTAGTGGAGAGGTCATTGAGGTGGTGGCTGGTACTGATAGAAGGTAGGCCACGGTCACAAGATCTGTCGTGTTTCGTCATCGGTTAATGCGAGATCCCCGTTCATGCTGTGCAAGCATCGAGATGGCTTTTTGATCGCTTGTTAGCATGGCTGTGGCTGCTGTTGTTGCCCGGCCGATTCCGATGGGGCTCGTGGGTAATGCAGGGCCTTGTGAGGAATGAGGGGTGTGGAGGGGTAAAAGACGCGGTCTTGGAGGGGAGAAACATGCCACGTCTATGCCCGGCAGACCGCTCTCTCGCGTTCTTTGCTGTTACATTGGTGAATAGAGAGCGTTTTGCCTAGTGTCAGCTGAACGGTTTTCGTTTGCTGAGAGGGTGGGTTTGGGCTGCGAAAGTTGATTGTTTAACCGCCATATGCGTGGTTGCCATTGGCTTGCATTTTAGCAAAGCCCGGAGAAATGCTAGAGGCTAGTGGGAAACATAGGTCAGCAGTAGGTGCATGCTGGTTAAAGTGCACTTGGGCTTTTCGCAGCGTTTACCGACGCCATTCATTCGATGAGCCTCACACCCTCGACAAACATCGAGACTTTCGGAATGCACCGACGCTGGTCACGTTCAGAGGGCGTACCATAACGCTCTACTGTCTGCTGAACGGCTCACTGACCATCTGGTCGACCATCTCCTGGATTGGTACGTCACACAGTACAGTCTGGCCAACTCCGTACCAACCATCTACGCAATCTCGATCCTAAGCCGCAACCGTCAAGCAGGGTAATTCCATCCCTCATTCCACGTGCTCACCCGCTGGTCAAACTACCGGTGTTGTCACTCTGCATAAGCGCCTGCGATACCCTTTCCCTTTTGACCCCGCCATCATCTGCCCCTCCACCACCACTACCACCACCACCACCACCCCTCCCCCCAGCGTTATCTCTCCATCACCTCTATTTCCATCACACAGAAGCGCCATCGATTGTCTGGGTGGGGTCCAAAAAAACCCTGTCTTATCGATACAAAGCCCTTCTATTCATGGGCTCATGCGATGTGAACTGCATGCACTGCGCATGCGAACACCCTTCTAGCGCGGGGTTAGACGGCCTTTGTTCTATTCCAAGTGACGACTTGTGCAGTAGCGTGGCCCCCCTTTGTTGGGGATGGCTAGGTAAGACGAGCTGATCTGGAGCTGTGGCTTACGTACGGTGGCTGCTGTATTGAACTAAACCGCTTGGGGATGCGGAAGGGAGGAATGGTGCGGTTGCACTGCAGTATGTAAGGATGTAGTCAGCAGGCGACAACATCAAGTAAGGAAAAACTAAGGAACACATTGACGGTGGGTGAAATTCATGGCGATTGTGCACTGAAGAGTGTCTCTAATATGCTTACCCCAATCGAGTGGAAATCACCGCTACCTCCTCGACTTTCGGATAGGAAATTCTACCAGACTTCTACGAGCTTCACAACTTCCTCTGGGACTATACGGACAGCTGTACCTAGCACTGATGGTGTTATCGGTGCGCTGTCTGACAACCGGGAGAGCCCAGATGGAGGTCTGATACTTTGAGGGTCAAGTGTGATTGTGAACCTGCCTTCATCCTTCTTTGCACTATGCTTTAAGCTCGGTCATGAGCTGGATATGCAATCACGTCCTGATGCCTTGACTCCGCGATAGTATCAGGCTGAACACTGTGTTCATCTCCACTCTCAGTTGCGCGTGCAATTTCCAACCGAAGAGTCGACACGGCGAGGCTTTCGTCAGCCTCAGTGCTGTAGTGTAGCAGTCCCGCTGCCTCGAAAGTAGCCCAAAAGAGGCGGCGAACACCCTCGTTGCTGAATAGAAGCAAGGATTACGAGTCGCTTGGAGCCTGCGCGATGGCAATGGAAATGACTCTGTCTTCTTGTTCGACGCCTTGAATGGACTCGCAGAGAGTGGAAATGTCGCTTTGCATCTCCCACATATCCCCAGGTTGGTCGCCTGTCTCCTGCAGATCGGTAAGTGCTGGTGGCTCCCAAGCAGTGCATACCATATCGCGAATTTTGTAAAAGCGGCGCGGGTCGGGATTGAACGCAAAGGCTCTAGGTGAAGCGTCACGGCGAAGCTGATACAGCAAAGCGAAGTTCTGGTAGTTGAAGAGGCGTATGACGCCGCTATTGTCGCATGTTGCAAAAGACAAGCCATCAGGGCTGCATTGGACACGATTTGCAGGTGTGCGCAGTTCGTCACCCCTGCCTTCTACCTGCCGTGAGCATCGAGCGATTGGTTCACGATCCTCAAGGCCCCAAGCCGCAAGAGGGAAACCACGATATGCTACGGCGATCTGGGTGCCATCTGAGCTAAAGACCATTGCGCTTGGCGAATTCGCTTTGCCCAACTCAGGAGTAACGGGCTGTTGCAGAGAGTCTAGAGATTGCCATTCTGGTTCCGAAGTGACCAGTGCTAGCATCTGGATGGATTTGTCTTCGGTTGCGAAGAAATAAGGGCAAGGTACAGACGTTGGGGGTGAATTCCCGCTGGACGAAGCTGTCGTACAAGGCGAGTTCCTATGCTGCAACCTGGGGCGTGGGGCAGCACCCTTAAGAATAGAGGTGACGTAGTTCAGAAGTCGCTGAAAAGTACCGTAGTTAACCCCAACGTGAGAAAGCCGCGGTAGCCCGCCTTCAAATGAAATGTGAGCGTGTATGTATTTTCAATAATAACTGTTACAAAACCTGCACAGCCGGCCTCTTTTTTCTAAAGGACTTGTTCTACTTCCCACGCTTCCGAAACCCAACTAACACTCCACAGTCGATCTATTGCCGGCATCCAGATACTCCAGGACCTATACCAGTTTCGTCAAACATGTCGCTGAAAAGTGCCAGAGGCCTTCCCTGGAGTTCGCATGATAAGTATTCTGCCATCCCCATTCCTCTCCACTTCCACACAGTCATACTATGCTGCGGATTCTCGCAGTCTCTGTCGCTCCTCTTCAGTGAGCTGGTTGAACTCTTCCTCAAAGCCTGGCGTGGTGGAAGCGCGCTTGAAAAAGTCGACGAGGAAGCTCTGTGTCTCATCGTCGCGTTGACGACCACTGCCTCCTGGCTCTTCTGCCGCGAAGGCCATTAGTTGCTCCTTGCTGAAACCGCTGCCGAGGTCGAGGAATGGGTTGGGCTCGTCTTCCCATTCGCCATCGTCCGAGCCCTCATCTGCAAGCTCGGCGGCTGCTGCTGCATCGAGATGTGCACCGGAGGCGGACTGGAGCTCCACTACGAGGACCTTGAGGATCTTGAGGGGTGCGGGCACTATGGTATACTTGTCAGGATCTGATTTCTGTGTCAGTGTGTGGAAGGAACGGGATGAGTTCGCGGCACTTGATTTGCAAGGACGGCGCGGCAGCCTCCAAACACTCTCCACAACATCACAAAAGTACATTTTCAGGCTGAAGAGAGAATCATGTAGCAGAAAAATACTCACTGGCTTTCGCGCGACTTCTAGTCATGATACGGCCATCAGTATTTGGGATCAAGTCGCCCTGTACCTGGACTTGGGCGATCCTGGGATCTTTCAAATCGTACAGCTTTGAGAGAGCAATCACACTAGAGGATAATCAGCCACCGTTCACAAGAGCAAGATTGTGGAGGGAGAAGGGGTGTTAGACTTGAGTCGACCTATTTCCTGCATAATAACAAGTTGCTTTAGGATAAAGTAGGCGTTAAACTCGCGAGTCTCGGATACGTACTTTTGTCGAATTTCGTCGTAGCCGGCGAAGTTGATCGAGTTCTCGAGCCACTTGGCAAGCACGACTTGCAAGCCATTCTCGCCTTCGATATCTTGGCTGGCAAGGAACTCTACCACCTCTGAAGCGTGGTTCAAGCTCAGGCGCGCAAACACAAGTGTCAAGCTTTGGATGAAATGCGCTTGCTTTGCCTGCGCAAGGCGCACTGCGACGCTTCGCAGAAGCTGCTCTAGATAGGGACCAAGTCGCTCATGGCCAGCCTTCTCTACCACCTCAGCAGCAAGGGCTCCGACCTCACCCGCAGCGTGATCACTGCAGGAAGACAGGAGACGGGAGACGATAATGAGAGTGACCTCGAGACCTGCTTTGCCGGTATCATCCCGCCACTCAAAGAGCTGCTGATGGTCGTGGGAGATGATATTCTTCACCGCAGTTGTGGCAGATTTAAGCAGCTCCTCATCAGTGGAACCAAGAAGAAGTCGCGTAAGCTTCGGCATAGTGGTGGCAACAAAGCCAGCAGGAAGTGGCTCGGGACCATGCTCAGCGAGCACGGCAAGAAGATCGGCAGCGAAGTTGCATAAAGCGTTCTCTTCCGTCAAGCTTCCAACGTCAAAAGCCCCTGTGAGCGACGGAACGACCCTCGCGCATAGCTGGATGTACGCGTCACCACCCATTGATGCAATGATTTCCGTTACTTCCTCAAATGCCTCAACTACCAACATGGTCAGTTGGAAGTTGGCGGCCTGATGGCTGGCGACTCGGAAAAGCGTATCGAGACCATTGTCCGTAATACATATGCGGGTGTCGATGAGGATAGCGTCTCGGAGAGTCTCGACCAAAGTGATCATGAGATCATCGCCATCGTTCAGTTCTGACATGTCCTGTGCGGCAAGGTAGTTGCTGATAGCAACCATGATTGGGTTCTGCAGGGGCTGGGTAATCGAGTGTGGGAGTGCTTGGAGGTAATGTTGCAGAGCTCGGATGCAAGAGACCTGGACAACGTCGGATTCGTCAGATGGAATGGCCTGCAGGTTTGCCTCGAGGAAAGATGTAGCGAGCTGCTGCAGAGCGTCTCCAGATGTTCTCGTCAGGCTTCCAGCAACCAGGTATCCTCGTGCTCGAAGGAATGCGTCGGGCTGCTGCATGGCGTAGCGAATGAAGTCCACATAGCCAGTTGCTGCCTCTGGGCTGATTTGCTTGTCCACATCCTGGAAGTCGCCCAGCAATTGGTTGAGTACATATAGCGCCGCCTCTTCCGCTTTCCAGCCTTTTGACTCAGAGTAGAGCGCTCTTGTGTAAGTCAGCAAGCCATTGACGGTGGGCTCGGTAAGCCATTCGCCAAGCTTGATGACAAGGTCTCCGCAAGCTGTGCGGGGTGTGTAGTTCGCTGTCACGCTCGTTTCCTCGCTCAAGAAGATGTTGACATCCACATCCCAGAGTCCCTCTTCTTCCGTCGTGATCTGCGCGTAGGCCACAGCCAGCTTCATAACCTGGGTGACCCAAGACGTTTCGGGTGTCTGGTTCTGCAGCTCCTGCTCGAGTTGGGATCGGACCGGGGGTGCGCGAAGGCAAGCTTGCATAAAGTCGAGCTCCTCGAGGATGAGAAAGTCTAGGGTGTAAGGCAGTCCGTCGGCATCTTCCAGCCTACTTTGACGGTCTTCTTGTATGTACATGAGAGAGTATGCCGGTTCGAGCAATGACAGCTCTTGCCAGACAGCTTGGAAGAGGACGATACTTTGCGGCGAAAGGATGGCGGGGAAGACGGAGCGTATGCGCATGAGCACCTGTGGGTTGTTAGTACTCAGCAAAGCGTTGGGCATCGCTCCTTCCGACGTACCTTGACTACCTGTAGCTTCAAGGCAATCTGTCCCTTGTACATTCGGGCGTTGGGCGCATCCTGATCTTCCTCATCGAGCGTAGGCGGGTCTGGTAGCCTCGTGTTCAAGACGTTGACGAAGAAGGGCATCCAGTCCTTGAGTACCTCATCGGCGAAGTTCTTGACCGTAGACTTGTGGTCCTCCATGACCATCTCGAGTATGTTGAAGCAGCCGTGGAAGACCTTGCAGGCCAGTGCCCTCATCGTGGGCTTCCTCTGGTCGTTGGTGGCCACATCGTAGAGGATCTTGATCATCTGCGGTGCCACGCTGAAGAAGGTGTTCTCGTTGAAGGAATCCTCCACCAGCTCGCCGAGAACGCGGAGGGCGCCATGTAGCTGGCCTTCGGTCGCATTCGGTATCAGGGTGAGGAGGTTGTCGAGAAGTTCTGGCCATTCGATGGGGTAGTCGGCGGCTGCAATCTTACTCACGACGAGGCCTGCGGCGGCCTTGAGCTTGCGGTCGAGTTGGTCCGAGGTGGCGAGGGCGAGGAGCTGTTGTCGCAATATAGCCTTGTTCTCGTCGGTGACCAAGACCTGGCCTTTCCATCCCTCGAGGTTGTCACTCCACCCAGCCAAGACGAGGTTCTTCAGGTACAGCAGGGCGGCCTGGCGGATGTTGAGGGGCACGCTGTCATGGCAGGAAATGCCAATGAGGCCTAGCGGAAGCTCTTGGTGGCCGTAGAGCGAGAGCAGCTGCTGCTCAGCCTGCTTGCGGGTGTCCTCCTGGGCGGTTTGGGTTGCTGAAAGCAGCTGGACTAGCTGGTCCTCCATGGCAGACGTGGGGCATGCGCGTATAGAGCTAGTCAGCGCGTCTAGCGTTACCCAACACGGTTGGCGAGAGGGACTGTTCGACTGTTGACGCGTTTGTTGATGGTGTTGCCGGGCGATTGAGCTCGAGGAAAAAGAACGCGCCCGGAGATGCGGGGCAACTCCGTGAATCTCTGGATAGTGGGGTGGCTAAGCGGGTGCTGGAGCTGGGGCAATATTTCCACGATTGACTTGGGCACGATGGCTAGAATCGGACAGAGACGCATAAGGCTGGCTATGGAGGCTTGCTGAGCTACAGTGAGGCTGCCGACGACCTTATTACCTGTACTTGCTTCTCATGCCAGTCGCACACGGCCTTCGCTTTGCCTCGCCCAAGGCCATCAATCACATGCCACGCTGCTATCCTCAACAACGCCAGGGGCAGCCAACACGACATAGGCACGACATTTGCCATACCCGTCAGCCCCTTGCCTGCACCAGCACAGCTTCGAGGCGCGCGCCTATCGATAGCCTAGCGGGCTCGACACGCGACGAGACGCGTCTGCGTCTGCGTCATGCCCACTTCTAGGCGCACCACCACTGGCTTCTGTGTAATCTGCGGCCTCTGCATCGACTGCGCTTGCGAACCCAGAATAGCTACACCACCTGCTTTTGCCTTCCATGGCGCCGACCTACCTCGAGACCCTTGGCCACTTCACCACCTTCCTCACAGCCTACACGCACACACTCCTCTACCTGCGCTCGCTCTACCCTCGCACCTCGTTTGTGCAATCGCGATTCCACAACGCCTCCGTCTCCCAATCGCGCCACCCGCTCGTCTGCGAATGGATAGCCGACGCAATCGCCGCCGTGCGCGAGGAGCTCTTGTCCGGCAGCGTCGCCAAGATTGCCATCGTTGTCTTCAGCTACGGGGGCGGTGGGAGCCCTGAAGGTTCGGGCAGCGCGAAGATAATGGAGAGGTACATGTTTGATGTGAGCGGCTTCCCGGTTGTGGACAAGGCCGATCGCAACATGGAGATTGAGTGGGAGCATGGCCCCACGCCTGAGCGTTCAGACGACGGGAGGGAAGAGGGAGGGGACATGGGGCGAAGTAAGACAAGGGCGTTGGATGAAGACGTCCATGTCAATCTCTCCGAGCAGTTCCGTGCTGCGTTGCTTGCGCTGACAACACGCACTTCTGTTCTTGAGCCCTTACCGCCGAACTGCTCTTTCAATATCAGCATGGAGCTCAAAGACGAAGCTGACATAGACCCGCCCATCCGACACCCGCAGCCGTGGATACCGGTACAGCCCAGCTTGCAGAAAACCGGCAGGAAGGCGGCCATTCGCGACGAGGTTGAAGAAGAGGAGTTTGAAGCTGGCAGGCCGACAGGCAAGGAAGGAGAGGATCTCGGTGGTGCCAAGGTAACACCAATACGCAGCGTAGAAGCAGGCGTCTTTAGATTTGAAACATGGATAGAAGAGGGCAAGGCCAAATTCCAAAGTAGAGAGGGTCATAGCACCAAGACGAGTTTTGCAAGCTCCATATCATGAATCTAACAATGACGACAATAACAACAGCTCGCTTCGCTATGCTATAACACGAATCTACGTAGGGTATCCATGATTCCAGAACCTTTTGTGAGGGGAGCAATACATGGGAGCGCCATGTGTCCCAAAAAAAAACACCCCCTCTCCAAAAACCCATGTCATAAACGTTGTGAAGAGAAAAGAAAGAATAGTCTAATGCCGCGCATCACGCTGCCTCCTATCAGGCCTTGCAGCAGAGGCACGCCCATCCCGTTGTATTGCTGCCACCTGCGCCCTCAAAGCAACCAACCGAGCTTCAAGTGCCTGGTGGGCCTCTTCCCTTCTTCTATGGCCCTCGTCGAGCTCGCGTAGATGTATAGGAACATCCTCAAGCCTCGCACCAAATACTCTTCGGTGGTCGCCAAAGGCGTCAACTCCGCGGGGAATGGCCTGGAAAGCAGCGGGGTGATATGCCTGTTGCGCAGGATTATAGACTTGAAGCCCATCGCCACCCTGCTGTCGAAAAGCATTGCCCGGTAACAGGTTCAAAAAAGCGTCGAAACCTCGTGGTCTAGCAAAGCTGGTTAGGCGGATGATGTAGATAACAGCGTGCGCATGGTGCCGCCCAAGCATGATGGAAGACATTTGGATATACTTGCTGTGGTGGAACACCACCATAGTGACCCATGTGTCGAAAGGGGTACATTGGTTGCATCGGACGCCCAAAGGCGGGTACAGGAACGACTTCTGGGTAAGGGTGTACATACTGAGGTGCCGGTGCTTGGAAAGGCGGCAGTGGAGGCGGGGCGACGCGAGGTTGTGCCGCATGGATTGGATGCACGACTGGAATTCTTCGCAGCTCTTGGTCGACCACTTAATGTAGGCGTACGAAGTCAGTCTATGTCTCACATGTACTTCGTACAGGGATACTCACTGTGATATGGAAAGGCTTGTGCATCGGCTACTGCTCTACCTCTGCGCGCGTCCTCTGCTTGCTTGACCCGGTCTGATACCTTGATCATCAAGTCCGCATCTGTCAAGCTCGGGTTTTCGGCTCGGACTTTGGCCATGGCTTCATCGGCTGCCCGCTTAACCTCCTGTTCATGTCGGTCTTCGATGTTCTCGTGAAGAGGACACTTGCCTCTGGCCTCGCCAAAGTGGTTGTAGTCAGTCACATTCGTGGAGCAGACGTAGCTGTAATAAAGTTAGTATATCACCGCTTGCAGGCTCGAATACCAACTTACCACTGCGCATTCCTACAGTGCGTGCAGGTCATCTTGTTGCAGCCAAGCTCCTTGATGAATGGATGTTTGCACTTGTTACAATGCCGTATCAAGGCCTCCGACATTGCCTCTTCAACGATGTGACGCATCGTGATCTGGCTGTCTTTTTGGTACTCTTCGCAGCTGCGTGGGATGTGTGATTCTTTCCGGCAGAGTCGACAGCTTGTCTTGCCACACTTCATGCTTTGGCAGCGGAACTCCTTGTCAACCTCGACTGGCGGACACTCCATCTTGAAATCGCAGAACGGACATTCCGAGAGAAAGTCTAGACCCGCCGCTTCGATATCCTCCATCTGCTGCATGTGTTCCAGTCGCTCAAATGTCTTGACGCTCAAAACCTCTTGCAACTGTCTTCGCGAGAAAGTGCCGTTACAGTCGTCTACTCCGAAGCACACAGGCCTGCAGCGAGATTGGCCCATTTGCGTCTCGATCTGTTGGCGTGGGCAGTCTTTGCAGTAGAAGTGCACGGTATCGCCATTGCAACTAATCATGCGGTTGAGGGGCACCTCCTCGAAGCAGCATGCGCACTCTCCCATCTGCTTGTTCACCTGCGCGTGTTGCAGGTTGGCCATCTCAGCTAATTCTTTTTCCTGAGCTTTACGACGTTTTGCTAGCAACGATTAGCCTGATGCGATGATCCTGAATACGCTAGACATTTGAGAGTGCGTATCAGCGTTCCCAAGTCAAGTTTGATACTTCTCGGGTGTCGCAGAGAGAACTTACCAGCCTCAACTTCGTTCTTTTTCTTTGCTGCGTGCAGTTCCTTGGGTAGTTGACTGCCTTTCTCGATCAACTGGTGTTCAATGCCGCGTTTGTTGCGAGATTTGCCAATCTTGGTAAACGTCCGAGCAACGAGTTCGTATTCTCGTACTTGTTTCTCGATTAAGCCGTAAGCTTTGTAGAGAGTCTTCTGGTCCTTGAGGACGTTTGTGAGGTGTCGTACCGGTACGCTGGGAAATTCGTCTTTGAGTAGCTCTGTTCTGCGGGGGTGACGTTAGTTTGATGCTCTTAAGAAAGAAGCCCGCGCAAAGCTGCTGCAACTACACACAAAGCGTAGCGACATGTTGTCGCGATGCTGCTGGTCTTGCGCTGGCTAATTCCTAGAATTATCATGACAAGATTTCCGTCACTCAAGTGTGACAGAAGCGCTTCAAGCTCTGTCTTGAAGTGACCTTGCACCTCAAGATATACATGACTATGTATAAACTTTGCAGCACACGACATGCAATCAAATAACGATAAATGGATAGGCACTTACGCATCGTGTTCATATCCGTCAGTTTTTGGGTCACGTTCGCCCTTCTCGTAGCTGTCCAGTTCGTGTTCGTGTTCGCCCTCCCGCTTTCTTTTCTTGTTCTTCGCTGCCTCAGATTCTTTGGGATAGGGTTCGCCCTCTAAAAGCTCAGTGAGGAGAATCTCGCACTGGATCGTTGTCCGCGTAGCGTCTGTCATCTTCTCCTGGATAAGCTTGAGTACATAATCGACCGAGATGTCAGGTAGCACGCTAAGGATCATCTGAAGACATGCGGCTTCGGTAACCACTTGTATATCCGGGCCCCATTCCGGTGCCTGACCATCTCGCTGTAGCGCGTCGTCATCTACTTCAATGGGATCTGATGGTGGGACATCAATGTCTGGAATACCAGTCAAGTCGATCGTTTCGTGATCATCTCGCTGATGCAATTCGCGCAAATCTGCGACATGAGCAAATATTTCGGGGTTTTCTTGCGCAAATTCTGCTGCATATCGTTCGTCAAAATCATCCAATTCATCCGGGGTGAGGCTCTCATCTGCGGTCTCACTATCAGAGAGAAGGTCGACAACTTGATAACCCAGAGGGGCGCTGGATGGAGCCATTGAGCGCCCCGGTCAGTTTCTAGCTAGTAACAAAGATAGTTGAGATCGGGTAGATTTGGGGTGATTCCGAAGGTTGGATCGACGA
This sequence comes from Stemphylium lycopersici, assembly GCA_003268315.1. Taxonomy (NCBI): domain Eukaryota; kingdom Fungi; phylum Ascomycota; class Dothideomycetes; order Pleosporales; family Pleosporaceae; genus Stemphylium; species Stemphylium lycopersici. The sequence continues at coordinate 444,639 of QGDG01000005.1, forward strand.
TATTGCAACGGCGGTGTATAGTTGTCAGGGTGGCGCCCAAACCAAGCGATTGCGGATTGCTGTGGAGGCTGTGGAGGGACAGCCAATTAATAGACATTAATTTTTAGTTATCGGAGTGTTATCAGCGAAGGATAACCAGGCGAGAAGCGGCGTGTAGTGTGTTTGCGTGAAGTAGGCCAGCTCAATTCATTTGCATGCAGCCTCGCCACTCACCCCACCGACTGGCAGCGGCCTCTCACAGCTGATGAGCACTAGACGTGCAAGAAAGAAAAAAGAATAAGCAAAATCCTTGTGCAGCGCTGCAGCGCTGCAGTGTCGTGTATGTTCCAGCGTGTAAGCTGGTGTGAGGTCGAGGTGCTATTGCGGATCAGACAGCGGGACGGGGACTGGCACCACCAATCAGTAGAATGGGAAGAACGAAGCAGTAGCGACGTGCCACAACAGCACGTATCAGCCAACAGCCATGACAGTGCCGCCGACGCTCAGCGAAACAGAGAAGACATGTCGTCGTGAAGGGACGCTACGCCGCCGATGGGGCAGAAGCGGGCGTCTCGCGCAGATCATCGTGCATCCCGCCTCAGGGCTGGTTCCGCGGGCTAGGCCCCAACTGCCGCTAACCAGACGCATCGCCACGAGCGTGCACTCGCGTCACACAGAGCTGGGACGAAGCGGCGTTTGTGAAATCAGTCCTGGTGATGCTATGGAGGCATGTGCGAAGCGTTCGGGCACTAGCACGCTAACCTCTGCCTGGCCGCCTGGCTCCATGCAAGACATGAGGCTACTCGCGAATCGGACAGCGGCACCTGACCACCGGTAAGCTGTGACATCCGCATTCGCTTTCCTACGGCACACGGCGGCCCGCGAACAGCATGATGTATGCTCGGAGTGTCTGTGTGGGGATATGGGGTCAGCTATAAGTTCGCACGGAGATCAAGTCGGAATGGAGTCACGGAAACGCGGGGCGCTCTGGACTAGACAAAGAGCTGCAGATAACGACTTCCTCTTATTCCTTAGTACTCCGTCACGGGTGAACGAGATAGCCAATCTTCTCAACCTTGGACCCGCTGATTACTCTGTACAGTATCGTCTCTGCCTCAAGGCTGCATCGGGGCAGGACCGAATACACGCCCACGACGCCCTACGACAAGCGTTGCTTGACAAGTAGACACCGAAGGCCGGGCTGTTCAACGTTATAAAGCATCAACCCATATCGCAACCAGATCACCTATCGCGAAACAACAACCATGGCTATCATCGACAATCTCCCCAAGGGCGACTCTCCTTCCCTAGCACTTGTCCACCCCACAGAGGCGGAGAAGCAGATCCAGTTCAAGCTCAACGGAGCTGAATGGTGCGGCGCTCTCAAACTACCAGCTTACCTCCGTCGTGAAGCTACCCTCTCCCAAACCGAACTGACTCGTAATGGGGGCATCTCATACTGGATCCTTATTGACACCTCATTACCTAACAATCCATTGGATCCGAAATCAGAAACAAGGCTGCCGTTAGCTAGCTGCGAAACGTACCGAAAGAAGGCGCTTGTATGGCAGAATGGTTCCCTGAAGGAGGTCATCTGTCACGGCATTGGAAGCGTCTTTTGCGCGAACCATCTACGGAAACGAGGGTATGCACAGAGGATGATGACGGAGCTGGGTAAGGCTCTAAGAACCTATCAAACGGAAGAAGGGTCGGAGTGTCTGTTTTCAGTACTCTACTCAGATATTGGCAAGGTGAGCTGCTCCCTGCACGTAGACTGCGATCGACGGCTAACAGCGGCAGAAATTCTACAATAGCTTCGGCTGGGAACCCTTCTCGTCCTCGCACGTCTCCATTCCCGGTACCGTTTCTCACAACACGAGCAACCTACCCACGGCGCGACCATTATATGCAGAAGACTTGGGAGAGCTGTGCGAGATCGATGTAGCTGCCGTTCGCCGGAACCTAGAATCACGGCCAAAGGATAGTAACACGGCGGTCGCTCTGATCCCTAACATCGAGACCATCCGATGGCATCATGCGCGTGAAGAATTTGTTGGAAATGAGCTCCATGGTAAGATGCCGAAGATCAAGGGAGCGGTCGTCGGCACCGAGAAGGGCAAGCGCATTTGGTGTTACTGGACACGCATGTGGTACAATCAGGACCCAGCTGAGGCCAAGGGCAATACACTGCACATCCTACGACTAGTCATCGAGGACGGTGGCTGGGAGGGCTCTTCAAGCTACACGAATGGTCAATCTCAGGACCACAGTCACGATGCCGCTATCGCGGTCTTGATGGCAATGGCGCAGCGTGAGGCAGAGGAATGGAAGATGGAGAACGTAGAGATGTGGGCGCCTACCCCAACAGCGCTTGCAGCCGCGAAGAAGCTGGATCCGAGTGCAAAGATCATCGACAGGGATGTCGAGAGTATCGCGAGTCTGCGGTGGTACCCAGAGCATGAAGGCCCGGTGGCAGACAAGATTGATTGGATCGCGAATGAGAAGTATGCATGGTGCTGACGCATACAAGGAGTGTATACTGGATGCGCAAGCACACATGGATTAGGATTAATCTGGTTAGTAATTCAATCATCGTCAACGACGCGGTCACAACTCCAAAGGCGTTGTATTTGCCAGGCTAAAAAGATGTGCACGTTACGGTATGTGGATGTTGCGGTTTGAAGGATAGTGTCGCGAGCCCCAGGAGCTATTGGTTTCCGTGTAGCCATCGGGCTACAGTGAAGATCTTGCATTGGTAGAATTTGCGAAATTGCGGATTTCTTCCTCGAGGGACTGGACAAGCCAGACGCATCAATGAAAAACAAAAAGCCTGTCAGATTGCCACCAACGTCCTGCCTTCCAGTGTGACCGAAGTGCACAGCCGGTTAGCTGAAGATCATCGCCACGCTCGCCGAAGCAAACGTCATAAGGCCTCACTCCGGGACATCGGGGCTGAAAGTCATCAACCAGGTTGGAGATTCTGTGGCTACTTAGAGTAACTCAGAAGAAGAAGCATACTTTAGAAATGATTCTATGAAGTCTGGAACGCTTGTTAGTATTGCTGTCAAGTGTAGGGGGGAGGGGGAAAAGCTTGCATGATCGTGTCCTTCCAATTCATCTGGGAATCGCTGCTTATAAGCACGCTGTGCGGCGCCAAGTACGCTAACGGCACTGACCAACAGCGCGCAAAATCTGCGGTAAACGACGAAAAATTTGTACCGGAGTTCTGCCGGACCCGTAGTTGTGCCGGACTGCCGCCGATTCGCTGAGTACAACGAGTGTAAGGCTGCCATCCAATGTTTATGCAACGCGTCTGTTTGTATTGGTAGGCCAACCGTACGCCCTCTGTATTTGCCAGCCATACGCAACGCCCAAAAGTCATCACCATCCACATACTACAGTCTCAATAGGCTTAATCGAGCAATAGGCTTCATCAAGACCAGTAATTTCAAAGCTTTCTTGGCGCATATAACAAAAGCTGCCTACGTCACCGTCTCAGTATACGCTGGAGATCTTCACGATACTCTACCGTACTCAGCTCCACGGCCATCACAAACTTCGCCGATACTCATCGCAATGGGTGTTTCGGCCTGCCTGGACCTGCTGGAAGCCCCGCTTTGATGTGAACGGGACTCCTGCGCGCACCGCGCATCGTGGGACGCGTTGATTTCTTTACAGAGTTCTTCTGATAGTGGAGCCTGGAGGTCTTCGCGGTTCTTTCACGAAGCCGGTCCGCTGGCCGACCTAATGTTGCCGAGGCTGGATCTCTTGGTCTCTGAGTGATGAGAGTCCACGTGCAATTGTGATGTATATGCCGCGTCGCCTCGTTCGTCTCAAGCTAGATGGACTTCTACTACACAATGTTCGTAGACAACATATGTATGCACCGAGGTTACAGATCAAGCTCGCCTTGGCATTAATTCTATGGAGAGAGCTGCTAGGGTTTTTTTGGATGATCTGTTAGATATAGCACCTTTGGTAGCAGAACCTAGGTGACTGCGCCCAACTTTTGGCCGTGGTTGTGATTAAGTACGGTATCTTGAAGCCATGCAGCCTTTGCTCTAGCACAGTCCAAAGGGACGACTATCTTCATCTGTATCTGCCCAAGACTAGTCTACCACAGTTGCCATAGATGGGGAGTTCTAGTAGTACGGTCGCTAAGTAGAAGTTGGCTATAGTGTTCTACACGGAATACTCTGCTGGAACCATAGCGCGGCTGTGATCATATGTGGAGCTGGACAACTAAAGTGTAAGCGACACACTATGGCTGTTGATGAACATATTCTCTTGAGCACATTCGGTTTAGATCGTAATAGTATAATAAGGAATTGCGCTCACTAGCCGGGTGTTGTAATCCTAGGTGTGTTTAGAATGTGAGCAGGCTTAGGCAGATACAAAGAGTCTACACATTTCGCTAGTGGAGTTCATAGTACATGCTGTAGCACTTCAATGTGTAATGAAATATTTAGATAGAAGTCAAAAGCGCTTCGTATAAGCTTGTGCTACCTTCTTCCTTACCATCGGGAGTATGTCTTTGATCATTGTTGAACATGTACAAAGTTTGAACGTGGAGATATTCCGATATTGGTTCATCACCACCAAACACATGCAAAAATTCCTCCTCACCACACAGCATATAAAGATGAACAAGAATGTCATGGACCTATAATTCAAGACAGGCACTTTCTCTTGCACTTGATTTAAACACAGAAAGTCATCGCGACGTGTTGTTTGGCCATTCCGATGCCAGGCCTTTGCAGCGGGTTCCGCAGGGACCTATGTTAACATATGCCAAACGAAATTTCCCGATCTTAGAATAAATACGAGGGTGCCTGGCAGATAGATTCGGTTTAGACACGTCCATCCGGAAACTCTACGCATTCATGTCTACACCTAGCACCAAACAGCAACGTACCGACTCTGCCGAAACGTGGATTTAACACCGGATGCGAGGACCTCACCGCGTCCACGACAGAGACCAAACTGCGCACCTATGATATGAGGAGCTGCAAAGATGCGGAATTTGATTGTTGTTGGCAGGGCGGCCTTGCGCATTGGCCCCGACATCGCCGTGTGATGCAGGAACAGAGGCATGGCGGGGTTCGTCATAAGCATATGGCGGGGCAGCGGAACAATTGCGGTTGCCGTCGACTAGAGAGCGGATGCACTCATTGTAGTTTCCCGGCGGGCATGTGTTTCGTGTAAAGTCGGGCGAAGGTAAGACGATAACATGCATCAATCTAGACCCCTCGTGCTTGACTTCTGGAATGCGACGGGGCGGATCCGGCGTGGATTGAGTCAACAGCGATTTCCGGAGCTACAACAACATTTTTCCCCACGGGGACTACAACTTTACATCAACACCCATTGATCCCGATACCAGTTTTGTTTCTTTCTGCGTATAACCATTGCATCAACCAAGCAACATGCCCTCACACACAGCGTCGCAGCGGTACCTAAGTACCCGAGGTGGATCCTACGACGTGAGTAGGGCCCGAGACAGACATGCGCTCGCTTGCGTGCTAACGTCATACAGTTCTCCTTCGAGGAAGTCGTCCTCAAGGGTCTCGCAGCAGACGGCGGTCTGTTCATCCCCGAAGAAATCCCCACACTCCCCGACGAGTGGGCGTCCAAGTGGAAAGACCTCTCCTTCTCGGACCTCGCCTTCGAGATCTTCTCCCTCTACATCTCGCCGTCCGAGATCCCATCCGCAGACCTCAAAGACATCATCAACCGCAGCTACTCCACCTTCCGCGCCAAAGACGTCGCGCCGACCGTCACTCTCGACAAGGAAAAGAACATCCACTTGCTGGAGCTGTTCCACGGCCCTACATTCGCCTTCAAGGATGTCGCGCTCCAATTCCTGGGCAACCTGTTCGAGTACTTCCTCGTCCGCAAGAACCAGGGCAAGGCTAGCCGCGACAGGGAGCACCTGACCGTCATTGGCGCAACAAGTGGTGATACCGGTTCAGCAGCCATCTACGGTCTGCGCGGAAAGAAGGATGTGTCCGTCTTCATCATGCACCCGCATGGCAAGGTCAGCCCGATCCAGGAAGCGCAAATGACGACCGTCATGGATGCCAATGTGCACAACCTGGCTGTAGACGGCACCTTTGACGACTGTCAGGACTTTGTGAAAGCCCTCTTCGCCGACCCAGAGATCAACCAGACGCACCGCCTCGCCGCCGTCAACTCGATCAACTGGGCCCGTATCCTTGCGCAGATCACCTACTACTTCTACTCCTACTTTGACCTCATTAAGAGCCCCTCCTTCCTCCCCGCCTCCACCGTCCGCTTCGTCGTGCCAACGGGTAACTTCGGCGATATTCTTGCTGGCTTTTTCGCGAAGCGCATGGGCCTGCCCGCCGAAAAGCTGGTCATAGCGACCAACGCGAACGACATCCTACACCGTTTCTGGGAAACCGGCAAGTACGAGAAACACCCTGTGCATGGCAAAAAGGCCGAGGGCGGTATTCCAGACGATGGTGCCAAGGCGCACGAGGGCGGGGTTAAAGAGACGCTGAGCCCGGCCATGGACATCTTGGTCTCTTCAAACTTTGAGCGCCTGCTGTGGTTCCTCTCATACGACGTGTACAGCACCAACTCAGACGCCGTCTCACAACGACGGAGTCAAGCAGGCGACCATGTGCGGAATTGGCTTAACGAGCTGAAATCTGCAGGCGGCTTTGCTGTCGACAAGCAGATTCTGGAGGCAGCCAAGTCTGACTTCGCCTCGTACCGTGTGAGCGATGACGAGACTATTGACACCATCAAATACGTTTTCGGCGCAGACTCATCAAAGAACTACATCCTTGACCCGCACTCCGCCATCGGTATCGCAGCAGCGCTCCGTTCAGTCGAGGTAGCAAAGCCTCCGTCTGCGCATCACATCGCACTTGCGACCGCCCACCCGGCCAAGTTCGCAAATGCGGTTGAGCTTGCCCTACCGGAGCAAAAGGAGTACTTCTATGAGAAGGTATTACCAGTTGAGTTCAAGGGTCTTGAGGATAAGCCAAGACGAGTCAGCCATGTGGCCAAGTCAGAAGGCTGGCAAGGCGTACGCAAGGTCGTCATTGCGGAAGTAGAGGCAGAACGACAGGCTGCCGAGAAGAGCGTGCTGTAGAGCTATCTTGAGAGTTCAGGGGGAACTCGCTGGAGTTTTTGATCTTTACATAGACTAAAAGGGCGAGACTTTATGCCAATAGACTGTTTGGTCTTGATTGACACATTTCCACCCAGATCAGCTTAGCGACTACATGTCTATGCGCTTCATATAATCACAGGGTGGCCAGCTCAACGTACACATCAGAAGCAACGATCATGCATGTCGATCAGAATGGAACCCCCCCCCGCTGCCAAGTAAGCGTTCGAATCGTGCTGTACATGTCTCTTCTTCTCGGAAGCCTGTCGTTTTGCCTCTATTTCTATGATGACGACCTTGCGTACGCCTTGCCAGCCTTCTGACTTGGCCACATGGCTGACTCTCCTTGACGATGAATTCTCATATATCTCGTTGAGCTAAAGATATAGCAGCCCAGCTCAGTCACGCGTTCATTCTTAGCCACCATCTCGCCTATTCCCCCCTCGCACCCGCATCCCTCTCCTGCACCCCCTCCGTCTCAAATTCCAGCCCAGCCCTCCGTCTTACAGCCCCAAAAACAGCACTACTATCGCACTTCCTCCCCCTCTCCTCTCCATACGTTCTCGCCTCCCCCGCAGCCTCAAGATACATCTCACCAATCCCCAACCTCATCCCTACGTCCCTCGCCAACCCGACCCCATGACCCACATCCTTGATGCCCAGTTCCAACCCTGACGCAGGCGCCTGCCCCGGAGCAGGAAAATAGCTACCAGAAGACATCCGCCTTGACACACCGAGTGCATACGCACCAAAGTTCTCTTCAACCAGAGACTCCAGGACAGGAGCCGGCAGCCCAGTCTTCTCGGCTAGCACGTGGGCTTCCGAGAGCAGCGTCATAAGGCCTGCGGTGATGAAATTGCTCGTTGTTTTCAGCAGCAGGGCTTGCGATGGCGTGGCGCCGACGTGTATCACGCGTCGGGCGAGCACGTTGGTTAGAAATGGGGATACGGTTTCTATGGCTGCGGCTGGGCCGGCGAGGGCCATGAGGAGGGTTCCGGCTTGGGCGAGGGGTGTGGCGCCGAAGACGGGGGCGGCGATGTAGGAAGCGTTGTTTCCCGACAGGAGGGTTGCTGTGGAGGTTGTGGTGGAGGGATGGACGGTCGTGGTGTCTAGGATTATTTTTCCGGTTATGGGGCCGCTGCGGATGATTGAGGTTATTATGGTCTGGAGGACGGCGTCGTCGCTGACCTGGGTTTTAGGTGGTCAGTTAGCTTGAGCGCGTCTGTGATAGATCATGGCGAGGCGCATACAGAGATGAATATCACATCACTGGTTTGCACTAGATCTGCGATTGTTGCACAGGCTGTAGCTCCTAGCTCTTTCAATAGGTTGCCGCGAGATATCGTGCGGTTCCAGTATTTTAGTGGCGGGAGAGATTCCTCTTCTTGCCGTTGAATGTGTTTCTGCAGATTGAGAGCCATGGCTAGACCCATTGACCCTAGGCCTATCCAACCCAGCCGTAGATTCTCTGACGAACTCATTTTGGAAGAGAGGAAGGAGGAGTTTTTGGACTTAAAGGTTTTACATCGAATAGTTCCAGACAATTACAGCCTTTATATGCGTAGTTGGAGAAAAAGGTGACTCAAGCATACATGCATACGAATCGCCAAGTGCAGCGCACTAGTGTGTATTAGGCAAGTGAGTAAAGCGAATATCGAAGGAGTTGGTCGATAAAGGGCCTTGACCAGTACAAGCAAGCATTTCACTCTAGACACGCGTATTCCGGCATACCCACGATTCGTAACAATTTCTCCATTTTTTGCCGAATACCATGTAATAATGCCGAAGATACATGTACACCGAAGATAAAACTCAAACTCCGGGCTATGCTGATATCCAATAATTTCTGAAGCCGGGGTATACGTGACCCTATGAGCAAAATAATAGCACTGCTCCTTATTGCTTCTGATAAATATCTCAAGAACCTACTCTTCATCCTCGTCGTCGTCAACCACACGTCTCCGCTTTGTCCGACTAACCACCACCTCATCGTCATCATCATCGTCCGCTGCAGTGGCCCCGCCTCTCGCTCTCTTCGGACTCAGCGCGATGCCCTCGTCTGGATCATCATCGTCGTCAACGATCTCTGGTTCCTCGTCACTACCGGCGATGAAGTCATCGTCCTCATCATAGTCATCCTCGCGGTTCCTTCTGGGACCACCGTAATCCTCGTCATCGCTCATGTCACGTCGCAGACCACTCTTCTTCTGTTGTTGTCTTCGGGGTGCGCGGTCTTCGAGTCCATCAATGTCGAGTCCACCTCCTGATGCGCGACCGCCAGTGCGGCCCATGGTGCGGTTTGCGCGCTCGGCCTGGCGGGCTTCGTGCTTCTCGCGGGCGCGCAGTTGTCGCTGCTTCTCTTTAAATGTGGCTTCCTCGCGCTGCCTACGGAGCTCGGGATCTTCGTCTACATTGATAAAGGAAATGGCTTGGTCGGCGTCGTCACGGCCCTTTGCGGCAACCTTGGCGAGGTCGTTTTGTAGTTTCTCGAGTGCGGCGTCTTTTGTATTGGCGGCGGGTACTACGTTCAGGGATGCTGTGAGCTTGTTGGTGACGCGCATCACATTAGCCTCCTCGTATGGTGCGACTAGATATGTGTAGCTCTCCTTCTTTGCGCTCGTCTTTGCGCCAGTCTTATCTTCCTTGACTGCTGTCGGGGTAGGGATCTTGGGGTTTATTTGCGGTGGAGCGAGCGTGTTGGCATCGATGTCGAATTGGACGGTAGGGTCGCTTGCAAGCTGGAGAGTGAGAGAGCCGTCGGACCATCTCAGAACGCGAGCGTTGGACTGCAAGACGGCGTTGTTCGAGGGAGAGCGTCGCCACCGGACGGTGGTCATGGCAGTGTGGAAGGCAGAAAAGTGCTCAGACGCTGCGACCTTGGAGTGGTGGTCCGTGGTGGGCGGCTGGAATGTCTTGTGGTCAAAGGCCTTGTCTTCGAAAGAAAGGAAGCGCGGGACTTTGAGGAGGTAGAGTTCGTTGTCGGTGGGCTCCGGGACTGAATGTCGCGCCAGGTCTGCGTCCATGTAGGCAAATGTCTGTTGCTCGACCTCCTCTACTGGTTCTGGTTGTCTGACGCGGTCTGCCCGTCCTTCATCGTCCCCAGAATCGAGCTCTGCGTCGTCGAGCTTGCGCTGCTCACTAAGACACGTCAATTGGAGTTTGCATCATTTCCTTGGTCGCGACATACGCTTGCGCATCTTCTCCGTTTCCATCTGCATCGTCGCCGCCGTCGCCAAATAGGTCATCTTCGTCGTCCTCGAGCCCATTCTCCTCGACGGTGTTTAACGGCGAGCCCCCGTCGGCATTTTCAGCAGCAGTCGCGTGGCCATTGGCCTCGTTGTCGGAGAGGGTTGGGTCCTGGCCCGCGTCGGACATGGTCGCGATGGGCGGAGCTTGCAGCGCTATTTGGTACTTCCAGAGACAAAGCCGAGTGAAGAATCGAAACGCGACTCTATAGTATCTCGCATGCAACTCTAAATGCGATGGCAGAGTAAAGGCGCGCGCGACGTGAAAGCGTGGAGCTCAGCAGCTGCAATGATCAAAGTTCCGAGCACCGCCAGCCAGCACCTAGACAATGGATTGCGCGCTAGACCCAACCGATACTAGCGTCCCACCCCTTCTCGACGCAGCCCTTAGGGAGAGAGAGTGGACCCAAAAAGCTGCCCGCTCGAGACGTATCACCAACATCCTCCCCCTCAGTCCTCTTGCATACCCTCGAAGCCGGTCCTCTATAGATGCATTAATCGCCGCCGTCTCGCATCTCGCATCTCGCCGCCCCCGCACCCCATAGCCAGAAAAACGGCAAATCATGGCCTCTTTCTTCGCAAACGTGTAAGTTGCTTGGCACATGCTCACACCCTTCCTCAAATGCTCGCCCTTCCCTCTTCAATCCACACCCCCAGTCGTCTTGTGTTCCAGACAATGTGCTGCACGTCGTCTCACGATTTCACTTCGTGATATGCACGCTACTTCGGGGCCATTATTCCGCAATTCCGTCTTATAATTCCGCCAGAGTGCCCTAGGTTTTCCCATTCTAACAACTTCACCGATAGTCGCCAAGGATTGGCTGGTCGATCCAACAAGGGCCAGCAGCAGCAGGGCAAAGGCGGCTCTCCATCACCAACCACACCATACGCGGCATCGCCAACGTCTCAGCAACCCCAGAGCCAACCGCCTATGCCCAATTCTCCCGCTCTGTCGTCTAACATGTCGTTCGAAAGTCAGGGTGCTCCGTCAGATGGGTCCGTGCCATCCGGCTCCCGCAGACCGCCTTTCTTCTTCCGCGAAGAGTACTCCAACTTGATTGTCAAGGGTAATTTTATGACCCTGGCTGCGAAGCCGAAGCTTGTTGAGGAGGGCGAATGGCTCGCACACCAAGGTATGTTTGAACACGTGTGGTGGTGGGTACGAAATGACGCTAAGACATGTGACCAGTTGTCGAGCAGTACAGGCTGCTAGAGCAAATGATTGAAATCATCAAAGTAGTTGATGACCGCACAGGCAAGCCCATCTGTAACCCAGATGTCTGCCCTACCATGTCGGCCAGTGGCCACACATACACCTGGCTCGACAACAACAAGAAGCCAATCAAGATCCCCGCCATCCAGTACATCAACCTCGTGCAAAAGTGGATCGTGGGTAAGATCAACGACCCAAACATCTTCCCTACAGACACTACTGCCGTCTCAATTGGAGCTTCAACTTATGCTTCTGGATCCATGACACCCACCTCCACGCCACAGCCTCTCGGACCTACTAGCCTCAACCAGCCGGTATCGCAGCTCGCCGGACGGGAATGGCTCGGCAAGTCGTCTGGCTTCCCCGAGACTTTCGAGGGCGACATCAAGAGCATCTACCGCCAGATGATGCGATGCTATGCACACATTTACCACGGCCACTGGCTGGACCCCTTCTGGAACGTGAGCGCATACAAGGAGCTCAACACTTGCTTCATCCATTTCATCAACGTCGGCAAGCTGTTCAACCTCATTGGCGACAAGGAGATCGAGCCTATGCAGCCGCTGGTCGACCTCTGGGCTGAGAAGGGCCTGCTTCCACCTATTACCGCAGCCAAGGAAAACGTGCCACCTAAGAGTTCGGGTGGGCCACCCGCATCTTAAATATGATCTCGACTGTTTTCAATCTGGTAACGACCATGGGCCCCATTTGATATGGCGCTCCATATTCAGCAAGCTGTCAAATTTTCGTCTTGTAGATGTAGCGCAATGGATTGAAAGGATGACTGGCGTTTTGGCATGTCTTACGATTTGCTTCATGTAGCCTTGGAATAGCATAGAGCAATGAAACCTTTTGCTGACTGCGTTAATCCTTGTTCTATTGTCGTGTCGAATGCGATTTGTCACAACACCAATAGAATAATTAATAAAAGAAGAGGCTCAAATTTGATATACCACGTAAAGTAACCAGAGAACTGATTTCCCAACGACCTGAAACGCAATGCCATAGCACTTCACACAAACTCCAATGGTGTAAAGAGAAGAGAAACCCCGTGTCTCCGCTCCACCATCCGATCTGACATTTGACACCGATGCAAGTACATTTCATGGGTCCGTGGTTTTGTAGAGATCCGTCGTGGCTGGGCTCTGCCACTACGATGGGGGGCGCGCGTTCGTTATGAGATGCCTAGCTGTGGCATACGGTTGACATTTTCGTGACTCGCTACGTTACAGTCCGCACTCGGCGAACTTACTGGTGACCGGCCTTACGGAGAGAGTTGCTCAACCACTCGAGACCCTCGTAGAGACCGTCACCAGAGGTGGCGCAAGTCGACTGGATGTACTGTATGGGGTTAGCGGGCGCCCTCTCAAAAAAACCGGTTTCGCATGAAACATACCCAGGCACGTTGTCGGAGGCTGTGGAGACCGAGCTTGTCAGTAATCTCAGCGGCGTTCATGGCATTCTGTTGTCGCATTGTTAGCAATGTGCATGTGCGGTCTTGTATGCGTTGAGACTTACGGGCAAATCCTGCTTGTTGGCAAAGACAAGGAGAAGAGCATCCCGGAGCTCGTCCTCGTTCAGCATGCGCTGGAGCTCCTCACGCGCCTCAACAACACGGTCGCGATCGTTGCTGTCAACGACGAAGATGATACCCTGGGTGTTCTGGAAGTAATGCCTCCACAGAGGGCGGATCTTGTCTTGACCGCCGACATCCCACACGGTGAACTGGATGTTCTTGTACTCGACAGTTTCGACGTTGAAACCTAATGAGGGGGGACGAATCAGCGCATTGCCCTTGCAACACTACTCGCCTCCTTCAGCGCGACATACCGATGGTTGGGATGGTGGTGACGATTTCACCGAGCTTCAGCTTGTAGAGGATGGTCGTCTTTCCGGCGGCGTCGAGACCGACCATGAGAATGCGCATCTCCTTCTTTCCCCATAGCTTGTCGAAGAGCTTCGAAAATGTGAGACCCATGGCTGCGGTGGGTGCGTGTGGTAGTGTGAGGAGGGTGAGTGGGAAGGCGGTGTATAGACTCTCGAACCTGCGACGCTAATTGTTAGAAGCGTGTTGAGAAGAGTGTCATGGCGTCATTGGCGGGCAATGCGTGAGACGGAGAGGGTGGTCTCGCTGGCGCAGGCATATTGGACACCCGTTGCGGAGTCGAGTCGCGGCCAGGTGGAAAGCTGGCTGCATGCCTGCCGCCACGGGGTAGGCAAAGCAAGTACAGGAAAAAACAAGGCGACTTGGATTGACTTACGGATATGCTCAAGAGAGTCGGTGGTATTCGGGGATGGGGCGGGTGGATGTGGATGTACTCTAACTGATGCACAGGAAGGGCTGCGTTGAAGAGATGTGGTGGAAAGCGCGGCGAAGTCTGGGCACTGTTCGTAAGCTGGCAAGTGCCCCCGACACGTGACAACTATCAGCGATCGCTTATCTGGTTTTGTTGAAGGAGTTGCGGTGAGGGACTACTGCGATCAGCTTCTCCTTTACTTGGAACTGATTTTATGCCAACTGCTTAGATCTTGACACGTTTTGGCTCTCCTGAATCTCCAGAGTGGAACCCAGGCAGCCATTGATGTTCGGTTGGGCGATCGGCTCAGCTGCCCCAGGATTGCGTGAGCTCCAGGACCCACAGCTATCCGCACTATTGACTGGGCAACCTGTGTTCTTCGACGTCTTGTGAAGCCGACGCGTATGAGAATAAAGAGAGGTGGATCTTGTTGTTTGCGCGTCCGCCGTGGCACCCACATAAACCACGCCCAGGGCCGATTCTCGAAAAAATTTATCTGCTCTTTTCCCCCACGCCGAGGCACCATCAGGAAACAGCTGTGCCGCCATCCAACACGGGTCAGTGTGACGAGAAATTGTCAAAGCGCGTCACCATATCACAAACACCTCAGGCTACCATATTTTGTAGAGGACAGCTGGGCAACATCAACTGGCCAGCATTGTAATGCTGCAAGGCAACCACTATTGGCTGACCATTCTCGCTATTCTCATCGCCCCCTTTGTCCCGTCTCATCGTGTGCACCATCTCTTCGACACTGCAGCTCAGCTCGACCTCACAAGCGCGCCCCGGACTCTCCATCCATGACCGCGGCAGAACGAAGGATGACACGGAAGCACAGTGAAAGGCCTGCAACCCACAAACCGCTGCGAATCAGGGTGGGCGCCTGTGTCGAGGTGGTGATGTAGGCCACCGTATAGGCCATTCGGACAGCGAGGAAAGAGCTAACAAAAGTGTCGAGCTCCTCCTCCGCGAGTCCAACCATGCTACCCGAGACGACCGCCCCGATGAAGAGAGGAAGGCCCTAGTATCATTCGGCTGACGCACAAATGTCTCAAGCCTGGTTGAGACTTACCTCCATTCCGTTGGCGTGACAGGCCTCCATACGCTCGTACATGGCATACGACTCTGCAGGAATGCGCTGCTTCAACTGCGCTTTCATGTCGGTAGAACGTGGGTTGCGATTGTCCTAGGTGAAAAGCACGGCCAAGCTGTGCAACAAGAGCGAGACTAACGACGCCGTGAAGAAGTCAGCGGCCTTGTACAGTTCATAATGAGACGGATGTATACGTACGGATAAAGTAGACGGGGATGGCCAAGACCGAAACTTTGTAGCTGTCGAGGGGCCACATACTTTCCGTTTGATTCCGATCGATTGTTGTGGTTGTGAGGCAAAGAGATCGAGGCTCTAGCAGGAAGTGATGCCTCAGGTTGACCGAAATATGGTGCTCAAGTGGAATCCGAGTTCACTGCACCTGCCTCGGCCATGAGAAGGCCCATGCGGTCACGATTTCGTCTCCTATATCAGGAAGCGACAGCCTGTAACGTCGAAGGGAATAGCTACCAAGGAGAACACCGCGCTGGCGGACACAATGCTCGAGAGCTTCATGATAAACTAAGAAGTCGACTTAGTTATATCAAGTACTAATAAATTGAAGACGGAATTAGCTTTAGTCAAAAGCCGCTGCAATTCCCTCATTTCTTAATTACGTACCCGCTTCGTGTTAACTGTCCCGCAACAACTTGGGCCTCTTCTCAAGGATCGACGTCTTACCCCAAATATTGATACATAGGTCTTCTTCGTATTTCAACCCAGGTGACGTAGATCCTAACACAGGCTACAGTAGACGTGCTTCCCACCACATTTCCATTACACGCAAACGTCAAATTGTACATGATGCCGACTCAGGTCCCAAAACCCCAGAAAGGACAAAGAGGAGATGTATACGGCGAGGCAGATTTCGGTTCCCAAGTTCATGAAGAAGTCAGAGAGACAAAGAGTAGCGGAGCCGACTATGCTGGTGTCATGCCAGTCAATCAACCGGAGAGTGCAGTCAACGCGCTCCGAGAGGTGCTTTCGTCTCTAAAGAGGCCACCAGATAAAAAGTACTTTCGAGGTCTTTGTCCAGCCGGAATTCTCAGTATCATGGTGTGGTTGCCGACGCCAGATGACCAGCCTACCCGAATCGGTGTGTATGATGGACTGCCCCTGACACTGGAGATGGTGAAGGCGTAACTTGACAGGAAGCCTTGGATCCAATCAGGAGAGGATCAGCACCGCGGATTCGACGGAAGGAATACACCCAAATAATAAGAGATTTTCTCTTCAACGCTATTTGATGCCCTTGCCGATGTATATCCATGGCATTTAAGCACTGGCTGCACCCGCAGCCCGACATTCTGCCGTATGCAGCAATTTTGAATGACCACATAGCAGAGAACAAGCTACTCATGGAGGAAAAGAGGCAGATATAGGAAAAGATTTCGCGTGGAGAGTTGGATGAAGCGGAGCTTGGCCTGTCTTGTGGAAGCGTCATCAGTAACTACAATCTGGATCTTTGCTAGCACCCCGAACGTAATGATAAAGCGGCTCGACGGAGACGAAACTTAATACACTATCTTCAAATCATGCGCACTCGAATATATAGTAGCGATACCTCAGTGACGCGTTCAGACTAGCCATCAGTGTCACCTAGTGTATTCTTCGAGATATCTCATATCTACTTATGATTGTGCTCATGCAATATAGTCTCCGTGCACGATATCACAGAGCGAGGTGTATTCAGCACCTCCGTTGCGTATGTCTAAGCCCGCGCAAAACATTCTTGGAGATGGTAAGCAAGCCACAAACCCGACTGGGAGGTTCAATCGGGCCTCGGAGTCGGAATCGGAAGCGCGTCATCACGGCTCCAACCGTCGTTCGCTGCGCTTTCTCAACCTTGAACGACTTCATTTGTCTACAATGAGCAGCACACTGGGCGAAAGTTCAAACGTTTTGAAGAGAAGAGATGGGAATTGAACATAAAACGAAGAAAAGCTCAGTCGGAGGTTGACAACACCGGCGTCGGTACCTGGATTCGCCGATGGCACTTTGTGATGGGAGGGGAAAACCGTACACCTCGACCTCAAGCGTTCGGGGCGTGAAGACAAGATAAGAAAATCGGCATTTAGACACGCCACACCTTTTCATCTCGATCTTATCCGCATCGGAATTAGTCGCATCTAAAGCACACCCGCTTTCCGGTCGATTTCGTGGCTTTTAGCGTACCCGCTTCTGATGAGATGGAGATTGAGGCTCCACTTCTAGCCAGGCAGCCTCCAACAGAATCCGTTCTTGGTACAGCATCTCGTGACTTCGAGTATAGAACGTGGAGATTTTACGCGTCGTTGGGGGTTTACGTTTAGTGATCGGACGTTGTTATGGCGTTTGATGGCTGTTAATACGCGATGGTAGCGTCGGATGCATGACATCAGGGAGCATACAGACCACGACGAAAGCAAGTAAGGCTTGGGCTATATGCCTGTATGGAGCATACAACGAGTACTTCAAGCCTTAACTCCGAAGAAGATAGCAATATTCGGCTTCCACTTGAGTCATAATGTGGCTCTCCATGGCGGTGTTCGGACCGCTGCATGAAATTTTGCTGGTCAATGACAACATAGCGCCATGGCACTGAGATTTCGACGATAGCCTCGTAAATAGGGTACGTCGTTGAATCCAGCATAAAAGCCGGTAGATTTCCAGGTCGAAGGTCAGACACATCAAACATTATCTCATCATCCAGCCACTGTCACCACCACCATGCCTAGCTCTTCGCATCAACCCCTTCGCCAATCTGGCATCTATCGCAATCTTCCTACCTTTGACTCTACCGTAAAGGGCCTCAAGGCCATCGTATGCGGTGCAACTGGTATCTCAGGCTTCAGCACGATACGCTCGCTACTCGACACCCCTGATCGCTGGTCCATCATCTACGCTCTCTCACGCAGTCCCATCCCAGACAAGCTTCTTAACTTTCTCACAGATGAGCAGCGCTCCCGCATCAAGCATGTCTCCATCGACCTCAGCTCATCAGGCGAGAACATTGCCAAGTCGTTGAAAGATGCAAAAGTGCAGGCTGACTACGTCTTCTACTACGCATACCTCTCCCCCAAAACCGACAAGAGCGCCATGGACCCCAGCACCGCTCAAGACCTCGTAGAAAGCAACGTGCCGCCCTTCAAAAACTTCCTCGCTTCCCTCCCGCTGGCTGGCCTCAAGCCAAAACGCATCCTCCTGCAGACCGGCGGAAAAAACTACGGCGTACACATCGGTCGTACGCGCACCCCGCTCGTAGAGTCAGACCCCCAGCCCAAGCACCTCAATCCAAACTTCTACTACGAGCAGGAAGACCTGCTTCACAGGTTCTGTAAAGAGCATCCAGAAACGGCCTGGAATATCGTCATGCCTGCTGCCATTATCGGCGCAACACAGTACGCATCCATGAACGCCTTCCTCTGCTTTGGCGCCTACGCCGCTGTGCAAGCACACAAAGGCGAGCCCCTGCAATTCAGTGGCAGTCTACACGAATGGCAATTCGAGTACACACACTCGACTGCACGCCTCTCAGGCTACCTCAGCGAATGGGCTGTCCTAGAAGACGCAGTCGCGAACCAGCGCTTCAACGCCCAAGACGGTGGCGTACTCAGCTGGGATCGGTTCTTTAAGGAGCTCGGCCGCTGGTACGGCGTCGATACTGTTCTTGGACCGGAAGAAGACGAGTCAAAGTACGTGGTCAAGAACATGGCTGGTGGGAAAGATGGTCCGCTGGGCTACGGACCCCCGCTGTCTCTCAAGCTGGCACATCCGCTGTCTGCGTGGGTGAAGGATCCATCAGTGCCGCAGGCTTGGGAAGAGATGATGAATCAGTCGAATGGCCAGTTGACCGAGAAGATCCTCGATGACAAGGATACGGTGGCCATGGCTGAATTCACGTTCACCGCTTTTGGCACACTGTCGATGAACAAGGTGAGGAGGTTTGGTTTCTCGGGCTTTGTGGATACCATCGAGAGTGTGTTTGAGATGTACCAGGAAATGGCCAAGTTGGGCATGTTGCCGCCTATGAAGGTGGATGCTGCGATACCGCTTGTTTAGAGTAGATGGTATATTAGATCAACTCCTGTGGAGTCTGTAATTGCAACGTTGATAGATGTTTTAATGTGGTGTCTGTGAACATGATAGTCCTTATCAACTTCTGGCTACTAAATGCTTTTACATGAGATCCTTGGTCCTCTCCTCACTCTCCTTGATCCACTTGTCTAGCAGCTGCCTATTCCTCGGCTTGAACCCAACCTTGAAATACTTGGGCTCCAGAGTCAGACTCGTGGGGATGGCATTCGCATCCAAGCAATCCATGACCGGTTCGTCTTTCGGGTTGACAGGCGGCGTGAATTCAAACGCCGATATCAATCGAACGAATGCCGTGTATAGCTCACGATTAGCAAGATGTGAACCAACGCACATGCGCGAACCAGCACCGTATCCATAATGCGGTGTTCCCGCACCATCGGGAACATCCAGATAGCGTTCCGGGTCAAACTCTTCTGGGTTCTTGAAGTGCTCAGCGTCGTAGTCGGCGGCGTAAGCATTCATATAGAACGTTGTGCCTGCGGGGATATTGACGCCGTTCCACTCGATATCCTTGATCGAGACACGTGGCAGACAGATTGGGATGACGGTCCAGTACCGTAGGATTTCTTTGTAAAGCGCAGTGACGTATGGAACCTTTTCTTCGTGAAGACAGCGCTCCCAGGCGTCGTTGTCGGGGTAGACCTTCATTATCTCGTCGTACGCGCGCTGTTGGATCTTCTGACCGGCGGGTGTGGCAAGATAAGCGATGCCCATGATAAGGTTGCCAGGAACGGTATCAAGACCGGCGGAGACCATGGTGAGGCAGATGGATTTGATCTCGGCTTTTGGGTATCAACAGATGTTTGGTGATGAAGCAATGACAAACTCACCTCGATTTAGCTTCGCGTCCGGGTCCTTTATGATATTACCAGTAATGCATGGCTTGTCCGTTCCCTTCTCAATCTTGTCCTGCAGTGTGTTCAGTAGTCGATCCATGTATACATCTCTCCGCTTTCGGAAGCTGATCGCCTCATTGCTTTGGCTGGGGAACAGTCGCAATAGCGGAACATAATCTTGCCAGTTGTTGCTTGTTGACCGAAAGTTTCCAACGCCCCTCTCGACATCGACAATTTCTTTTAGCAGCGGTGCATCCTTGTTTCCGTCGATGCGGTATCCATAATTCAAAGTTAAAGATGTGTTCAGAGCGTAACGTTGCCAGTAGGCTCGCGGATCGAGATCAAGTTCTCCTCCCTTGCTGTCATGTAGAAGCTCCTTGATAGAGACGGTTGATTCAAGATCGATGAGCGGCATGTAGGACTGTACGGCAGGGCGGTTGAGTGCTGTAGCAGCAGCTTTACGACGCGCTTTGCAGGACTCATCCCATGGCGAAGTACCAATCGTGAAACCTTGGGAGGAGGAGACGACCTTGTGGAAGGTATGGAGCATAGGTCGCGATATCATAGCCGACTGGTTCGTGATCCAGAGGTGACGAACGGAGTCGAATGAATTCGCAAATACGATTCTCTGGATATTCATGTAAGCCCCAGAGCTCTCAATCTCAATGCAAAGAACTGGTACTTACCCTGTTTCCCATCCTCACCTGGAAGACGGGACCATATTTCTTCGCCCATCCTTGCGCTACCTTTGCATGATTTGTACCAAGCTCATACAAGCTGCCAAACAAAGGAAGTCCAGGAACTTCTGGTAGTCCCTTGATATGTGGCGTGTCGGTTCCATACAGCACTTTCCACAAAAAGTATCCCAGTACGGCAACGCCGGCAATGTAGATGGGAATCGTCATGGTCTTGATCAAGCTCACTGCTCGAGAAAGGCGACGAGGAAATAGCAAAGAAGGGAAAAGATGTTTGCAAATTGCAAGATCAACTTCCTCTTCAAAAACTAGCAGCAGCACTTATAACGTAAGGTTACCTCCGATGCAATGCGCTTTGTCTTGCACTGAGGCTTTAGCTCGGCCGCCGCCGCCTCAGCATCATTATTGACTGTTTGACTGGCCACGATGTAGGCATTAGTTCTGATCGAACAGCCCGGTGGTGCGGGGCTGTCGCGTCAGAAGCCACCATCGCAGATGCTCATGCTGTTTAGAGGCGGAATTGTACCGCGCGTGAAGTTGTGCGGGGACGCGCATTGTGACGTGAGATCATCCGCAAGGCTAACCGTACAAGGGATAGTGTGAGGGAAATGAGGAATGGCTGCAGACATGTGCGTGTTGCCGATTTCTACCTGATCAGTATGTTACAGTTGAATCAGTGGTGATTGCTGAATTCTTCATGATCTCGACACTTCAAGGTCGTGACAACGTGCGCGCTTTGCAGCATCCATCGATCTGGTACACAAGCCGCAATCATCAAAATGTATAGAATTAGAAACCACTAGCCGCCATAGAAGGTGCGTAGCCAGGGCATTCCGCCAAATTGTGCAAATATTGACTCGGCCACAACTTATTGCTCGTACGCATGCGGATGAGGATGCAGTGAAGTGGAGCAAAACCACAGCGGAATGTTTCCTTGAGCGCGAGCCTCCCATGATTAGCGCACAAAGTATAGGACTAGAACACGCAACAATCCCAATGAACCAAACTCGCTAAAAACTCGGGGATGACTTTAGGGCTTCTCGGGTCGTGCACAACCGTAGCACTGTAGGCTGAGAAGGATACGTGCAGCCACCTCAGTTCTGCGAAGTTCACAACGCTCCACTTGGTCTTAGCGGTCTCTATCGAGGTAGGTACTAGGCAAAGCTCAATTTCAACGCAGGCTCAATGCGGCCAACACATTCTCCAAAACCGACGAGAGCTTCTTCGTCTCCGCCACATACACCTCGGATAGTAATTTCATCACCATCCTCGAGGAAGATCCTCTTCTCGCCACCTTCAAGGGCGATGGCATCTTTCCCGTTGTTACTTTGCTCTAAGAAGCTTCCATACTCGGCTGGGGTGTTCCCACTAATGGTGCCAGAACCTAGTAGGTCTCCGGGTTGGAAAGGACATCCGGTGATTGTGTGGTGGGCTAGCATCTGTGGGAAAGACCATAGCAGGTTTCGCGCATTGACTCTGGATACGGTGGTTTTGTTGCCGGATGATGCTGACAAGAATTAGCACTTCATGTGTTGTGCAAGCAGATCATGGGCATGCATACTCTTGATGTCGACTTCAAGGTTGATATCGTACACTGTTTTCTCGTTCTTTTCTTTCAGGTAGGGCAGTACTTCGGAATCGTTCTCGAGACCCTTCGTCTTGAACTGTTCCAGGGCATCTGCAAGCACAACCCACGTACTGATTGTGGTGCCAAAGTTCTTTGCATTGAAAGGTCCCAGCGGTACATATTCCCATGCTTGGATATCTCTTGCCGACCAGTCATTCATTAGTACCACACCAAACAGATTTTCCTCTGCTTTTTCAATGGGTATTGGTACTCCTTGTTCGTTTGAGCCGCACACGAATGCCCCCAATTCCAGTTCAATGTCGAGCTTTTTGCAAGGGCTGAAGGTAGGCACCTTCTTTTCCGCTGTGGGATTCAGCAATATCTGACCGTTGGGTCGTCGAATTGGCGTCCCCGATGGTACTACTGAAGATGCTCGGCCATGATAGCCAACCGGCAGGTGTTTGTAGTTGGGCTGTAAAGCGTTCTGAGGACCCCTGAATATAACACCGCAATTGTAGGCATGGTTCATTCCCGCGAAGAAATCGGTATAGTCGCCGATCTTGAAGGGGAGGTGGGAACGGATATCTTTGAGTGGCAACAGGACCTCCTTCTGAAGTGTGGAATTGTTCTTCAAGACGTCTGGATATGTAGTATCTTCAGAGAAAACACTCTGAATATACTTGCGGACCACAGAATGAATGGGGCGCCCGAGGGCAGCAAACGAATTCAGTGAGGGTTCTGAGAAGACGGCCTGATGGGGTTGTATGATGGAGAGCCCTGAGAAGCCATTGTTCGCTGCAAAGGCTTCCAGGTCCAGGGCATGGTCTCCGATGGCAACTGCGACTCGTGGAGCGGTCGATGAATGTGTAGAAATAATACCAAATGGAATATTGGCTAACGAGAAGTGCGAACCACGAGGTATGCTAAACCAGGACCGCAGTGAAGCCATTGTGGTGTGTGCGTTGTGGTGTGGACGCTCTCTGGCCAAAGGTGGGATGATTGGGTGTTGACGCAATGTGACTGCCGACAAACTGCAGTATTTCAACACCGTACTCACTCGACAGTACCGACAGAATGATTAGCAATCCAACCGCACAAGAGTCCTTACCAAAGCTTCCAAAGGGATCACGAAAATGCTTAGGCACGGAATTTCGGCCCCATCATCACCCTCTCTTCGCGTTGTCGTGCTCTCAATGCACCGACGGCTTGCGACGGAACAGGGATGGAGGCGGGTAGGCAGGCTCGGAAAGATTCCGTCATTTGCCAGCGGACCAGGATCTTTCCCTCTCCACCTGTGGGGTAGGCCGACATGAACGCCCTCGATCATGCAACACTACTCCGCTTTGCTCTTGCGACACGACAAAGGACGGAATCTGAAGCCGTCCATTGCCGCACTGCGCATGTGAGCCATGGCCGAGGTGCAGGTCGATTATTTCCATTACGACCCTGCGCTTCCACTACTTCCGTGAGGCCATTGCCGTACTTAGATTCAAGACGACCATAGTGCGCAACTAGGTTGACGCATAGTGCTCTGCTTTCTGACAAGAAGGTACTGAAAGATCGACCAGCATTTCACACCATTCACGATGCCGTCTACGCAATTCTCCTTCAAGGAGAAGTACCGATACCAGAACGGTTTCAACTCCTACCACGAGTACAGACTTCCAGGGCTGCTTCTGGCTGATCGCCGCTAACGACAACAGGACTGAAGCAGTAGAGGGCGCGCTCCCAATCGGCGCGAACTCTCCACAGAAGCCCCCATACGGCCTGTACGCCGAGAAGCTCTCGGGAACCGCCTTCACAGCGCCTCGGCACGAGAACCAACAATCCTGGCTCTACCGCATTCTGCCATCGTGCGGCCACAGCAACTTTGAGGCTCGCGAATCCAAGACGTTCAACACAAACCCCGAGAACAAGCCATGGGAGCGGATACACTACCTTCCCAACCAGCTTCGGTGGGATCCCTTCGATCTCGATGAGACAGTAGACTGGGTGCACTCTCTTCATCTCGTGGCTGGTGCTGGCGATCCTACGATGAAGTCAGGGGTCGGATACTTTATATATGCGGCAGGAAAGGATATGGAAGCCAACGAGGCCTTCTACTCGGCCGATGGCGACTTCCTAATCGTCGCCCAACACGGCGTGCTTGACATCCAGACTGAGCTGGGCCGCCTTATCGTGCGCCCAAACGAGATCTGTGTTATCCCGCGTGGTATCCGATACCGCGTCACGCTTCCTGAAGGCCCTGTGCGAGGCTACATTCTAGAGCTGTATCAGGGTCATTTCCAGCTTCCCGAGCTTGGACCCATTGGCTCCAACTGCCTCGCCAACTCGCGCGACTTCCAAGCGCCCGTAGCCGACTTTGACGAAGACACCGAAACCGAATGGCAGATTCTCGCAAAATTTGCTGGACATCTATATGCCGCCAAGCAGAAACACACGCCATTCGATGTGGTGGCATGGCATGGCCTCTACTATCCTTACAAGTACGACCTGGGGCGCTTCAACACCATAGGCAGCATTTCGTTTGATCATCCAGATCCCTCCATTTTCACCGTTCTCACGGCGCCATCCGACCATGTGGGAACTGCAGTAGCAGACTTTGTCATCTTTCCACCTCGCTGGCTGGTGGCCGAAGGTACCTTCCGGCCACCATGGTACCACCGCAACACCATGTCGGAGTTCATGGGTCTTATCGGCGGTCAATACGATGCAAAGACTGGTGGAGGTTTCCAGCCCGCTGGTGCATCTCTACATAATGTCATGTCTGGCCATGGACCTGACGCTGCGACTCACGAAAAGGCTTCGAATGCTGATCTGCAGCCCAACAAGGTTGGCGAAGGTAGCATGGCGTTCATGTTCGAAAGCTCATTGATGATTGGCGTGACGGATTGGGGCCTCACAAAGTGCCAGAAGATACAAGAAGGCTATAACGCGGAGAGCTGGGAGCCGCTGAAGCCGCACTTCAAGCGGTCCGGCAAGAAGATTAGCAACGGAGTCTCACCGCTGGCGGCAGGACCCGAGGGCGATAAGGCGCAAGTGCCTCACTACACGTGAGTGAAACAAATGGCTTGTTGTACTTGTAGCGGAAAGTTTGATAGTAATTATGGGTTACCTTCTGAATGGATACAGTAGCGCCGGTGAGACTCGGTGCTTATGAAGATACTTACTGCATTTGTCGCAAGAGGATGGCGCGTCGCGGGTGCTCAACAAGGTGGGTGCTGTCTCACACCCCGCAACACAAAGCGCTCAGCGTTGGCGCGGGAATTTGCGGTGTAGAAGTGAGCACCTCATCCATGAAAGGCATCAGACAATGGAGAGACGTGATCTATATCTCGCGCACATCTGGTTAGAGAAGTGCTTGTCATTGTTCTTGGGTGGGCGACGTGTCTCTGGCCAGTCAATCTGCCGATGTGGAGCAAAAGTCCAAGGGTCCACTAGCGTCGCCATCTGTTAGAGCGCGGGGCTATCTCTCCCACTTTTCTCCCCCTCGACGTTTGTTTCTTCATCCCCTCCATTCCCTCTCTCTATACCCCCCAATTCATCACACATTACCGTCATCATGTCTGCCCCCGCCCACAAGTTCAAGGTTGCCGACATCAGTCTTGCGGCGTTCGGTCGCCGCGAGATTGAGCTCGCCGAGAACGAGATGCCTGGTCTGATGGAGACTCGCCGCAAGTACGCGGAGGACCAGCCATTGAAGGGCGCCCGTATTGCTGGATGTCTGCACATGAGTATGTATTCCCTAAAGCAAGAAGAGAGAGAGAGAGAGAAAGAAAGAAAGGAAGAAAGGAAGATAAAGAAAACGCCTGCTAACCCCCTCTACAGCCATCCAGACTGCCGTCCTTATCGAGACCCTCAAGTCCCTCGGTGCTGAGCTCACGTGGACTTCGTGCAACATCTTCTCCACCCAGGACCACGCCGCTGCCGCCATTGCCGCCGCCGGTGTCCCCGTCTTTGCCTGGAAGGGCGAGACCGAGGAGGAATACGAGTGGTGCCTTGAGCAGCAGCTCACCTCCTTCAAGGACGGCAAGAGCCTGAACTTGATCCTCGACGACGGTGGTGACCTTACCGCCCTTGTCCACAAGAAGTACCCTGAGATGCTCAAGGACTGCTACGGTGTCTCTGAGGAGACCACGACCGGTGTGCACCACCTCTACCGTATGCTTAAGGGCAAGGGTCTCCTCGTCCCCGCCATCAACGTCAACGACTCCGTCACCAAGTCCAAGTTCGACAACCTTTACGGTTGCCGTGAGTCGCTTGTCGACGGTATCAAGCGTGCCACCGATGTCATGATTGCTGGCAAGGTCGCTGTTGTCGCCGGTTTCGGTGATGTCGGCAAGGGTTGCGCCCAGGCTCTCCACAGCATGGGTGCCCGCGTCATCGTCACTGAGATTGACCCCATCAACGCCCTCCAGGCTGCCGTTTCCGGCTTCCAGGTCACCACCATGGAGAAGGCCGCTCCTCAGGGTCAGATCTTCGTCACCACCACTGGTTGCCGTGACATCCTGACTGGCGCTCACTTCGAGGTTATGCCCAACGACGCCATTGTCTGCAACATCGGTCACTTCGATATCGAAATCGACGTTGCGTGGCTCAAGAAGAACGCCCAGTCGGTCACCAGCATCAAGCCCCAGGTCGACCGCTACCTGATGAAGAACGGTCGCTACATCATCCTCCTCGCCGAGGGTCGTCTCGTTAACTTGGGATGCGCTACCGGTCACTCTTCCTTCGTCATGTCCTGCTCTTTCACCAACCAGGTCCTTGCTCAGATCATGCTGTACAAGGCCTCTGACGAGGCTTTCGGCAACAAGTACGTCGAGTTCGGCAAGACCGGCAAGCTCGATGTCGGTGTCTACGTTCTGCCCAAGATCCTCGACGAGCAAGTCGCTCTTCTCCACCTTGCCCACGTCAACGTCGAGCTCTCCAAGCTCAGCGATGTCCAGGCTGAGTACCTCGGCCTTCCTGTTGAGGGTCCTTTCAAGAGCGACATCTACCGTTACTAGATTTCTTATTGTGCAGCGTTTGGGAAGTTTCAACACGACGTTATGAACTGGGATGATACCACTTCGAAAAGTTATTTGTCTTCAACGGCATAGCATCGAGCCTGGGGCTCGACGGGGTTTGGTCGTTCAAAAGGCGTTGTTTGCATATCATCTACTTGACCCTTCAACCATGGTCAGGAAGAGGATGATACCCCCACTATGTAAGAGTGCGATATGGATAAGATAGACTGCGTTTCTACACGCGGCGAGAATAGTAACAGTCTGACCTTCAATTGGCGGACTTCAACAATGAAGAGTAATGACGGGCTTCCATACCCGCCTTCGACAATCACTACCCACTACTCAAAAGTACATGTGATGAGATGTGTTGCTACCCGAACTTACTCTAGATACATGTCCAACTTCGTCTTGGGCTCCCAGCATATGCATGAGGAACCCTTTGGACCGTTTTTGACATGTTGACATGTGCAGCACCTGTCCCACGTCAAACGTTGTCCATTATCGTCCGCGCTTACGTCAATCGCAGCAACCTCTCCTTTGACAGCAGATACATGCAGCGTCTCGGACCGAAAAAGGCTCCTACTAGGGCTATGTCTTGCCTCTGGACGCATCGGGCCGGAAGCATGTGTTTGTCTCCCGTTTCTACTGCATGCACGCCATGTTGGATACTTCCCGCTGTACATATGCCGTGCGTGCATATATGTATCGGCCCGCCTTCTATCCAACATGACGACGGCCGCTTCCTCTTCTTCTTGTTCGTACATGGCATTAGCTCTGAATGGTATTTTGCTGCTGTGCTGATGTTCCATTGTTTGACTTTTGTATGCAAACCATGCCGGATTTTAGTGTTACGACAGGTAAAGAGTGCGAGGTGCGAGGTGCCTTGACGCTTGATGCAATGTAGTTAGGTATGTATGTACGCACGCGGGTTTTCGCGTAAGGGGGGGGGGGGGGGGGGGGGGGGGGGGGAGGTATAGGAGTAGTGTTATTATCGTTGTTGTTATTGTATAAAAGCTCTGGAAATCTGGATTTAGCGATGGGTTGCTGGTAGGGAGTAAGGATAGTAAGATGTCGTATCATAACACGCTGCTGTCTACATGATCGCCAAATTCGGCAACATGAAGATGCAAGAAGATGATTATTTCTTCTTCTCGGTATGTCACACCTAACGACAACGACAACGACACCGTTTACGCCACCGCTAATCATCCCCCCCTTCCTTTTCAGCTTTGAACCCTCCATCCCCTCTCTCATCCTTCTCCACACACACACACACACACACACACACGGACAATCATTCCACAACGTACGCCACAATGTGCGCCTTTCCGCATTCTCAGCACACTGCATAGCGCTACCAGCGAACATGCAAGGTACAGCGAGGAAAGACGCGAAAAAAAAGAAACTAGAAATAAGAAAACGAGTCCAATGTTTCATGTGACATGCGTTGTCCAGCCGAGAAGATGTCGTGATTCCGGATACCTAGTTTGCGTTGAAACAAGACATAGATAGAAAACTCAACAGATCACCACAGGTCTTTATGTGCGTGTACACATGTGAGGGGGATGTAGAGTGGGGTGGGATGTCATTTTAGGAAAAGCTTGTGACGCCACCAGACAAGGGGGTCGAAGAGAATGGAATGCGTGGCATGTGAGAACATTCCTGTACACATAGTTGTGATGAAAATAGAGAGATATTACAATTTATCGCGCCTTTGAGGAGAGAAAAAAAACACGCTTCGGCTGCTACTGCTGCTACTATACAAGGCATATATGTACGACTTGTTGGTAGATTATTTGCAAATAAGGAACAAGCAATACAATGAGAACCCTACGATGCTGACGCTTGCTATGGGGAAAGAGAACATGCACTACCATGTCTGGAAGCGGCAATTGGACCCAATGTTGAGAGGTATCAAGAACAGTAGGAAAACGATGAGTTGGCCGGTGCTTTTGTTCATCGGCGGTAGTGATGCCGCGTGTGAAGCATCAAGGGAAAGCAAGGAAACGCCACCAATATTACCACGGGAATAAACGCCGCATTTTAGCGAAGGCCGATGACGCTCTAGAGGCTGATGTTAGTACAATCAATGTCCGTGGTTAGAGCAAACATACCATTTCTAGCGTCCAGACCCTCCTTATCCACACCTTGAGCTTGCCCTCGACGCCCCGGACATTGTCAAGCTCTACACCCTCCCACCAGCAGCGACGGGCGGGCTTCCTCCAGAACAGGAGCAACTTTTGCGCCATTCCGACAGCATTGCTGTTAGCAAGGTCGTTGCCCTTGATGTCGGTTCTCAAGCGTGCGAGAGCGATGCTGCAAATGACAGCCTTATTAGGCTCGCCGGCACGGTGGCCCCAGCGGTCGTCATGGTTGAAGCCACTGGATCTTGTTAGCTTGTCACTGACATGAGCGCAATGGAGGTCTCACCCTGCAGTCAACATCTCGATTAGGTGCTGCTCGGTCGTTCCCGGTTCTTCGCTCTTCCTGAGTCCAGAGAAAATGCCGTCTTGTCGCAGCAATGCTTCACCGGCGGCGCGCTTGACCTCAATCATCTCAGGCTGGGTAATATCTCGGTGCGGTGGAATGGCATAGAAGTCGAGATCCTCACGAAGGACAATTATGCCGGCGCGGTCTTGTAGCATGTCCCTAGCTGAACCATGCATGGGCTCAATTGGTACAGCCTCAGCAGGTGCCTCCGGGGCTGCCGTCGGGGAAGGAGGCGACGCGGGGATAGTCTGGGCTACGGTGCGGAAGAATTCCAGCATGTATTGCAGGGAGTTTGGGTCATACTGCGAAGGGTATATATTGTCAGATAAATATAATGCGGGGTTGGAGAGGTGGTACAGAATCCTAGCTACTGGAGCCAGAGGGACAGGAGGGGAGGAAGAAGAAACGGGGTTACCAACGTCGACTGGGTATACATCTCCTTCGTGGTAGGAGTTCATGTGGCCATCGGGAAGCAGACCGTTAGGGAAGAGAGAGAGAAGGACGAATTCAGGCAGGGTCAGAAGCTCATCGCGCGACAGGGTGAATCGCGTGCCCCTGTATCCATGGTTAATTCCTAGACGTCTTGTCTGTTTGTGAACTGGCCGTACCTCAACTCCAAAGTGATGTTTTCATCAGATCCACCGAGCGTGTTGATTGGCGGCCCGGCGCTTGTCTGCGATACCTGAGTGATGATACTCGCGGGACCCCCTGCTGAAGCCATTACGTAGGTGAAGGACTCGAGCGGACTTGAGCCTTCGCTGTAGGGCGGCGGTGGTTCTCCGTCGTCGAGATCCTTGCTACTAGAGCCGTCTTTTGTGTCGTGCGGAAGGGCGGCTTTGGTGGCAGCTACAGCGGCGGCCGACGACGACGATTCGGGGAAGGCAGGCGCGGATGTGAATGCGGGCGGCGACTCGTCTTCTGCTGGTTCTCCGAGCTTGGTGCGCTCCTCAGCGTCCTCGGACGGAAAGAAGAGGGAGGAGAAGGGAGGCGGGTATGGCGATTCGCCGGCTGCAGTCGACGTTGCCGTGTTGTCGTCGGGAGCGAATGAATAGCGCGAGCGGGACGAGTTGCGGTCGCTGGAAGTCGGAGGCAAAGGAGTGACTACGGACAAGCCGTCTGTGCGGGAAGCCTGGGAGCGAGACAAGGCGCCGGTAGCTGTGCGTATTGGACGGCACAGATGATGAGCTTGAAGGGGCAGGCGCGCTAGTAGGCGCTGTCAATTAAACGTGAGCGCGCGGGGACGACGAGACAGCTACGCGCATCAGACTCTGGGGAAGGGGGAGAGGGCGGGCGGCGGGCGGACGGTGAAGGGGTTTGCGGCGACGGGCAGGGCAGGGCAGGGCAGGGCCGGGCAATGTTTGCTCGCTCTGTGGTGTTGTCGGGAGAGGTGGAGGAGCGTGTGATGAGGTGGTGGTGCCCTGGACGCGGAGCCAGCCCTGGGCAATGAGTTCAGTCGTCCTCTTTGGGCCTAGCGTACCATCCAACCATCCAACGTTCCTCAAGGTAGCCGCGCCTGAGAAACACCAAGCCCACGTCGTCACATGTCGATATCGCAAGAGTCAAGACGGCAAGCCCAATTGTGCATTCGATCGAGATGTCGTTTCATCCATCTACAACTGCGCATTTACTAACCCACTGCCTAATGCTTCCGCACTACACCCGCCTCGTTTGCTTGTGCCGTGATACGCCGCTTGTAGTCCTTGACCGTTCCGTCAAAGTGCTCAATCGTTCCGTTGTCGCACACCCACAAGCTTGTACAGACATTCTGCAGCATAGTGACGTCGTGACTGACCATCAGCACACCACCCTGGAAGGTCCTCAATGCATCCGAAAGCGCGTCCATGGCCTCGATATCCAAGTGGTTAGAAGGCTCATCGAGAACCAGAATGTGTGGGTTCTGCAGAGCCAAGCACGCGAATGCAACACGCGACTTCTGACCTCCCGATAGCAGGGCCATCTTCTGCAGACCCGTCATACCCGTGATACCAAACGCACCAAGGTGGCGACGGTACTCTTCGTCTGCTCTTCCGTGGTACTGTTTCGACATGAAGCCTACTGCACTGTCGTTCAAGTCCAACGCGTCTACGTGGTGTTGTGCGAAGAAACCTACGCGCAACCTTGGGTTTTGCGAAATGATACCAGTCGTTGGCGAGAGCGCGCCAATGAGCAGCTTCAGTGCAGTCGTCTTGCCGGCACCGTTGGGTCCTACGATACCGATACGGGAGTCGAGCTGGACATCCAAGTCTACATTCTTCAGCAGAATATTGTCCTTGCTGTACCCGAATGTGACACCACTCATCTGAATGATAGGAGGTGACATCTTCTCCACCTCTGGGAACTTGAAGTGCACCGAGTACTCCGCTTCTGGAGCCGTCAGGACAGGCATCTTCTCCAACTTCTTGATTCTCGACTGAGCTTCTGAAGACTTGGCCGCATTGTACCGAAACTTGTCGATGAAGGCCTGTAGATGGGCACGCTCCGCCATCTGCTTCTCGTACTCACGGACTGCTGTCTTACGACGCTCTTCCTTGGTCGCGTAGAACGAGTCAAAGTTGCCGCCCTTGTAGTAGTCCAGTCGCTCAGAGTGCTGGTGAATAATGTCCGTTGCGACTTCGTTCAAGAAGGCTCTGTCGTGAGAAACGACAAGCACAGTACTTGGATAGTCTTGCAGGTAGTTCGCCAAGAACGTAATCGAGGGAACGTCCAACATGTTCGACGGTTCGTCAAGTAGCAACAAATCAGGCTCACAGAAGAGGGCACGGGCAAG
Source organism: Stemphylium lycopersici (assembly GCA_003268315.1). Lineage (NCBI taxonomy): Eukaryota > Fungi > Ascomycota > Dothideomycetes > Pleosporales > Pleosporaceae > Stemphylium > Stemphylium lycopersici. Next base: position 477,042 of record QGDG01000005.1, read on the forward strand.
CGCCAATCGCATTCTCCATCCTCCGGAGAATGTCTTTGTAGCAAACTGTTGTCGCTCTTGCGAGAAACCGAGACCAGCAAGAATGCTAGCTGCTCTGGATTCTGCCTTGTCTGATTCCATCTCTGCAAGCTTGGAGTGGATATCGCTTAATGTTGTGTCCAGACCTTCACGCTGCGTGTCCAATCTCGCAGCGTCGGCAGAAGTATCTGCCATAGTGGCACGCTCTGCCTCGAGCTCGCTGAGCTCCTTGGAAATTTTCTATGCCGCTTAGTCGGTCTCTAGTCACTTGAACATTTCAACATACCTCTTGCTCCCTAAGAAGATGTTTGCGCCAGACATCGGCGTCCAGAACAGCCTGTAGCGCGGGGGTGTCATCTCCAGTAATCTGCGCTAAAGATTAGCCAATGCCACCCAGACAGATGTACAGTTTTTTCCCCACCTCTTGTTCCACGTGGAGAATAGAGATATGCGTCGGAATGGCCACCTCACGGCGAGCAAGCGCCCTTAGCAATGTAGATTTACCAATACCGTTCTGACCAACCAGACCATATCTCCGACCGTAAGCAAGCGTGAGGGAGCTATCTGTCAGGATGCGGAGGCCAGGCATAGAAATGTCAAAGCTGTCAATCTTGATGTCTTTGCTCTTGGTGTTGGATTCACCCAGCTGCAGTGGGTTGACTGCCATGTAGAACTCTTCATAGCTCTGTGTCTCGTTTGGCTCATTGAGAAGCTTAGATGCTTCGTATTCAACATTTTTGAACTCCTTGCGGTCCTGCTTGGCACGTAGTTTACGTTCGGCCTTCTCAAGTTTCTTGCGGTCGACTCTGGACTCGACCTTACGGGTGTTGGCAGACTCAAGATCGACCGCACCACCCGCAAGGCCCATGGTAGAGGAGATGTTCCTCGAGGACCCCACGTGAATGGCCTGGTCAAGTTTCTTGGCCGAGGGCGCCATCTGGCGACGCTCACCATCGGCGCCATTGGCTGAGCTCAATCGAGCAATGAACTTGTCAACAAGGTTCTGGATGCTTGTCTCATTTTGGCTTGAGAGATCTCCGGAAGCCGATAAGAGCAATGCGCTCACGGTGGCCGCAGCTTCCTCGAGCGGTGAAGGGGCATTAGGGTCCGAATCAGACGTGAACTGGTTGGCGGCGTGGGTCAGGTACCCCGCCGAGTACTCTGATAGCACGGGGTCAATGTTAGGGATTTGGGTTCTGATTTCCGACTCCATAGTCGCGGGTTGAATGGGAGATGCTGGATTGTGCGTTGTCCTACAGTGTCAATGTCGCCGACGGTCGATCGGACAGTGGCGTTATTGGAGAGGTCGGAGCGCGCAGGAACACGTCTTGCTATTGCGTGCTAGAAGAAAGTTGGCGGAACAGCGGGGCAGTAGGCGTTTCTGCTTATTGCGGTGCTACGGCAGATTGTCCAAGGCGAAGAACAAATTGACGTGGGAAGCCGAATGTGGAGTCATGCTTTCCAGAAAGAGCGGGCGGCGGCCAATCAGGGCGCGGGTGCCGACTGCCTATCAAACATGACAACCCATTTCTGCATCTGTGGATTTGCGAGAGGCGGATCTGCACTGCGCGTCAGGAGGCGCTCTAGCAGTGATGTGCTCCCAGGATTGCGCCGGTTACTCGCATCTCTGTGTTCCAGCGAGACAATACGCATTGCGCAGTCTTCTGCCAGCAGCGGGCAGCAAGCGACGGGAGGCGAGCAACTCGCTCAGCCAGCCTTCAGCTGGACACGCTCTCGTATTCAAGGCCACTACGGCCCAGATAGAGGCATACAGCGGTCTCGATAGTCTACAGAAAAAAAGCTTCTGGCTCATGTTCTGACTGACCACGGTTGTTAGCCTCCTAGGGTCGGGCACCAACCCGGCTTGGCCATGGTACACACATGTGATCCGATCGTATTATTTGACTTCAACAACAAGGCACAGAACCACGGATGCCGGCATGCTGCCATGGTGGATATCACGCAGTGCGCATATTACCGGAGCCGGCACCTTGAGACAGAATTTGCAGGCATGCAGGCAGGCAGGCAGACAAGCAGGCTCGAGGACCCCCGGTTCCGTCATATCCCCAACCCATGTTCCCGCTGCTCTCGACTTCTCCGCTCCGAGGCTGACGTGCTCTTCGTTTCGGTTTTGGCTATCAAGGATGTCGACGATGAGCAGCTTGCCCAGAAGTGCAATGGATGCGCGAATCAGGCCATGTTCTGCAATATCGACCGGGCGGCATGCCCCAGACAGAGCCGCTTCTTGCTCGTCGTGCGTTGATGCTCGTATGTACCAGAGTTCCTGTGTCGTTGGGTGTACCGAAAGCTGGCGAGGTACATGCGATAGTTTCGTGGCTGGGCGTGCTAAGGCATATCTCTCGCTACCATCGATGGGCTACATAAGCCGGTTGACACTTGGGGACGCCGCGATCAGCAAACATCTCCACCAGGCTTGCAGGGATGTCTCCAGGTCGTTCAGCGGGCGGCTGCCAATCACCGTGTGTCGTGACGAGGGCCCGGGATGCTCTCTGGTACACTATATTTGGGTAGCTTCTGATGGGGAGGGGTTCTCTGTGCAATGTCCCTGATTCTTGTTGATGGCTGCTCAGCGCTAAGCTTGGTTTAACAGATTCGCGCAACGTGGTGATACTGGGCACCACAGCAGCATCTCACGGCCCATGACCGACTTGTCGCGAACGAGCATGCACGAAGACCAAGTGGCCTGGGGTCGGGCGCATGGTGCGTCGATGCTCGCCCACGCAGCGTGGAGCTATGACGGAGCAAAGTGAGGCATGGGGTCTGTGTCGCCTCCGTGTTATGTTTCGACATGCCGCTATCAGCCCTCGTCGGCGGCATCTCGCTAATCCCAATGAGCGCTGGGTAGCCCTGTACGTAGATCCCAGAAGCAACAAGCACTGGATTTCTTCAGTCTTCCGTCCGCTCCTCGTCGAGCTCCACCTCTCTGCTTCAGCCCGTCGTGGGACTTGTGCCGTCCTTCCTTTGCCTCGCCCTGTAGTGCATTCCGCTTCCCGCCGCGCCTGATTGACCCCCTCCATTTCCCGCCCGTCCATACTCGTGCAGCTCGCGATCCGTGGTTCCCAGGCACCTTGACATGCCATAATGCTCGACTTGTCGTCACAGGCGCCTCGACGAGTGAGCTTTCCCCGGCGGCCTGGTTCTCAACGAGAATGAAAACAGTTCCATCGGTAAATACTGCCCTGCGTCTCTTCAATCCATAGTCTGTATAAGACGATATGCGCTCCATGGCCCTTGTTTTGTTTTGATATGTCTCGACGCTTCTGATGCGTCTACATGGGAGCGCGGCTGCACATTCCGTGTCCCACGTCGCCTTGTCTCGTTTATAAGAAGTTGTACTAGGTGCCATGACTGACGGATCCATGTGATACAGCTCTGTGCCACTGCCACTGTCGTTGGTACATCCGCCGTCGGTCTGTCGTTTGGACGGGAGACGCCCACCGACTCCTCCCACTCCAGCGAGAAAAGGGCCGCACCAGCACGCGACCTGGCCGCCAATTCCATGCCTACTGCTGTGCAGACCACGGCCATGGCCGCCACCGCGCCGTCCTTCAGCGCCCCTACGCCTGTTGCACCTGCCTCGCGCGTACCCATCGCCAGCAGGCCCACCCAGGATGCGCGCTCCCAGGCACGGATTGTGAGGAGGATGACGAGCGAAGACGTGACGGCGCTGCGGTCGCCCAACGCTGTGAATGGCTATGCTCCCAGCGAGCAGTCCACCTCCGACGCCGACACGGCAAGACACCCTTCGACCCGCCGAGCCTCGTGGATCAAGCGACTCTCCTCCATCTCAAACTCGTCGAGTCGAAACACCAGCCCGGCCCCTCTCTCCCCGGCCGTCTCGTGTTCCAATGGATCAATGGCCTTCTCCCAGGACGGTTCAACCGCGCCCATGTTCGGCAGGCGCTCCGCCTCACCAATGCCGCCAAACAAGCTGGTCAAGCGTTCCTCTTCTGTGCGCGGGCCCCGCGAAGCCTACAACCAAGGCGCTGCCGCCCTGCGACCGTCCTTCCGGCGGCCTGCTACGAGCCACCAGCGCACCGCAACGCTGCAGGCCCGCCAAAACCTCGCCAACGAGAGCAGCACGCGGTTACAGAGGACTGTCGAGGACCCCGCGAGCGAGGGGTCTGCGTACGCAGCGAGCACCGACAGCGAGGCCGAGTATGCCCAGTTCTTCACAACAAAAATCACCCGGGAGCGCACACTGGCCAAGAAGAGAGGTTCGGCAGCACTGGTGGGCGGTTTCAAGAGGATCTTCCCAGACGACAAGCATTTGCCCACGCTCGTGCTGGCCAAGTCGGTCAGAGCAGGTGTGCCCGAACTGGACGACTCGACGACCGAAGACAGCGGCAGCGTCTACCTTGTGAGTCGGCCGGAGACTCCGCTCAGCATAACGGTATTTGGCACCAAAGAAAGCTTGCCAACTCGTGGCCGGCCCTCCGCAGATCAGCCCGGCCATGCATCTCGACCCAAGCGCTCCTTCTCCATCACTGAATTCCTGTCGTCGTCCAAGAGGCAGTTGGCAGCCCGAGCATCGTCGAGACCCGCCCTCTTGCGTCGGGCGAGCCAGCGGGTACAATCAGCACCTGTTCTCACTACGATGAACAGGCGACCCCACAGCACTTGCTATGGAGGATCCCGCCGCGAAATGACCGAACCAGCGCTTGTTCCTAGACGCGACATCGCCACGTCCGCCGGGCCCGCCGACGTGGGGTGCGCACGCAATGGGCTCCAAGGCGGCTCTTCTTCGACGCCCTTGCCCACGCTCCCGGCTCGTCGAGCGAGTGCTGACACGGTTCCTGTCGAGGGCTTGGCGTCAATGCCACAGCAGCTCCATGGTGCCTCAGCCGCACCGGGCGCCAATCAGGCGCCACCATCCCCTACTCTAGCGCAATCGGGAGTTCGGGCGTCGCGTCATTCCATGGCCCCCTCAGAACAAGGCTCGACATTGGTCGGCTCGTCTGATAATGAACTTCGCGGCTTAGGGTCCGGCGACGAAGACGACGCTGACGTCCAGAGCGAGACGCTGTATGATTCGCTGCACACTGCCGCAACCAGAAGTACGACGGGCGGCGCCCGTGGCGCTCGCATAGAGACGATATTTGACGAGTCACCCCCCTCCAAGGTCAAGGTCACTGCCTTGCGCGATCTCTTCCCCCCAGGATCCTTCGGGGACCATCCCATCAATGGTGTCGCCGGTCACCAAAGCATCGCCGAGGAAGAAGAGAGCATCGCAACACCTGTGCGGACGGTGCGCCCTGAGCGCTCGCTGCAGGAATCGCCCAACTACACCCGAACATATAGCGCGCCGCTATTTCCCAACACCGTCTCGGTCTCTCCCCCGAGCATGCCCAAGCCGCTCTCGCTTGGCACCTTGGAATGGGATTCAAGACCCGGGAATGATGACGATAGCAGTAGGTGGTCACTAGAGGACGCGGATGCTGAAGACCCCTGGGTTGATCCTCCAACAGTCAATCGCACGACCGCAACCGTGTCGCTGCTCCCTCAGAATGCGCGCCATCTCGCATCTGGCCCTACATCGAAGCCCACTACGCCACAGCATCTCACAGCAGAGCACGGCGATAGAGACACGCGCAGCAGTATCTTCGATTGGTCGGAGCAACAGGTCGCAGACAAGAATTCAGGCAGCTGCACACCGCCGCGCCCTCGGACAGTGCACGGCAAGAAAGATGCGGATCGCAGAGGCAGTCGTTCGGTTGGTCGACGGGTACCCAGTGGGTTACACGCCCGCAGCCAGAGTGTCCCCGTCGTGCCGGATTTGACTGGTAAGCGTAACACTGTCGTCACAAACAAGTTTGGCACCTGGGGTGTTGGAAGCAAGGGTGTCACAGAAGATTGGAATGATGATTTTGACTTCACTGAGCTTAACGAGGATCCCATTGAAGAAGGGGACGCGTCTCCCAGGGTTGACAGTGGTACATCAATGGTTGTACCAAAGAGCATACGAGAGCAGCAGAACAATGTTTTAGCCAACATTGGCCTCTTGCGCGAGTGGGGGTTGTTGATTGAGGAGCTCAAAGAGCACCGCGTACGTGCTCTGGCGCTCGGCATAATCGAGGGATCACAGTCAAGCATGTGGGAAGAAGTCGACGCCATGATAGACCTTGCAGATCAGGAGGCCGACCACCAGTGTGTTGGTGATGGCTCGCCGCCTTCCTCTCCTGGCTTCGACGAAGCTTTTGATGAGCCGCCTGCCAGCCCAAGCCAAGGCAGGGGGAGACGCACATCAGGGACCCCCGATTGCGACATCAAAAAGAGTCCAATCCCATCACCGCACCCAAGAAAGTCCATCCTCCCACCAAACCACGACATTTTTACACCACAGTCTTCTCCGATACCGCCCAAATCCGTTTTTGATGTCGAACCTGCAACCCAGGACGCAAAGGCTATTGTCACAAGGCCGCGCAAAGACTCGGAAGCCAAAGCACGTTCCGTAATTGAAGCGCTGCAAAAGAGAAGGAGCACGCATGAGCCAATACTGGATACACCACCCACACCCTCGTCGAAGAAGGTTCCGTTCGATACCGCCACGCTGCGACGGATTGTGCCATATGTCAGTTCTTTGACGCGCAAAGTCAAAGATACCATTCGGGACGCGGAGGGCCTGTACTCAAGCCCGATCGCAAGCCCGATGCACGAGGAGCCGCCAATCAACAAGGTCTTTCAGCAAGACGCAGATCTTGCGGCTCAAATGAAACTCATGACGGTGATGTAGGCTCACCGATATGACGAAGTGACGGAACTGCTACGAGCATGTTTAGAAGGTTCATGATTCACTTGGTGCTGGCCACACTATCAGGGCAAAAGTTTGGGCGGAGAAACAAAAGTTTCCTCTGGATATTTCCCTTTGGATCAGAGCGTTCGAGCGAAGATCGAGCCGGGGTGGCTCGATCATCTAATACCCTGTATTAATTTCTCCATCGTCGACTATCAGGTCAGGCCGAGCACTGCATTTGAAGCGACACGGCATTTGCGATTCCATTTTGCAAAATTTGCAGCATATCCCAGTCAGGATACACGCGGAGTAAGAGGAGGCATCTGCCACGAAGAGCAAGCATACATTATGCTCATTTTTTGTTTAATCGAAGACCACGGCGCATTCAGGATATGTCATTTCCTCTGGGTCGTTGAGCATATAATAGTCTCCTGGTGGGAAAGGTATGCTGCGCAATTCGCGAGCCGCTTTCCTACATATTTGCATCATGTACAAAAAGCGGGCTGGGTTTTCCTTTGTTTTCCTTTCCCAAGTTCTCGATCTTTGGCATCTTGAACCACAATGGAGTTGTCAAAAATCATAGCATTGATACATGACGGCCACAACCTGCCTCTCGAGAGGCGAATACATACACAAATTTTCAATCACATTTTACGAGAATGTCTTACTGAATTTTCTTTCCTTGTTCGTGATGCCTGCCTGTCGAGCTTGGTGGAGACTTCTGCGGGTCCAGGCCTTCGTGTCGTCCATGGCAACAACAAACCCCATGTCTGCAGGCAGCCGGCGAGCCGAGCGTTGTTTTTACACGACGGTTATATCGGGACGGTGACTCCATTCTCAACGAACTAATCCCATGGTCCAGATTATATTCTTGAAACTACCATAGCTTCCGAGCCGTTGTTGCAAAGCCAGCTACTGCAGACCTGTGACCGAATCACACGCTACTGATGCGTGCCTGTGCATGGCATTTGATGAGCAGACTGCGCAAGTACCGCAACGAGGCGCAGTTTCTTAGGCGTGCATCCTGATCGCCTCTGCATTTTGTTCGCGTGGGCGAGCCTGACCTTGGCGCAGAAGCGTGCCGTTCGCGTTCGGTTCCACCCGAGCGGAAGAGAGGAGAGCGAGGATGCGCAGAGCGACCTTGAGCACGAGCCGAGAAGAAGGAAAACAGAAAAGAAACCACCCTGCACACGCCGCTTCTACAGCTCGCACGCTGCACTCATTTGCGCAGTAACATTATTTGAAGCTATAACGATAATGCAGCCAGCCAACAAATTCCATGTCGCTTTCCAGTGAGAATGCCGACGCTACGTTCAATCTGGAAACGCCCTATATTCTGCACTGTCATTCTGGTTGCATATTCCGGTTTTCTGACATTTCTGGCTTATCAGACTTTAGAGGAAACGTCTCCCGGGATTGAGTACCGTCTACTCTTCGCCCTTCCCCGCGCCAGCGCAAAAACGCGCATTTTAATCCATAATAGTAGCCTCGGCAGTGTACGGAGCCTTCACTACTTTTCTCCACCTCAAGGCTCCGCTCATCATCACGGCGTTGAGCTACCTGGCCGTTGGGATACGCAGCGCATACACTAAATGGAGACATATGGGTCCAATGGCACCATATTTCCGATTGTGCAATACTGTATTTGAGACTGCCATGGTTTGGCAATAGTCGAATCGAGTGACCCCGCGCCCTCATTCATCCGATCCGAGGTCGATGACGTTGAAGATGTCTTGGAAGTCGATGGCCAAGCGACACCAGGAAAGCGCGACAACCACCTAAGGGCAGAGGCAAGTGGCGACTTCTACCGTCGGAAGAGGGGCTATATGGAACTCTCCCTCCAGATTCTCTAGTTACGACTCTGCCAACAAGAAAACTGTTGTGACATTGACCGACCAACTCTATCCGTGCCTTACATAGCCGATCCAGTTCTGCAGTCCTCGCTAACGCACGATCGATTTTCCTCTATACGAGCTGTAGCTGAACTCAGCCAATGTGCGGGCAATTCTCACGTCATTCAAATTGATCCGCAATGGCGCTGAGGCACTTGGTAGCAGCAGGCCTGAGCGCATCCTCCGTGATAGGATCGGCCAAAGCGCAAGTCACGGTATGCGAGAGCCCCATCGCCCCACAGAACGCTGCTCCTTCGGTCGCCCCGGGTTTTCATGCTGAGGTCGTGGCTAATGGGCTGAGGGATCCTCGTGGTATTATCTTCGATCGGGAAGGTGGGCTGCTAGTCGTAGAGCAGGGATACGGGGTCAGTAGGCTGAGCCTGACTGGGGATGGAGCGTGTGTTCAGGTCGAAGGAGATGTGCAGAGCGTGGTTGAAGATGATTCGGTGAGTTTTGGCAGCTTGCTGTGCTTCGGCAACCCAGACATTGCTGACGGGACCAGTTGAACCACGGCATTGCCTTCTCGCAGGATGGCAACACCCTTTATGCATCTTCCCACAGCCACGTTTATGCCTGGGAGTATGATGCCTTCCAGGGCCAGACCACATCTGATGCTCGAGATGTTGTTGAAGGAATGGGAGACGATGAAGGCCACACAACGCGTACATTGCTCATGTCCCAAGTCGTGCCGGGTATGCTGCTCGTCTCTCGCGGTAGCGTAGGCAACATTGACCTGCAGACCTTGGATATAACCACCGGAGTGTCTACGATCAAAGCATTCAACATGAACAACATGGCCGATTCAGCATATGATCATGCCTCGAGCGGGTTGCTTCTCGGCTGGGGTCTCAGGAACTCAGTCGGCGTAGCTGAAGACCCCATATCAGGTGGAATCTACTCCGTCGAGAACAGCGTCGACAACATCATGCGCGCCGGAGAGCTCATCAAGGAGAACAACCCAGGTGAAGAATTGAACTTCCATGGTTACCTCAATGGGACCGAAAGCGAAGTACAAGGGGGCAACTATGGTTATCCTTCTTGTTTTACTGCCTGGAATGTCTCAGAAATCCCAGGCTATGATGGCATGGTCGGTGAACAGTTTGCTATCGGAGATCAGAACGCAACTGTCAACGACACTTTTTGCCAGGATGATCGAATTGCTCCGAGGCTCTCATTTCAAGCCCACATGGCTCCTCTCGACATCAAGTTCAACCCTAATGGCACTGCCGCATGGGTGACAATGCACGGCTCTTGGTAATATCTGTAATCCTCAACTGTACTAATTGCTAACCATATCGCAGGAATCGAGAGGATCCTGTAGGCTATAAGCTCAGTCTTGTGCCTTTCGACGGCAAGGGTTCGCCCACTACACCATCAAACAGCACCACCGCGATCACTGATATAGTATCCAACCCCGATCTCTCAGCCTGCCCTGACTCCTGCTTCCGGCCCGTTGGCCTTGCATGGGACTCTCAAGGTCGGCTCTTCATGAGCTCTGATTCAACTGGCGAGATTTATGTCGTTACAAGGGAGGACGGGAGTGGGGTTGCTGATGTTAGTCAAGTGGAAAACGATGGAGGTAATGATGGGGAGTCAACCCCCACTGATTCTGAGGACGGACCTTCGCCCAGTGAGTCGGACAGCGCTGCGGGTAGATGGACCGCGGGAAGCAGCATGTATTGGGTGGCTGGTGCCCTTGCAGTGCGTGCAATAGTTTGGTGATGACTTGAGCGAGGTGTGTGTGGAGCGTAGGATACCCAAGAGGGTTGTGGAGGTGCGCGATATCTTCCCATTTCTTATATTGTGTACATGCATGCTTGCTCCATATTGTTGATATGGGACGTCCCATACAGGCGCGGATGCATACTACCTCTAGAATTATTTGACGCGATATGGAGCTCTGCAATAGTCTTTCAGATTTGAAGTCATCGTAACTTGTGGGTTTCTTGCATCTTGTATCATAGCATGCAGTTGCGACGCAGATTCTAGACTGCTAAGCACCCCTAACTAATTGACAGTCATTGGTAACACCTTCCGGGTAAACCAGGTGGACGGACAGCAATCGCAACCGCCACTACACCTAGCATCCTCTTCATCCTCACCACCAGCATGACTTTCAGCCCTGACTTTAGCACTACACTCGTCTTTCTTCTTTACAGTCCCGCGATTGCAGTACTCTATTGGATACTGCAGCCACCTGTAAACGCATCATTCGGCAGTGCCTTCGTTTGCAGCTCTTGTCCCCACACTTCTCAGCAGCTCCGTTGAAACCACGAACGCCTGTCCGGTGACCATGCCTTCTGGGACCATTTTGGGCTTTCCGGAACTTTGGTAGCTCACGTGACTCTGGAAAGCCGTTTGATGCGGCTGGCAGGGCAGTAAAGCTGAGTGTAATAAGTAGCGGTCGGCCTTCACGTCGAATCCACAAAGTCGTCTACGGAACCTGGGGTTCACTGCCTTCACTGCCTATTACAAAATAGAGCTGTGCCTTTACTAGCAGCGATTCAGGGAGCCCTCATATCCCTACATCAACCTCGCGCTCTTCCAGTCCTTCCTTCCCCCCAACAATTCTCTACGCCCACTCTCCAAGCTTTCGGAGCGGTTGAACATTTGACTGCCGCCAATCCCCGCCGTCGACACCAACATGTCTCGCCTAGAGACCCCATCTAGCGTGACTGCATTCAATATCCTTCCCATCGAAGTATGCGCATTCAATACACATGCATCCATCTTGTACTGACTTTTTGGTAGCTTAATAAGGCCATCGCTCATTATCTTGACGATGACAGGGATATCGCGGCTTTTAGCTCGACTTGCCACACTACAAGGAGTGCAATTTATGCCGATCGTCTGTCGTTCTGGCGTACAAAGTTCCGCGAAAAGTACGACTTTGTCGATGGCCCGTCCAACATCCTGCTGCTACGCATGTACCAGCGTCGATCCAAGCAATTTCGACGCGGTATTCAATATGATTTCTTTCGTGGTCATGGTCCTCGTGAGGCTCGCGTTGCTAGGATGCTCAAGGATTTGATCATCGGTATGTGCGGTTCAATACAGCCCAGAGTGTGTCTTAATTTCTGCAGAGTCTTTCCAAGGTGCTACCGAGGTGAACGAGCATGGGCATCTCATCTGCAAGAACCAAGTCCAGCTCATCAAGTTCGTTCTCGAATCGCGACTCCTTAACAACGATCGGCGTGCTCCGCTTCCTACCCAGGGCGAGCCTGCGAACGTAGAAGCGACACTGGCAGCTGTGAAGCTGATGTGCTCTCAGTTCATCTTCAATCTCACCGGCCTAAAACATAACATTTTCGCTTTCGACGAGTCACAGTACGCTGTCTACCAATCCTCTGTCGTAGCGCCGATTTTCACCAGCGACCACAAGGTCTTGAACCTGGAGTGGATTCTACACAGCATGAACTTCTTCCGCCATCACATGATGAACGAGGAGACCCAGACGCTCTTCGATAAGGTGGATGAGCTCGAGGCAACACATAAGCCTTCAGCATGGCGAGAGCCGCTCCGTCAAGGCGCACAACCCCTGAGTAAGCACTGGAAGGGTACATACTCGTTTCTCGAGCACCGTGAGGTCAATAGGCTGCGAAGGCAGGGGCCGGGAAAGGACATGTACTGCGACAAGAACATTGACGAGGGAAAGATTCAGGTATGGTAAGTCCATGTGTATACCCCTGCCGTTTACTGACAGCATGTAGTCCCTCAAGCTCAATTTCGCGCAAGACGGCCGCCTTGCAGATGGCACCAAACTAAAGTGGCCGACCGTTTATGAGCAGCGACTAGGCTCTCTTCGCAATGACCCTGGTAAACAATGCATCAGGACCCAAGGCCGCAATACACCCAAGGCTATTGAGAGCATCCAGTTCAAAGGCCGCGGCGAAGATCTGGAGGACGACTACAAGGCTCTCGGCTGGCTCAACCCGCTGCCTCCTCAAGGTGGCATTCCTGGCTGGCAGCGCATCACCTTCATGAAGCACTTTAGCGAGGACTACGAAGACCCTGATCACGATAACCTCTGGGCGTATGAGGGCGCTGTGCTTCCTGGGGGTCGCATCATCCTCGGTCGGTGGTGGTTCGCTTCGAACACCCACCAGCCTTATGTAAGTCATGACATGCCTTTTGGTTCTTTTTTTTTGGAGTTACTAATAATCAGTAGGAGGAGTACAACGGACCCTTCATCCTGTGGGCGGTCGATGAACCAGAACTTGACGAGGATGATGAAGATGACGAGGAAGACGCGGATAGCGAGTAGACTGCTGTATGTCTCGTTTCTTCTTGGACAACGTAGTTCTTCCGCAACATAGTTATATCGGCCATGGCCTTTTGGAGCTTTTGTCACATCTCACACCTTGGTTTACCATTTTTTTGAACATTTGTTTTTTTTCCTTTTCACTACCCTGGCGTATACGCAAATGCCTGTGATGGTTGAGCTTTTTTCTGCAAGGCATGAATGCCTCCGCATCTATCTACTTGGGCAATTAGGTATTACCTGTCACATGACACTCTAGTTTTGGCGAGTCGAAGCCAAGAGAGTAGCACATTCCCAATAGAGAAAAAGTATGTACTGACCATTTTGATTGCCATGTGTGATGAGACGTAAGATGTTTTGGATAAGCATGAAAGCTGGCGAGAATTAGTTTCCTCGCTTTGAGTAGACATGAAAGCACGAAGACCTTGATCATTGTCATTCCTTTCTGGTGTGAACAAAAAAAAAAGACTGATGGAAGGAGTATCGCTGTCACGAAGTTCAAGCAAACGTTCGAAGACAGCAGGAGTAAAAGGAGAATAGGTTTGCCATTTCATATCCATATCGTGTCGTTGAGTCGTTATTCATCGTCGTCCATTGAGCCAGAAGACTCGTATTGGTGCATTACCCAAACATCCATCCGCTAACGCTCATCGTCCGTCCAAACAAGGCCTCCAAAAGCAAAGAAAGGGGAAGTGTAAAGGAAGGGATGAATGAGTAAAAAGGGGAAAAGTACAGCAAACTGCAACTGAAAAAAAAGGGGCTAGCAAAGAAACAAAGGAGTTCATAATGACATTAACCTTTTCTCGCTTTCTCCGAAGACGACAGAAACAAACAGACAAAAAAAAGGTATGTAATAGCAATGTTTCTAGCCCCGTTCAAGCAACGCAGAAAAAAAAACCCCGCCAGAACAATGACAAAAAGAGTGAGAAAGCATCTAGTACCTCGCACCCATGGGTGGTGGGGGCATAGAGCTACCGTAGGGACTGGGATCCGCATAGGATGAAGAAGGGTAGGGCTGGTTGGCAGCTACAGGATATGCGTACGGATTAGCGCCTGGACCATTCATGTTTCCAAGAGCGTTCTCGCGGGCCTCCCTCTCTCGTCGTTCACGGAGCTTTCTCCTCTTTCGGCGACGTGTCTCGAGTTCTTTTACACTGTGGCGCTGCTCGTTCATCTCTTTCCATTCTGAGTAGGCTGACTTGATACCGAGGGCGGCGATACCCACGGCAGCAGCATCTTGGAGCATATTTTTGGATTTGCGTTTGCGCGCCTCTTCAGCCGTCATTTCGCCTTCGCCGACGAGCTTTCGACGATTTTCCGAAGCCACCATAGAAGAGTACACACCGTGCGCCGCGTGAATAGTCGCCACGGTGGCTAAACCCGCAGTGAGGAGTTCCTTACCTCGAAGCTTTTTTCGCTCTTCCTCCATATCGGTGGACGACTCGGAATCGCTACCAGCGTCCCATCGTCCCCGTTCTGCTCCTCCACCTTGTGCTGCTAGAGCACCTGCGCCAGCCCCGGCGGGAGCGGCTAGTCTGCGATCTGGGTTAGTCCTGGAAGGGGCTTCGGAATACTGATCGTCCATACCGCGGCCTCGGCTGTACGAGCGGCGGTTGCCCCTGCGTGATGGCACGTAGCTGTCGGAGCTGGAAGAGCGGGATCGCTCGCGTCGAGAGCGAGACTTGGAGCGCACACGATCATAAAGAGCCTTTCCTGCTGCGAGCACAGCACCGGTACCCGCTACCTTGGCGAGACCGTTTCCGCCCTCACTGGAGTGTGAGCGGGAGCGTCCACGAGAGCGAGAGCGTCCGAAGATGGACCTGGACCGGGACCTGGCGCGAGAGCGGGAGCGGGAGCGAGACCTGGACTCGTCGCGGCCTGGAGCACGAGATCGCGAGCGAGAGCCGTTGGCTAGACGTGAAGCAACAAGACCACCCAAGGCGGCTTCGGCAACGTGCCTCTTCTCGTGCTTCTCCTTGCCGCGGTCGATGAGACCGTCGATACCAGCAGCGCCAATAGCGGCAGTGGCAACACGCTGGCCCTTTGCGCCGGTCCATGGACCGGCTTCCTTGCGGCTGCGGAAGGCTTCGACGGCACCGGCGACGAGAGCGGCTTTGGCGGCTTGCTCCCACTTCTCTTTGGCTCCTCCCCGGCTGCGGCTACGAGAGCGAGAGCCATAGCGGCTTCGGCTGCGACGGTCATCGTAGTAACCGCCGCCGTATCTGTCGCTGTCGTACCCACGGTCGTCTCGATGGTAGCGGGAGCGGTCGCGTGAACGGGAACGGGAGCGAGAGCGGCCAGTGACTGCGCCGATGATTCCTCCAAGGCCTGCTGACTCGCCAAAGTTTTTGACTTGGTCAACGATGGACTTGCGGCGGGAGGGCTTGGGGCGGTCCGAGTACTCGGTGTATTCATCATAGTCGCGGTCACGGCCACGGGGCTCTCGTCGAGGACGGCGGTCATAGTAGTCGTCGTCATCGTAGCCACGGTTCACGGAGCGGGTGCGACGAGGGGGCGCATACTCCTCACGGTACCTGGAATGCCTATACTCAGCGCCGGGCGGGAAGTCGCGGGGGATTTCTTCGATGCTGTCTTCACGGGCTGCGGGGCGGTAGACAAGGTCGCGCACTGCCCCGCCTCCACGGCCGCCTCGCTCAATGTAGGTGGTTTCGGTGACATACTCGGGCTCCCGGTTGCGGTGCCGAGAAGGCGCGTAGCTGTACTCGGACATGGTGTTGGTGCTCTGTACCCGCGATGGGCGAACGCTCTGTGTTTGTGTGTCTCTCAACGGTCCCGCAGTGCGAGGGGTCGTGTTGGATCCGGTTCTCTGCACATGGCGTGTTAGTGCACGCACGAGGGAGGAGGAAAAAAAAGGGACGAGGGTGCAGCGGCAAGCGTACCAAATAATAGTGTGGTCAGTATGGTGTCACTTGGCTATCAGCGCAAGTCTATGCTATGTGGGCTGTCGCAACGAAGGATGAAGAGTGCCTGCGAAGTAACGAGAAAAGGTGGGTAGGGGGGGGATGTGTCGGGCGTCGCAGGGCACTGGCAGGCAGTCGTATTTAACAGGTTCGCAGGCGGCAAGGTCCAGTGATGATGACTGTCCAGTGGTCTTGGGCCCCAAGGATCTATCTCGGTGCAGGTGGGGTGGCGTAGAGATTACCGTTTGTTTGACGCTGGGGTGGTGGGCATCGTCTTTAGTGCATAGGGCATGCCTATGACGTAAATCCGGCCTGCCTGTTGGGCGTGTAGCCAAGGCCGAATCTTCTCTCACCTGCTGCGCCCAACGAGAAGCGCCCTGGGTGCGTTTGGGGCGAGGATCAAGGTCCCATGATTTGCTGCGCTTTGCCTGACCGGACTCTCAGACCGACGCACCTTTTGGGACGGCTTTGGCTGCGAACATGTTGGCCATCACAGCCCCCTCCGGCCGTCTCCGAGCAGCTTGACCGGTGCCTCTTTCGCCCATCGTCCATCTCACTACCCCTCGCTCACTAGGACAGGCCTTGCGCATTTGCTTTTGACGGCAAGTCTACGCTGTTTCACTATTTTTTTCTACATGGCTCATTGCTTCTCAGCCACAGTTCCAAGTTTCGGCGCTGCACGCTGCCAACTCAGCTGGTCAGGCTTGATGACGAAGCCTGGGGCCGACCTGTGTAGGGGTACTATGTACAGAACGCCACGTGAGGCGCTATCCATTGGCCGATAGCCGTGGCAGCCCGCGAACTTCAGCGAACATACGAGGATACACCTGTCAACTCGTGAGCTGACATGTTGACAAGGTCCGAACCATGCACAGCGGTTGCAAAAAGGACAGATGATGCCTGATGAAGACTTGGTGCTGCCCGAATGACGGTCTTTTATTTCTTGTTTTACTTTGCATCCTGTGGGGTGATGTAGATGCGCTTCGGACTAGCGACGAATCGTTAGTCACTCACACTTTATTGGCGTCTGAGCGTACATATGTAGTAGCCGTTGAACGTCATGCAGCTTCAAAACATTCGCCTCTTTTGTCCTGCCAGTCCGCCTCACCTTTTCAAACGCATATTAGGTGCCTATATTCTATCACAAAAAGAGAACCAAGGCGGGGTCTCTTTTTACAGCAAAAATTGACCATCTGTCTACTACCCAAAAACCATTCGAACCGTTGAGATTTTGTGGGGAAGTCTTCAACCGATGTACGGCAGCTGAGTGCTGCATACCTTGTAGAGTCGACACGGCATCTTCAGCTTGTGCGTGAAAGCTGCCTATGGGCACTCATAAGAGGAGACCAAGGTGCCGAAGATACCTAGGCACTCATCCCTCAGCAATACGTGCAGCATATTACAGACAGTAGTCCAGCACTAGTGATCATTGTTGACGTTACAGAACTTTGATGGTCTCCTGCTGCGACCTGATGCATATGGTACAATCATATATACATAGCACTCGATCAACTTCATACCTTGATCGCGTAGTTCTTGCGATTGTCGCTCTCAACCGTCTTTACCGGCCTCTCTCTCTCCCACAGTTTTATTCTTGACATGCGCTTCAGCATCCTCTCCTCGCTTTCTCTCGCTTCCTGTGCCTCGACTTCTTTTGCACTCGCCTGACCTGGCCGTGCCACATCCTTGTATAATAACTTCCTCACCTGCTCGCGCAGTTTCCTGGCGGCGTTTCGTGCGTCGTTGCTGTCAACGCCTCCGTTGACCCTTGTCGCCTCAGCAACCTCTTCCTGCTTCTCTTTTTGGCCCCAGGGCTCCAAGTCTGGGACTTCGGGCCAGACGAATGGCTGCTCCATCTCGACTGTCATGTACTTCTTTGACTCTGCACGGAACCAGTGCCGTGGTTGTTCGCGCGTGTCCCGCACCGGCATTTGTTTCACGTATGATCGGATGTTGAAGCATTTGACGTTGTAGGCATGGAAGAGGTAGTCGCGGAGATCGTATTTTGAGAAGTCGAGCGGGACGAGGAAGCGGGCATGGTATGGGGAGAGCTTAGGCGTCCGGATAAGTGCGACTGTGAATTTGGGACTGGAATCGATTAGTACGTCTTCTCCAATGCGCATTCGAGTTGGCATACAGGTAGATCTTCTTGCTGCCAAAGGCTATCAACTTCTTCGAGATGGGGACGGCGTCCATTGCGAACGATGGCGACTATCCTCCAGTTTCTAGGCACGAGAGAGGGACAGAAAAATTACTCGGCGCCACAATTGAGGGGCGCACCGGTGCGACTTTGAGAAGTGCAATGCGCGTTATGACGCCTCGTGTGTCGATTTCGGGTGACTTTTGGTGATGCCCAGAAAATGGATCGGAGGGCCGACAGAACACCTCCGCGTCCGTGCACCTCCACTCCGCCTTCCAAGATACCATCTCGGAGCCAGGCCGTAATCATCCCCCACCAGAGCGAGATCGCGCTTTATCCTCGCCATGTTGGAGAAGGGTTTCCGTCGTTATCATTGCTCTCGTCATTCCAGGCATACGGGCGCGTGAATACCTATGAGAATGCGGGTCATGTCGTCACATATCCATCTCAACGTGCTCCAGTGTGCTCTCGTGCAATCACATTCACCAAGTGAGAGAAGCACTCTGCATTTATGCGACGATGATCAAACTCTGAGTTTGCGCATAACTACGTCCTCGTGTTCGCAGCTTTTCCGGTACAATCTATAGGCTGATACCTATTATGAAGATCATAGTCACCCCTCCCTCCGGCAACACTGTTCTCTAGACTTCGGCTTGTGTGCACGGATATCTCGACTTTGACTGCTTGATTTGCCTTCACCTCTGGCCCCGTTCAACTGTTTCTCATCAAAGCCGCTACTTTGGGAAACTACGGTCCACCTGCGTTTGCTCTTTCCAATCCGAGGTCACCTTGCCCCATCCGCACAACAATCAGCAAGTACCACATGGTCTTCAACCTCGCATTCTGAATCAAGGCACTTCTCTTCTGCTGAGCTGAAGAACCAAAATCACGAGTGACAACTGGTGGTAGACATGGATACGCGAGCCACTGCATTCTCCATGTCGGCACCCGATCAGAACGCGCCAAAGAAGCCGAACAAAATCCTACCCGTTCCTTACGAGTTTCGACGTCTCTCACATCTCAGGGAGCGACAAATGATCGTCAATGAAATCAAGATCAGCACAGGATGTACTGTGATCCCGCAATGGGACCAAGGCAGGATATACCAGTTTGGCATCGTTGGCACTGGCCCAGGGCTGGAAAAAGCTGTTCGGTACATCAACCAGTGGATCTCAAAAGCACATGTCAAGTCGATGGATTCTGCAGCGTGGGCAAAGACGCCTGCATTCGACACGAACAAATGGTACTATGAGGAGGTTGAAGTTCTGGAGCGTGAGCGCAAGCAAGTCTTCAGGAATCCAGCACCTGAGGGTGAGACGTTCCTAATAAAGGTGACTCACTCCGTTCTACTTTGTCATCCTGAAAGATCCTGATGAAAGCAGATGATTGTCGATTGGCCGACTGAACTCACCAATCAAGGTATTTCCCCGCGAGACGTATTCAACAACAAGCTGGAGGCTCTTAACGCTATCAGAATGCAGAATGAAGTGTACATTTCTCTTCTACCAGCCACTGGTGGTGTCTGGCAGATTGAGATTCAGGCTTCAGAAGACGCGAACATCGAAGCGGCCGAAGTGCATCTCAAGACTATGATCGACATGGTGAAAGCCGAGGAAATGGGCCTGCAGAACACACTCAACATGATCCTCGATGATCGAGAGGGCGTGGAGGTTGTTCTTGGAAAAGCTGACGCGTGGTGGCCGAACCATCAAGATCAGCTCGTACCGCGCCTCCTCCCCAGCGGCATGATGGAGCTTCCCGGCAGTTTCCGTGCAGAGATTTTACACTATACGCAGTTATCAAGGATACAGCGTTCGTTCCAGCTCGCTCTTGAGGCCGTGAGGCATAGGAAAGGCGCCTACGACATGGTCATCCGCCTGGGCTGTCTAGCAATGAGCTCGCAACAAGTCAAGGATGATCAAGTTGGGAAGCAACACAAGAAAGAAAATTTCTTGAAGTCAGTCGACAGATCAGTTGGGCTAGATATCAAGAAATGGTGAGATATAATGACCCTCAACATATAGAACACGGTACTGACTGCACAGGCTTGTCGAAGACGCTATAGGCTTTCAGTTATTCAAGGCAACATGTTCAGCCGAGGATCTTCTCGAGCCTACAAAGTCTGCCGGCTACTTTGGCTATATGCCTGAATCATTGAACAAGACTCGCCCTATGTTGCGAGGGACTTGGGTATTCTCTGACCCCAGTAGTGCAATTGTTCCGACGCGTGAGCCTGCCCGCCACCCTGGAAGGCCCGTAGTTTCTGGCCAGAAGCCAGTTTCAAACCCAGGAGCACCATCACCGCCCAACACAATCGTTGTTCAAATCGACTGGACCGATGATGAAGAGGGTTTGTATGAAAAGGCGCGCCCCCGATTCTACCGGCTTGAGCAAGGCGCAAAAGTCCCGAAGAAGCACATGGACATCAACTTGCTTGAACTGGGGGAGTAGGTTTCAATGCATGACCTATCAACCCTTTTGAGCTAACAACAAGCAGGAGCCGGGGATGGCACTTTGCGCTCGAGTCGTTGATACCCGTAACCGCAAAGAGCATCTCCCCTGTCTTGACCGACTTCGCTGAGCGAGTGAAGATGAAGTCTGATTACGACCATGAATCCGTCCAGAGCTTTGCCACATGGGATAACACACCGACGGTGAACAAGTATCTACAAACTGGTCGTCTAGACGCCATATATTCTTTTGGCATCAGGAAGACGTGCTACAAGGTGGAGCTTACTCGCATGTGGTACCCAACAGGACGTCTACCAACATGGGGTCTTGCTGTTCGTCATACAGAATGGGCAACCCACCTTGCAGAGCTAGAGCGTCTTCCAGTTGGTCGCAAGGCTGATTGGGGTGATACCATCGCCACCTTTCTACCGGATGACGGCCAGTCTTTGTACACTGCGGCTGGCGACAGCGACTTTGGCACGGAGAATCTCAAGATTAGCTCTGATGAGGAAGCGTCCCCTCCCCGTGATGGCATACGCATCCTCATGGACAAACTGCTCCAGCTCTCAGCCATTGTCAGCTCAGTCACGGACACCTCGGGCGGGGTTGGCATCTAAGCAGCAAGACGGCATGATGTGCGATCAGGAAGACATGGGAGTTTTGGAAATCAGGCGTGTCTTTTTTTTTATTCTGAGAGCTCTTAGCCCATCATGAGGCGGCATCAGAGCAGGCGTTGGGCATCTTTTCGTCCTCGGACTTATTCATGTCACTAGCCTGAAACCCCAACATTGATCTCGTATGCCATGTACCGCCAGTTTGCATGTCTCAAGGCGCCATCTTCCCCTCAGCTGCTGCCCGTGTTCGAGCATGGTGTGGTCTGCTGGTCGTCGGCGGCGTGCGTCTCACAGCTTGCTTTTTTGAATTGGTATCCACCCTTCAGCTGCCCTGCTCCTCGCCCTTGGCCTCTTGGGCGTTCATGACCTTCAAGCGAATGACTTCCTCGACCACCCTCACGTTTTGCGCCTTGCCCTGCACTACACCCTCCAAGTCCTTCAGGCTGTCCCCCAAGTCCTTGACCTTGCGCTCGTAAAAGTCCTTTGCTCCAGCGATGTCCTTCTCGACGAAGAAGCCCGTGCCTACATCCACCAAGACGTGTTCGTGATCGGTGAGCTTGCCGGGGACGTATAGCGAGGAGGTCAAGGGAACGAGAAGCGGCTTGCTGGTCGTGGAAGGTGTAAGGCCGGTAGAGATGGAGGTCAGGCAATCCTTAAACTTGGACTGCGCGGTGCGCAGCGACTGGAACGAGTTGGAGAGATGTGTGAGTTCGGCATCGAGCTGCGTCTTGAGTTCCTGGAGGCGGGGGACCGGGAGTGCTGTGATTTCGACTGCGCGTTGCTGTTAGCCGTGTCCCGCGAATGCAAGCTTATCACCAAGCCTTACTTTGGCCGGGCTGGCCGCCGCCCTGCGCCTGGCCTTGTTTCGAAGCCATTGCGTGCTGTCTGGTGGTGTGTGGAGCTTCCGGGGGGGTGTGTGCAGCTGCGAGCACAAAGGTAAACTTTAGATGGGAAGGTTTTGGCGGGGCGTGCTCGTGTGGGGTAACGTGAGAGCGTGTCAAGGGAACACGATGCCGTCACCTCTCCACCCGACGAGCCCGCCATGTTTCGACTCTCGCGACCACCGCTCCCCACGAACCTGTCCGCGCGCACATACTCGTTGGATGCGAATAGATACCGTAAAGTGAAAGCCGTCGAGCACCGAGACAAGAAGAAGAGACTCAGCATACCCGATTTCGATGCTGAGAAACCCGCCGTCTTCCAACGCGCCTTTGAAGATTGGCCGGCCATCAAGAAGTGGTTCTTAGCACCTAATTATCCTTACCGATACCCCCAGGAGCTGAACACCGCGTATTTCGAGGATCTTGCTGAGCAGACCGTGCCACTGGAAGTAACGCGACCGTCTGCCGACAATGCGCAAAACGAGACCTTTGATCGCATCGAGGCGCCCTTCTCCCTGCTCCTAGCGCACATGAGCGCGACTGAAGAGCAGCAGACGCGCCTCTACCTCGCGCAACACTTGATAGAAGACCTCCCCGCCAAGTTGAAAGACGACTTGCCCACGCCCTTGGACTTCCTCTCCCACTTAAAAGCAAAAGGCGACATCTACTCCTCGAGCCTCTGGATGGGCACACCACCGACCCGCACCCCACTCCATCGCGATCCGAACCCCAACCTCTTTGTACAACTGGCAGGCAAGAAGACGGTCAGGATGATGACGCCCGACGTGGGTAGACGAGTGTTTGAGAAGGTGCAGAGGCAAATGCGAGGAGCGGGGGGAGATGCGAATATGAGGGGGGAAGAGATGATGAAGGGGCGTGAGATGGAGGCGCTAGAGTCAGCAGTATGGGCTGGGTTTGGCGTGGAAGGGATACAGGGTTGGGAGGCAACTCTGAGAAGCGGAGATGCCTTGTATATCCCCTTGGGATGGTGGCATGCTGTCAGGGGCGTTGGGAAGGGCGCGAATGCTTCGGTAGGTTCATTGATCTTGGGTTGAGACTACATGCTAACTGCGAATGCTAGGCCAACTGGTGGTACCGCTGAAGGCAACCTGGAAATGATCTTCTCTGGTGTCTGGAACCTTGACTTGTGCTGCAGCAACGTTCAGAAGTCGCCTTCCCGCTCTTCGACTCGAACGGTAGCCTCGGACCCGTCAATCCACGTCCCAATAGATCTCGTACCTGGCACAATCTCCACCTCTCGCATAACCCGCTCCATACCTATCTCCGCCTCGCTGTCTTCCGAATCCCAATCATCGTCTATAATGTCCGTAGCAGACTTCCGCACCGACATCCAGTCACCAGTCTCCCAAACCAACCGGCACTTTATAGGATTGATGCCAAAGTGCTTGCCCACTACGCCGAGGGTGGTGTACGCGGTACTGCTCATCGGGATTTCAGTCTCCAACGCATCAGAAGGGGAATCAACGCGGTAAAACTTGATGCGAAGCAAGCGAGCGGCGAGGGAATTCGGGTTGACAGCGCTGGCAGAACGCTGGATATCAGGTTCACCGTACTCTTCGCAAAGCCAGTCGTACCTGGGATGGCTCTTCAAGATCTGGTCCCGCAGATTCTCAGGTGCAAACTGCACTTCCTTTGCTATCATGGACAGATAGTACGATTCTGCGTTTAGTCGCTCTTTCTCGTTGATCGGACTGTGGTTCAACGTCTTGAGCTGCCCGAGTCGTGCTAGCGTAAGCATGTAGCCGTCGTCGGCAGTCAAGGCACGGCCATCTGGTGCTTGAAGCGATCCATAAAGCGGATTGTGCGAGACTCGTAGGCTCTGGAGCCCCGGGAAGACGTGTATGAGCTCTTCGATGAAGGACCACGTTGTGATTTCATTGAATGAAAGGTCGACTTCTCGTACTGAATTTGGAAACGAGGGTGCGGATGCGTTGGCGCTGGCTATCTCGGAGATGTTGTTCGATTTCAGAATCAGTCGTTGGAGATTTGGTAGTTTTGCTAAGCACTCGATTGAAGCGAGGGAGGTGATGTGGTTGTCTTCTAGTGTTAGGTCGACAACAGTCGGGTTGGGTGTATGCGACGTTAGTTCCGTGTAGAGGTTGCTCGAGGCGGAGAACGTGGTGAGCGAAGGAAACAGATGAGTGAGGTCTGCGAGATCAGCCCAAGATAGCAGTGTATCCTCTAGCTTGAGAGACGTTATCCCCGTGAAAGCCTTCTTGCATCTTTCTCGCTCAGCGTCTGTGAGGCTTGTATCTCGAAAGCGTGTGCCGCTACCCACTTTTTAGTACACATCCCGAATCATCAATATATCAAAAGGCGAGAGATACTTACTCCACCCTCAATCTCCTCAACTCAGGCAACTGTTCACAAATCGCCGCCACCTCCCGCCACTCTTCAAACAGATTCCTGCTCAAATCGAGTTCGATGGCTTTGGGACACGCATCTCGCACATCGGTCTTCTCATCACTTTTCATCCACCCCGCCCGCCATGCTTCTGGTCGCTGCATACACAATCCATCTAGAATGAGAATCTTCAACTC
The DNA here is from genome assembly GCA_003268315.1 of Stemphylium lycopersici. Taxonomy (NCBI): domain Eukaryota; kingdom Fungi; phylum Ascomycota; class Dothideomycetes; order Pleosporales; family Pleosporaceae; genus Stemphylium; species Stemphylium lycopersici. Next base: position 501,535 of record QGDG01000005.1, read on the forward strand.
CGACAACTGAGCCAACTGCCGTCTAATCTTGTCGAATCCAATCTCTTCAGCCGGCTTTCCGTTAAACAGCACCGGTTTGCGATCCGGTTTCTGCTGCTGTGGTGCTTGGTAATTAAACACAACCTCTACATCTGGGTCCTGAAACCCTTCGTTCCCATCTTCATCTTCTTCAGATGCGTACTTTGCCTTGAGAGCCTGCACGAAAGAGCGTGCTGAATCTGGCTTGCGCGTGGGTCGGATGAAGGACGCAGAGGTGGGGGACGGGTTTAGGCATGTGAAGTATTGCGTGCCTTGGTGAGAGCCTGAGTGCTTGCCGCGTGTGGGATCGTCCCATTCTACCCCGAGCCAGGAGCCAGTGGTTCCGGTTACAGGGCCATGATAGCGGATGGTGCAGAGGTGCGAGGAGAACGAGAGGCGTTTGCCGGGGTAGATGTCGGTTGTCATGGTTGGAATGGGATGCGTGGTGCCTGAGGTTGGACCCTGGCTCTTCTCCGGGCTTCCTTCTCTTGTTGTAGCTATGAAGCTGTCTATCTAGAATCTATCTCTTCGGACGCCCGTGTCTTGACTTCACCTCAGATTCAACGCAATTTGGTCATTTTTCGAGTTAGGACGTTGCAAAGTGAATGTATCGAGGCAGCCGTGCACGTGATGCTGCAAGTGGAGCCGTTGAAGCGTTAGCGCGGTACCTGATCGCCGCCTCCAGAAGTTCTGGCTTGCGCATACATCACCGACGCGCCTCACTGCACATCAGTCTACACCCCAGCAGGCACAATCCGCGCAAGAGAAAGCATTCAGAAAACCTCACAGTTCTCTGTATTGATCGACGAGGCTCTAAGAGTAATCGAAGATGGATTATCAGGTACGTTCCCTGTCGCAAAAAAAGTTAAGGGCAAGCTGCTAACATTCGCAGAATCGCGCAGGCTCTAAATTCGGCGGCGGTGGTGTCGCCTCACAGTCCGCGACGAATGCCGACCGAAGAGAGCGTCTCCGAAAGCTCGCGCTCGAGACGATCGACCTCGACAAGGACCCGTACTTCTTCAAGAATCACGTCGGTAGCTTCGAGTGCCGTCTCTGTTTGACGGTCCACCAGAACGATGGCTCATATCTCGCACATACGCAAGGAAGGAAGCATCAAACAAATTTGGCGCGCCGTGCTGCAAAGGAGCAGAGAGAGGGAAAGAGAGACGATGTCGGTCAGCAAGGACTGCTTGCTGGAGTCCTTCCCAAGAAGAACGTCATCAAGATCGGCCGCCCCGGATACCGCATCACAAAAGTACGCGACCCGAACACGCGCCAGAATGGACTACTATTCCAGTTCCAATTTCCAGACCTCACGCCCGGCATATCCCCCAAGGTCCGCATCATGAGCGCATACGAGCAGAGAGTGGAGGAGCCCGACCCAAACTACCAGTATCTCATTGTTGCAGGAGAACCTTATGAGACTGTCGCAGTCAAGCTGCAGTCTCGCGATATCGACAGGAGGGAAGGCAAGTTCTGGTTCTGGTTCGACGAGGATGCCAAAGAATTCTGGTGCCAGATTCTCTTCAAAACCGAGCGCGACGAGCGCTTCAGCGCAGTTCCTGGCCTTGCGCCTGGTCGGAAGTAAGGCGCTTGGAGAATCAGCGCTTATCCTAAAATGCGGCTTCGACAGGTTTCTGCTAAAGTCTGATTCATAGTTCAGGGCAAGCGATCTCGAGTCTAGTACTCACGATAACCATTTGAAGCGATCCAGATTTTCATGGCGTTTTTACGGCGTTAGGCAGCGGGAAGGATGATTTCATTATGGACCCAGTCGGTGTACGTAGTCCCAGACATGAGACGATCAATGCGAATCTGACATCGAAGAAGCTATTGCCGAGTTTCCTCTAATCCCCAGGTTCAATTTCGTCACAGGCCAAAAGCATTTACAACAGTGCCCTTTGTTCCCTGCAAAAAGTGGTTACGTTTCAGGGAATAACACCATAGGCCCACGGGTGTATTCGATACTAACACCGGCAGTCATCATGTGGCAGTAGGGTTTTTCAAGATGAGCATTGGCGTGCCAGATGCACTCCTATCCGGCACGAACTCTTACATCGTGTCTAGATCTCACTCGGGCATGCTCGTTCAATATGGAATGCTCACCTGGGCGCCTGGGTCCGTGCGCATTTCCTTCACGACGTCAGCTTCGATGGTCTGCAGCGTCCACCGCACTTTCCTCTCACCGTCTTTTTTCGCTTCCGTTTTCAACCGTGTTCAATTCTCCATTCACCCGTCGATGCCTTAGCGTTGTCGTGACGTCTGATGTAATCACAGGAAACTGTCTGTTGTCATCAAGATATTGATCCTTCGGGTACTCTCCATGGTTTTGCTGGTCGAATGACGCGTTGCCCCCCTGCTGTCCAACTCCAGCATGCACAGCTAGGCCGCCACCGCGGGGAAGGCGTTGCAGTCGCAAAAAAACATGACCTTGTGCGTCTTTTTTTCCCGGTACGTTCCATTAAGGTATTCCATATCAAGGAAGGTGCAACTTAGCTGGATTCCCGTCAATGTGCATTCAGGTGTGCTGCAACGTGTCGCTTCAAGCAGTACTTGCAGATGCCAGTCACTCAAGTGTTGTTCATCAACAACAAGACCTAACAGCCTTTGTTTTTTGACAATCTGGCCTATCAGCACTTCCCACTAGTCGGTTTTGACACGACACAGACCGATGATAAGTTGGCAGAAAGAAACATATCGGGCAGGAGGGACTGCGTCGGAGATTCTTCGATCTACAGTTGCAACGCTTAGTCTAACCCTGATCCCTACTCACGGCGGCGCTGGCTGTTGCCATATTTGTACACGCGATCAACAGCGAAAAGTCAATTCTTCGCCTGCGTGCCGATGAAAGTGGTAAGAAAACTCACATGTTTTTCTGTCATCTGCGACGTGGTAACAAAGCTCAACATAATGTGAGTGGAGACGATAACCCTGCGAGCCCTATGCCTCGCACCTTACCCGTATAGACTAATGCGCAGGTGAGCCTCGTTTAGGTCCCGTCGATTCAAGGGTGGGCACTTCATGTCTAACCGAAGATGGTATGCATGAGTCTTGCGTTCGAGACGAACAGTGTCAACAGCTATCACGTTCTTCCGCGAATACTTTCTCGGGTTTTCTGTTGGATCATCTGATACTCAAGGGATGGATAAATACGATAACCGCCCCGGTCTTCACAAGCCTTTACGCAGCCAGTAGCACCTGACCGCTTCTTCCTTGAGAAATGATGGATTTGGTTTGCTGATTGGCTGCGACTGCCTCACTCGTCGATGCAGCCTCGCCACGCTTCCCCACTCCGGAGTGGATCGCGGCACCGTTCGATTGTGGTTGACGCCTAGCTCGTTGCCATGACATGGATAGAACTACACTGCAGGCCTGAGGGAAGGTCCGAAGAGGTTGGCCTCCCTTCAAGGGCTGTGCATGCGCGGCCACTGTCTAGCGATTTCTCGGGAAGACGCCGAAACTACTAGCTTCTGCTATGATGCTCGTTTCAAAATCCGACGTGGACAATTTCGGAAGGATGGCAAGTATGGCGACAAAAGCACAAGCAGGAAGATGACCAAGGAATTTCCGATACGGCAGTGTTACGCGAATGGCTACATCTCAAAGTAGCATACGTCCATGTACTACTGGTATTTTAAAGTCATTTCTTTTTGCTTCGGTGTTCTAAAAGCCGACGAAGAAGAGATGTGCTTCACCGCTAGAGCTGTACGACCCCGCTGCACGCGGCTCCCATATCAAAAGCCAAACAGAAGCCAAACCTACGCTTAGCTCATAGGTTTCCATTCTGTGGTTGCGAGAACGGACACCCATCCAGTGTGTGGTCCTGCCCATCCTATTCCATTCACTCGGAATCATGAAACGGGGCCTCGAAAACAAATTGATTGCATAGGACGTACGGCTGTAACCGCCGTACGCCGCGATCTCTAGTCTAGAGCCAACGTGGGACCAGTTTTGTGTCTGATCTCTTCCGATGTTGTGATCCAAGCCAGTGGATACAGCTGTCATATGATCAAGCAGATATTCTAGCCCAACCGTAGTGCCCCGCCAAGCGGTGGATGGGGCCTACAGCTTGAATTCCCATTCGAATGTTTTAATCAATCCCTGCGACATGCGCACTACAGATGTCATGACAGCGGTGTGCGGGTTTAATAGTACCGTAGTCGACATCGTGGAATGGGCCAGCACTGACGGGGTGGTAGACAGGTAAAGGAGCTGTGGCGGTTAACCCCCGTCGGTACCCGAGAAAGGCATCGCAGACGTGGCAGTCGAGGGCCATAGAGAAAGGATACCATGTTCCCCTCATCTAGTAGACCCGATTCACGAATGTGACGGGTACAAGCGACGGCACGCTCTGCGCAAATCACTCTACAACGAAGACTAAGCGGCAGCCGCATACTCTGCTATATTGTTTCTCCAGGCCCCACTGAGGAGGACCGAGTTCGGATGCAAGCACGCATCAACAGACAAAGAATGGTAACGTTTCTAAATTAGAGGCTAGACCCTGCAGGCAGAGGAGGCAGATGACAAAGTTCGGCCTCAGGGTCTAAGACATTGACTATTGTGGCACAGCCTCCCGGAAACGCGTCAAAAGACTTGAGACGCGACAGCCAGCGCGCTGTCCGGGTGAAGATGCCGAAGCGTGTGCCGGCATAGTCCATGTCGTAGGGTGCAGTGCACGGGTGAGATCATCTCTACACATTTCGTATTGTTACTTCGCGGGGTTTCAGACCAATATGGTCGTCGGGCGCACGGACAAAGCTAGCTGTCGAGAGCGCTTGACATGGTGGAGAAGCTTGGAAAGCGGAAATGGCGTTCCAACCCCCGCTAAGACCGTGGCGCGAGCTGCGGAAGGGATGTGAGATACTGGCAAGGTATCACGGCGGGGATCGGTTACAGCACGGGCAGAGGCCAAGGATGGTCAACAGCGCCCTTGTTCGGCGGGGAGCGGGTCGCAGGTCGCTTTGTGGAACAGATCGCCACCTCTCAAAAGTGTCTTTTCTGTCCATGCGGAATAGGGACTACTATCAGGAATGCGTCCCAGCGTTGTAAGTGGATGCTTGGGCCAAACGGCAGGAGAGAAACCCGGAGTCATGGAATCGCTTCGAGCATGCAGCTGGGTGGCTGTTCATAGGCCCGCGAAGACCGACGGAGGCGCTACGAGTAGACGAGGCCGCCAGCTAGGGACTGCTAGAGGAAAATGAAAAGCGCAGGGAAGCTCGGCGATCAGCGTAGCTTTTTTAGAAAGACGGAGTAGTAGCGGGAATACGAGCAAAAACAGGCAGCAGAGTTGTGTCAAGTTTCGAGTAGTAGGTGGTTTTGCGGTCCACAGCAAGAAGGTTGGGCTTCCTTATTCGGCTGTTGCGGCAAGCATGAGCGGCTTGACGACTGTTGTCAAGGCCCTTGGAAGTCAGACGATACGGGTGGATTGTTAGAATGAGAAAGGCAGATGCATGACGACTGCGGCCGCCAATGCACGTCCCCAGGGTAGTCTGTCTTGGGGGGCGCTGCAGGCCCATGGATTGCTTGGAATCAATGATTCGACGGCAGCCTGCTGACACCCCTTGCCTTGCTGGGAGATGCTCAATCAGCAGATGAACCGGCTCTCACTGGTGGACATGGGAGGCGAACTGGTCGCGATGGCCTGCACCTCGTCGCCGTTTCGGTGCAGAATCGGCCATGATAGGCAGCTCTGATGATCAGGCCTCGCGTTCGCGCGAAGCTGAAGCAGAAGGCCCGGCACGCTCGGGTGCTTGGCCAGGCTGTGGAGACGAATATCGAGAGAGATCCGAGCTAGCGGTTGCTATCTCGCAGCATGATGCGAGTAATCGTGTTCCGCTCCGTCGAAGAAGCAGCGGCATGAGCGCGTCCCTAGCAGAAAAAAAAGCCACCGGCTCGTGCAGGGCCGCGGGAGAGCCACTTTTTATCACATTGCAGCGCCTCTAATGCCTGAAGCTTGTCGCCATCGTCATTGCGTACTATTTGCTCACTAGACGACGTCTTCCTCCGCCGTGCGGGCCGTCAGCTGCTGGGGTACAAGGGCATATCAGATTGGGTCTCGCTCATATTTCGTAATTCACCACATTCCCGAGTTCCAGAGGGCCGCTCCAGCACCACTTGGTCTTTGCTCCCGCTTCTCAGCAGCACCAGCACCACAAACAGCCTCTCCCATCGCCGGCCACAATAGCCGCGTCCACCACGCCAATCGCACACATACATATCCAAGCACGGCCTCCTCGTCCTCCTCTCGCACATCATCCGTCGCTGGTTAGACAGGAGACAGCCTGCCACTACCACCCAAGGTTCGTTTCCCCCCAACAGTTCGTTCGTTCGTTTGCGAGCGAGCCAGCTGCTTCTGTCCTGCCCTGCCTTGCCTTGCCTTGCCTGGCCGCGCTCCTGCAAGTCACCCTTACAGCGGCTGCTCGCAGCCCAAACACACCTTGCGTTGCAGCCATCTCACGTGGCTTTTTTACTCCACTGCCCGCTCTTGTCCAGGGCACTGATCGCGCACCGCGACCGGCCTTTACGCACTTTTCTTCTGCGCCATTGCCTGAAGCTCAAACTTAACGCCCTGTTAGTGTCTATCGATCAACACGCGCGGACCGTCGCCGTCACCAGCGCGCGCCTTTACATATTCCTCCGCGACCCTTGATTGTACCACTCGTTCGTGCATCTGCCAGTATCATCTCTTGCGCAAAATCCACGTTGCGCCGCTTGTCTTGATATCTGATCCTCTCTCCCTATCGTGTCCTGCGACCTGCAAACCGCCCACCTGCACGCACCTGAGCTGGTTTTGCGAAACCGAACGCGCGCCATTCCCGGAGCCTTGGCCCCACCTGCACCCGCCGAACTTCAATCTTGGTTCGACCGCGTCGACACACGACTCCTTCTCCACCACGCACCCACCGACACATGATCGCCTGCCACAGCTGCCATCTCCCGTGCGCCCAGCCATACTAACTCTTTCGCGCCGATTGGCCCCCCTCTGAGCTTCACGACGCTCGACGGAAGCTTCCCTCGAGCTCGGTCGCTCCTGCGCCGCCTGGATGTACTCAGTGCATGTGCAACACCCCATACAAATCATGTCAAATGGTGGCATTGGAAACGGCATCATGGATCCGTCCGGCACAATCGACCCGTCGCGTAAGTAGTTGCGCCTCACGTTCACTGGCTTGCGCGTCTGTTACATCCGACGCAGCCTCCCGCAAATAGTTATTAACCATGGTTAGATGTCTTTACAGGCCCATCACAGCCTGTCGCACAGCAACAGCAACAATCGCGCGGCTTGAAGCGCAGTCGCTCGCCCGAGAACAGCTACGAGCTGCAGGGCGACGACACCCCAAACAATAAGCGCAGTCGTGGGCGCCCGTCCAAGACGACCGCCCGGCCCCCGTATGGCGACTCACCAAACCGTGGCTCCCAGCCTCCGCAAACTCCCTCGCAGCACCCAGGCATTGCGCCGCCCGTGCAGACACCGCAATTGCAAACGACATCGCTGCCCCAAGCTTCCCCGCCCCAAGCGTCGCCATCCGGCAAAGGGACGCCTACCAAACCCACCGTCATCAAAGCGCTACCCACCGTGCGCGACCACACGACTGACCAGCTCAACGCTGAAGGCGACGAGTACATACCCCGCGAAATCGACGAGGCCGGAGAGCGAAAGGTTACTCAAACCGGCCACCCGCTTGACGGACGCGAATACCGCTGCCGCACCTTTTTCGTGCCCAACCGAGCTGATAAGCTCTTCATGCTTGCCACTGAATGTGCGCGCGTTCTAGGATACCGAGATTCGTACCTACTTTTCAACAAGAACCGCTCTCTGTACAAGATCATCGCCACCCAAGCCGAGAAGGACGACTTGATCCACCAAGAAATCCTGCCTTATTCATACCGGTCCAGGCAGATTGCCATTGTAACTGCGCGATCTATGTTCAGACAGTTCGGCAGCAGACTGATTGTCAACGGACGCCGTGTGCGCGACGACTACTGGGAGAGCAAGGCCAGGAAACAAGGCTTTACCGAGGAAGACGCTGCGGGGGAAAAGAGGCCGGGCGCTGCAAAGGCAAGAGAAGCAGCCGCAGCAGAGGCCAACCACGCTAGTGCCATGGCCTTTGCTCACCCCGGAGCATACACGGGCAACAACCAAGACTACCTCGGTGCTGCCATCAACCCTCTGCAGCCATTTGGCGGTCTCAACCCCGCGCCAGGAAGCATGCCCACTACAACCCCCGATGCATACGGCCAGCGGCCCACAGCTGATCTGCAGCCCCGAGACTACAGTGGCGTTCAGCGCCCACGACATGAGATGCAGGGCGCCCCCTATCAAGATATGACAAGGCCAACACCATCAGGTGATATCCTCAACGCAGCTGCGCAGACGGCTGAAGTTAACAAGCAGTTGGAGCAGCAGCGCAAGCATCGCAAGGAGTACCTTAACGACGTATGGTCACGACCCCACGAGCCGCCTGTGCAGCCAAACCAATCTGGGACCGCCGAGGGAGAGCACGCACCGCAGGTCACGCAATCCGTTCAGTCCCCACGCATGCCTTCGACCTCTGCGAGCATGCCAGGAAACCAGTATGGCATGCCAGCCCAGACGCCACAAAGACCAGGACAGCCCATGAGCGCTCAGGCCTACCGTCCGCAACCCATGCCTCAGAACAACATGGTTCCTTCGCCCATGGCTCAGCAGCATACTCCGCTCCGACCGGATCAGATGCATCGTCGTCCACCGAGCATCGGCATGCCCCAAGGCATGAACGCTACAAGCATGGGACCTGGAGGAATGCTTCCCGGTGTTCAGCAGAACCCTGGCCATGGATACCCTCCATCGCACATGTGGCAAGGCCCTCCGCAGCCTTCGCCGTTATCCCAGCAGCACAACATGCAACCGTACGCTCAGCGTCCTCCCCAGCAGTCACCGCTTCCGCAGCAATCTCAGATGCATGCGTCTCCGCAGCTTCATCACGCCCAAAGCAGTACATCTATGCATGGTACGCCAGTGCAGCAATACCAGACCATGGGTACCTCTATGCCTGGCGGAGACCCTGGGTATCAAGCCATGGGCCAAAACCCATACCAGCCTAGCCCGAGTCCTCACCAGTTCCTGCAACATCAGAGCGCTGCAGCTCAACAGCCCGGTATGCCTGGCTGGGCACCACCGCAGACTCCGCAGCAAGGAGGATGGTCATCTTACTAGGAGGAACCAACTCTTTGCTTTAGCTTAAGCGCGATGCAGGACCGCATCTAGGCATCGACTCCTAGGCGGACATCGCCTCCGGGCCCACCGGCATAGTTCTGGATCGGTATGGGTTCCAACTCTGAGCGTTCAGAGGCCTGATTCACGCCGAGAGCTAGCCGCGCCACACTACCCCTACTTTTTGCTTTTCGTCTCGTCTTGCACACTACGCTTATTCCATCCTGTGCTCCACTCCGCTCCTCAACTCATCGGCAACAATGAAATTACGACCCACGAGACGGTGACGAACACGCTAAGCAACGAAGACGACACGAAAGCATGATTGATCTGGCGGTATGGGGAGCCACCTCTTTCATTTCGAGCTTGGCTCTAATTCTGATTTCTGCGGCTTCAGTACGCACATTGCATTCATCGACCATATTTGTAGGTCCGTTCATTCCGTTCTGTTTGGCACTGAACGGACAACCCCAGTTCTTTGCGGTTCGATAGTATTTGCATGGGTTTGCGGGTGAGACAGACGATCAGATGCTCTCTAGGAGTTTTCTACCTTGCATCGCTGGTGGCGCCGCTTTGGGTCAGATTGGTACATTTCTTTCTTCGCAATCATTTCCTAGTCTCGACAGCCCCCTTGTATCCGTCTCATTAGTGGTTGTTTAGTTATAGCTTTGCACAAGATTCCCCCAGATTCCCCGCACCTCATTTCGTGTGTTTTACTGCTTCACAGTTCTATGCATCATTGTATATTGGAGGAACACGCACCATGCTTTCGCATGAGATGGTGTTGAGGACATTGAAGGAACGTGTAGACAGGCACTACTCAGGGTTCGCAACGCATGGCAGAAGCCACTGTCCATGCTTCCCTTAATAATAATATTACCTCATTTGCAGAATGTAAATCTACGCTTCACCACTTTGAACTTGGGCCTGTACTCCTATACGACTAGCCAAGCATTTTTATGGGAACTGGACAGGGGCTGCAAACGTGGAAAGTGGCGACCAGGCGGTGACCTTGTCTCACAACCTGCACCCCGGAATCTGTCAGTCTTGCCATGCACCTACCGACTTTTCATTGATCTACACCGATAACAGTTGATCAGCATAAGCACAGTGCCACGACGGATCATCACTGCAGTCCAAGCAACCTGCGTTCAAGCATCAAGAGAGCGAGCATGGTACATGGGCTCTGCTACGGATCGTGGAACAGGTTCGGAATGCGGGAACGAACGGGTGGCCGCTCAGACCAAGACACCCATGCATCATCGATTTGCGCAAAGGGCTCGGCTATCTGACATGCAGGCTCGCATTTCATCAAGAACCTTAACAGCGCTTTGGCCTTTGCTGGCGACTCAGACTTGCCACTGGGATACTGGTCTCTTGATTCAACTTCATTGGCCAATTCCAGCCTAAGAAAAGGAAGTTGGCGCCGTCGCCATTCCACCTATCGGATCTACTCCGGCGCTTTTGTGGACCGGCGACGGCGCGCCTGCGTACGTGCATTGCCTACCTCTCGCGTGCGGCTCAACGTGTTCTGGGGTTATCTCAGATGCGTTGAGTGAGATTTGCTTTTGTGCATCAAACAGACGAGTATCGGGCGAATCATAATGCCCATGCAAAGTAGATCCGGCCGTTGCCAATGCTACCCTTCTCTCCTCACGTTCACTTGCCGCGCCATCTACTCGTCCTCCTTACCTTTTTGCCTTAGCACATGTTTCTTTTGCGTTGCGGAGCACGGCGCCGTGCGAATCGCTGCTGCTGGTTTAGCGAGCGTAGCGTGAGTAGCATCGTCGCTGGTCGGTGTAAGCAAAGCGGAGTAGCGGAGCAGCGGAGCAGAGAAGCCTGTTTCGTGAATAGATTGCGTCTTACTTTCGCGTCGGTACATGGAGACTCGCGATGTCACGAGATTGCACACTACTCTAGTCGATTTTCTTAACGTGTCTTCGAAGAAGCTTGGTTTTCCCTTTGGCGGGAAAGGGGGCCCTGCGTCCCTCCCTCTCTCCGCATTGTGGCCTTCCCGTCTATGCGCCGGTTCCTACTATACCACGAGGCACCATCAAGGAGTAAGCCTGTTGGGACGCCTGCCGCCAGCTTTTTTTTTCAGCATAAGTGTAAACTCTTGGCCGTTGAGTTGGCGTACATGCTACTCTCGCTTTCCGGCCTCGGGTCCGAGGCACGATGTCTGGTATGGGGATACGTAAGGTGGCTGAACCATTTCCAAAGCGATCATTCCCAATCTCCCCATTCTACATGAAAATGCAATTATCCTTCATGTGGGTAGCATGGTGTGCCCTCTCTCTCTCTCTCTCTCTCTTTCTCTCGATACAGACTCATTGCACAAGAGCCCGAACGCTGTGTATGGCTGGGACGAGATTCCGTATGCACGACACAACTAGCATCAGCAATCTAGATTGTGCCAGATTCTACCCGCTCCATAAGGGTCATTATAGCATTTTCCCTGGCTTACAATGGCAATGTTGCGAATAAGGCAAGGTTGCAAAAGGTAACGCAGGCGCATGCAGGTGAGTCACGCCGCCGTTGTTGAGGCTAAGAGGTAACTAGCTCTGGGTTCAAGGATCAGCGAACCTCTTGGCTAGTTAGCCTTTGGGCGGAGTTTACTCATTTCGGAACGGCCCAGTAGCTGTACCATTGGCTTAATCACTTCGTATTGGGTATCTTTTTCCCGCCGACGATTAGCCATGCGTGGGTACAGTAGGTAAAACGCCATGTTGAGGCCCGCTTGACCGTGCGAGGTCGTCGTCGCCGACAACAACAAGTTGTCCTGTCGTCATCGGTGAGTAGTTAGACAATCGGTAATTTCGTAATCTATTGTCGGATAAGTATGAACTCCACTGTGGCTGTCGGCACGTGCTGAATCTCAATTTGGGGTCCTCGGTGGGAGATCTGACATATCCACAAAAGCTCGGGTTTCTCTTACGCCAACCGTGAAACGTGGTGATGCCTTTTTTTTCTCAAATCTCGTATCGACGTAAATTGTGGTCTTTTGTGGAGACGTCGCTGATTGCTTATCGTCATCGTTTCTTTTCTCACAGTTCGCATCGGCTCTGGCGCTCTGACCAGCTCATGGTCTGAAGAATTGGCATATCGCAGGTCTAGTGGAAATCGACCAAGTGTTTGGATCACGTTAACACGGACTACACTTGACCCCAGTTACGATAATTTCTCGACAGCCAGTGTTTGAGGGTATGCAGGCATGTATTTCTTTTGACTTTTTTTTGCTTATCGAATGCTGCGTGCACTCCCTTCCCGCCGTGGCTGCCCCCCGGACCTGATATAGAACCCCATCTCTTCACGCTGCTCTGTGCGGCCTCATGGTGATCGCCAAAAGAAATTATTACGCTTCACCCTGGATACATCGATCACCACGTGGACAATTCTCAGTCTGGCTTCAGTCATCTCGCGTTGACCGAGAGTAGTCGTGGATCTTTGGCCTGCTGCCGCATTTAGCAACGTGAAATCACTCAAAACTCGATAAAATTTCTTGGTCTCTGCAATTTTGAGGAGAGAAAAGAAAGGACAGTCGCCAAGCCCATGGTTCGTCCCACCAGCTGTTTGTGCGATGACGGCAACATTGTCCTGGTACCTGGGTATCCGTGGTACCTACATGGAAAACAGACCACGGCCTTTTCGCAACGGTAGCCGGGACCGTGGCATCGTACCATGGATTACCAAATCTCCCTGAACCATCAAAAGAGCACCGAAGATGAGGTCGTCACCGTGTCAGTGAAGGAGTTTGGTACCAACTGTTGAGGACCAACATCCGCAATGCTGACAGCCGGTGCGTGTACCCGCGTTCTCTAAACGAGGCTGAAAATAGTTTCTTCTGAAGCTTATGCTGTATCCCAATCTGGAAAGAAAATTCAGACTTGAAACAGCACTACAGACGCCATCTACGATCTCGATCAATTCTAGAAAAAAACTCAACCGTAAGGCGGATAAGAAATTCTGATAAGCCACAATGGGACGAAGATCAAAGGCAATTGCGTGTGGGTGAGTGGGTGGGTGGGCAGGAAACATGATCTCCAGATCTCCACGCCACACATATCCGGTCGCCCACCATGCCACAGGGCGAGGCTGATCGACGTGTCCACTAAAACACTTCTCTGGAAACAGTCGGAGAAGGGAGGCGGGGAAACCGGCATGCCAACCCTCCTTCCCACCGCCGAACTGCGGATACCAAAAGATGCATGAACAAGGCAGCACATCAGTACATGCCATGCATGCATATACCAGAAACCAAATCCTATCGATTCAAAAGTTCTGGTGAAGTAATGCAGTCCAATCACAAAAAACGTCTGCTGAGATGGATCCTGCAGGTTTCCTTTAGCCCGACTTTCCTCGCTGATGGGAATCTTGCAGCTTATACTAATGCACAGCACCGTGTGCTAGAGACGCAGGAACAGTATCTAAAAGGTCACTAACGCAACCATTTGCCAGAATTTGAGGTATTTTTTTCATGCGAACACGTCCAAATGGAGCCTTGTACATGGTTCTAGGCGTGACTGTTGTTCCTGGGCGTGTGGATGGCAGCGAAAGGGGTGCATACGGGGTTCAGGGCGGAAATGGAGGTGGTGGGCTGATGTGGTTCTGTGTCTGCTGTTGTGGGGTGTGGTTAAAGCAGTGGCGGAGTCGGACTTGGCTTACGGGTAGAGAAAAACAGTGGGTTGAGGTGTAGCTGTCAAGAGCATGTGGGAAGGAGGTGATTGTTCATTAGATGCAAGCTGGGAGATACTTACCATGTTTATTACTTTTCGTGAGATGAAACTATCTGTTCAGTCAACTGGAGATCTTTTTGCCATTTCGTATGCTACATGGTGCCTAAAGGAGCCATTAACTACGGCCTTATACAGACTCCCAGATTGAACTGTAGTTATGGAACGAGTAACAGTACAAACCTGGTCAGAAGTTTCATGTCTTAATCGTTAATATACTGGTGGCAATTGAGCATGTTTCTCAGGTCAAAAGCACCTTCTTACCATTGCTGTGGATAGCAACACGTGTATAGGCGAGGGGACGTGAGTGCATCGCGGGACCTCACTTTTTATGAAATCACGTGACCGCGCATCTTGCGAAGCAGATCATACGGCACAAAACATGAACGACTAGCGCAGCAGAATGCAGCTCTACCCATCGACAGCCAGAATCAATGGCCTTGACAGTAGCAGCAAGAACATTACGTCCACCAACCCCAACGCTCCGCACTTGGATAAGCGTCGTACTCTTCCACTCCCGATACCATAACACCAACCTCCCAAAGGTGCTCAACAGAATAATTATCTCAAAGCCCTTTACCCAAATCAATGCAACATTTCCAGCTTGTCTCAGCCCATGAACCCAGACATAGTGTTGATGAAGGCGTCATACATTTGATCGAAAAGAACCGAACTCGTCTTTCTCCTCTCTGCTATTTTTATCCCAGACCACGACCTAGTTCTTTTAAGTTATCATGGCCTGTTTCATACAGGATAGGGCGGGAAAGCGGTAAAATCAACAACGTTGTAGAAGAAAGTTTTCAAGGTTGACTAGTTCAAGTTGGGGCAGACAAGGAAGATGCCTGTGAGACTGAAGCCTCGTGATGGAGAGTTTTGGGGGAAATCACAAGACGAGGGAAAAGCGGGGTAGGAGACCAAAAGAGGTGGAAAGACAGCTGATGAGGTGTGCTGGGTAGTTGTTATACTGTTATGACGCGTTGAATCGGGGGATGCGCCAACATGTGCCAACGTAACACTCGATCATCGATCTCGTCCGACAGGAAGAAAGAAGTTAGAAACACGCCTGTTGTTGCCCAAAAATAACTACTCCACTTTCAAACCAAGGTTACCTGACTGGCAGCTCGGTCTTGGACTCGAAGCTGTACCGAAGCCACTCGCCAACAGCCCTCAGACTCTCCCACCGTACGCTCTCATCTGCCTCTTGCATCAGCTCCATGACCCTGCCTTTGAGACCTAGCTTCTCAAGCTGTTGTCGTTTTTCCGGTACTTCTTTAACTAGGCATGCGACGTCGTTGCATCCGATTGCCAATACCTGCTTGTCGTTGTCCCAGTTCTTAGATAGGATCTCAGCAAGCTTCTTGGGTAGTTCGCCCTTGTTCGCTTCCAAGATGCGACGCGCGTTATCCCGCCAAAAGGTAGGGTTGCGATGGGGTGGAGACCAACGAAGGTGACCAGACTGAAGCTCGGCAGCGTATTCGTCAAAGGTGGTCTGCGTCTTGGTGTACTCATCAAGCAGCTCGTTCAGGGCTTGCAGGTCCTCAAGCGCATCTTCGTCGGTCAGATGGCGTGACTTTAGGCTTGTAAGTAGAGAAGGCAGGCGAGCGAGAACTGCGGTGGGAAGCAAAGTCTGACGGTTCGCGGTTAAGAGGTTGACGAGCGTGGAAAGGAGGAGACGTGTGGTCTTTTCCTTGGGGGAGACCTTGAGAAGCTGCGTGTAAAGAATGACGACATCGTGTTCCCTGTAACTATTAGCGAGTGTACGAGTAGCCGGGGGATACAACGCACTCTTGAAGCCCCTCTCCAACAAGCCCGCCTTCAAAGCTGAGCTGCCAGATGACGAGGAGCACGTGGTAGAGGAGTTGGAGGCCAACGCCACCTGAGATGCCACCGTCTGCTGTGCTGCGGATGCTGGCGCCACCGCTGTAGAGGGTCGAATCCGTATCCTTGGCTGATCCAGCAGCCGCGCGCAGAATATCAAAGAGAGGGCTCAGCGTCTCCTTCCTGTGCTTCCAGAAGATGTGCCTTGACCGCTTGCTACGCAGTACGGCAGAGTATTCCCGTACGGCGATGTCTTGCAGGCCGGCGTCGGAGGCCTTTGCAAGTGTAGAAAGGTAGGCGAAGAGCTGGGCCAGAGCTTCGTCGAGCTGGGGACTGCTCTTGGAGGCCTGGGTGACGGCATGCGACAGTAGGCCAGAGAGCACCGAGGAGGTGAGCAGCGGCACGGGGTCTTCGTTGTTGGATGAAGCCTTCAGAAGCGGCAGGAATGGCTTGTAGGGCGCCGGGTGTTGGACGAGGGCCGATGTAAGTGCGGGGATATCTGGAGGCATGAGCGTCACATGGCACACAGAGGCATGGCAGTTTCCCTACCATCGATCACGTCGCCGAGGAGAACCAGCATGTAGTGGATGATGTCCTGGCGCTTGGCTGCCGCCTCGAAGATGCTTTGCGACCCATTTCCACCCGCCAGCAACGTCACGTAGCTATCCACATCCGCCTCGACGGTCTGCTTGCGCTGGTCCTTGCGTACTTTGTCAATCGCCTTGATCTTCTTCAGGTCCTCGTCGGTGATGGTCTTGGCCCGCACTGCGCCTTCCCACGAGATGGGCCGGGCACGGATGTTGTTCTGGATCGAGGTGAGGTACGTCGGCGGGTCGAGCGAAGCCATGGTGGGCGTCCTGCTATGTGGCGGCAGCTGTGGGGCGATGGGATAGCGGCGTCGGTGCCTGGGGGTCGCGATGCTGGAGCTCTGAAGTTGGGGAGCTGTTGCTATGAGGGCCCACCAAGCTCCGTCATCTGGCGTGGAGCTAGCTGGAGCATGGCCCACACTGCGCATCTTGGCATCAATCTTTCGCAAACACCATCACCCGGCTGCCCGACACCACGACGCGCCCTCAGCTGCGCGAACATGGAGTACTTCAGTCTCAAGCGCTCGACCGCTGCTGATCGCGGCCAGTCGAACCTTTCCAGCAAGGTCTATGTGCGATCAACCAAAAGTGGCAAAGTCCAGAAAATTGTGAGAGAGCTGTATCTGCGACAGGACATTCCGTGCTCGTCGAACCTGTGCAGGGCCTGTCTCGAGATTGCGCCGACAGATTATCTGAAGAAAGGTGCGACAAGCGTGCCCTCTCACGCCTGCTGCAACGCTAACCATTTTCAGCATCGCCTTTCCTTCTGTCCGACACGCCTGCAGCATCAAAGGATTTTCCCAATGGCCAATATCTTGTCCCTGATACGAATGCCTTTCTGACCGGAATGGACTTGTTCGAGGTCGAAACCGCCTTCCATGATGTAATTGTCCTTCAGACCGTCCTGGAAGAGGTCAAGAACCGATCACTGCCGCTCTATCACCGCCTCATCTCCCTGACCAAGAACGAGGGAAAGCGCTTCTATGTCTTCTTCAACGAGTTCAGGCAAGAAACGTACGTGGTGCGAGAGACTGGAGAGACCATCAACGACCGGAACGACCGGGCTGTGCGCAAAGCCGTGCAGTGGTACAACCAGCACATCACCGAGGCGGTCAAGGCGCGCAGCAAGAAGCAGACTCGCATTCCTACTGTCGTCATGATCACTGATGACCGGGACAATCTGCGAAAAGCCAAGGCTGAAAACATACCTGGCAGTACACTATCTGACTTTGTTTCTGGCCTAGAGAATTCGGACCAGCTTTTGGACATGATCAGCGCCGCGCAAGAACAGCGACAAGTCAGGTCGAAGAAGGCCGAGATCTTCTACCCGGAGCACTACACAGTCTCCAAAATGATGACTGGTGTAAAAGCGGGTACTCTGCACCAGGGTATCTTCAACGTCTCGCCCTACAACTACCTCGAAGGATCTGTTCATGTACCCGCTTTCGACAAGTCACTTCTCATTCTTGGACGCGAAAACAGCAATCGGGCTGTTTCTGGTGATGTCGTGGTAGTCGAGGTATTACCTCAGGATCAGTGGAAAGCGCCCTCTACCAAGATCATCGAAGAGGAAACAGTAAACAAGAACGACAACGCCGAGGCAGAAGAGGGGGAGAGTGTCATCCCCGAGAGGGAACGACGAGCATTGCAAGAGGAGGTAAAGCGGGTTCACGGTCAGAGCGCTGAAGGACGGCCACAACCGACTGCACGGATTGTGGGTATCATCAAGCGGAACTGGCGACAATATGTAGGCCACATCGATCGCGACTCGGTTCGCTCTTCCTCCAAATCGAGTAGACAGCAACAAACCGTCTTCCTTGTTCCTATGGACAAGCGCATACCCAAAATTCGTATACGGACACGACAGGCTGGAGAGCTGCTCGGTCAGCGAGTCCTGGCAACCATAGATTCCTGGGATAAGGATTCACGATATCCAGTTGGTCACTTTGTACGATCGCTTGGTGAGCTCGAATCCAAGGGCGCTGAGACCGAGGCTCTGCTACTAGAATGGGATGTGCAGTACAAGCCTTTCCCAAAGACAGTCCTGGATTGTCTACCTGCCGAAGGCCATGACTGGAAAGTACCCGCCAGTACGGAAGATCCGGGTTGGAAAGGACGCAAGGATCTCCGGGATCTACTGGTCTGTTCTATTGATCCAGTCGGTTGCGTTGATATCGATGACGCTCTTCATGCCCACAAGCTGCCAAACGGCAACTACCAGGTCGGTGTCCATATCGCAGATGTTTCCCACTTCGTTAAGCCCAACAACGCAATGGACAAGGAAGCGAGCCAGCGCGGAACGACTGTTTACCTTGTCGACAAGCGCATAGACATGTTGCCTATGCTTCTTGGTACAGACTTGTGCTCGCTAAAGCCATATGTTGAACGATACGCTTTCTCTGTGATTTGGGAAGTTACTGAAGACGCCGATGTTGTGTCTTCTCATTTCACAAAGTCTGTCATTCGCTCAAGGGAGGCTTTCAGTTACGAACAGGCCCAGATCCGGATCGATGACAAGTCACAGAACGATGATCTAACAAACGGCATGCGGACTCTACTCATGCTCTCGAAGAAGTTGAAGCAAAAGCGAATGGACGCAGGAGCATTGAACCTCTCCTCACCAGAAGTCAAGGTCCGAACCGAATCCGAGACCTCAGACCCAGCCGACGTTCAGACGAAGAAGCATCTCGACACCAACTCGCTCGTAGAGGAGTTCATGTTGCTTGCCAACATCAGTGTTGCGGCAAAGAACTACGAAGCCTTCCCCCAGACGGCTTTATTGCGTCGCCACGGCGCACCACCCAAGACGAACTTTGAGGAGCTTGATAACCAGCTCAAAGTCAAGAAGGGCATGGAACTCAAGACGGACAGCTCCAAGGCTCTGGCGGACTCGCTCGACAAGTGTGTTGATCCTAGCAACCCCTTCTTCAACACTCTTGTCAGAATCATGGCTACACGCTGCATGATGTCGGCAGAGTACTTTTGCGCAGGTACACAAGCATACCCGGAATTCAGACATTACGGTCTCGCCAGCGAAATCTACACGCACTTTACATCTCCTATTCGTCGCTACGCCGATCTCGAAGCGCATCGCCAGCTTGCCGCTGCAATCGACTACGAGCAGCTAGACGCCAGTCTACAATCCAAGGCCAAGCTCGAAGCCGTATGCAAGAACATCAACGTCCGTCACCGCAACGCGCAAATGGCCGGTCGCGCCTCAATCGAGTACTACGTTGGCCAAGCCCTGAAGGGCAAGGACATTAACGAAGAAGGATTCGTCATGAAGATCTTCTCCAACGGCTTCGTCGTCTTCGTACCACGCTTTGGTATCGAGAGCCTTATCCGTTTAAGGGATCTTGCGACACCGGAACCAGAGGCGGAATTTGACGCCGAGAATTATGTGCTTAGCATCAAGGGTGATGTGAAGAGGAGCATCGAGTTGTTCGAGAAGGTCACGGTCAGGATCACGGATGAGCTCGAGGAGAGCACTGGAAAGAGGAAGGTCAAGTTGGGTCTGGTATAACGATAGGGAGACATGATCATTGTTTCGAACATGTAGATCTCCCAGACATTAGAGAAAATGGGATCGACTTTCTTTACCTTGTACTATACATTAAGAGTTACGCGAATCGAAGTTCAATGTTTGGATGCGATTTCATGTACCACATCAGCCGTGTTTCGCTATAGTTTTCTTAAGTCGCAAGCCTAGCCCTTGATGGCTGCTGTAGTGAGCGATCAGGTCAGGCCACCAATATTCAGTTTTTTTACAGTTTAGCTGGCAAACAACGGCTGTCACCCTTTGTCGTGCATCGTCTAGATGATTGTCACTGAACGCCTCAATTCACTAATGATGCACAAGTGACACAAGGCTGAAGCCACAGCTGCAAGCCAATTTTCACCCACACTCTTGCATCCCCACCAGCCCGGCGAAGACAGAATATTGTTTCCGCCGAAGTCGACGATAGCCCCGCAAACTAACCCGTGCCGAGTGTTTCGCACCAAACCCCAGTGGCGAGCCTCAAGTCTGCACATCGATCTCAGCTCACGGCTCAATCGCATTCAGCCACAGGCAACATCTCGACTCCTCCCCCCCGCGGACACGCCGAAAAACTTTCACACACGGCAACGGCCTCTAGACTGACCCTTACGGCTACATTCACCCTACTGCCTTGTGACCACGCACGTCATCATAGCCTCAAGATACGAGAGCTACCGGACATATATCCAACAAGAGTAACAACAAGCGGAGCGGGAACATCACGCCAGTCCTGCGCCTCGTATCTCAATTTTCTTTCCCCATGGAGCAATTTGGCAATGGCGCAAGGGCAAAGATAGAGAGAAAAAAAGGTACGATCAGCCCGGCAACGGACCGAGCCCATCCTTGCACCGCGGCACCAAACCGATCTACGAGCAGGCTCCGAAGTCGTGCCCTCTAACACAAGCTTGTATGTATTTGCTGTAGCCGCGGTGGGTCGCCAGAGCTACTGAATCCGTACTGAGGAAGACGCCTTAACCGCGCGTGCGAGCCAGGAACCTTATTCTATCTCATTCAAATCGAGGGGAGGCAAGAAACTGTCATGCATGTATCCTGTCCAAATGCTGGGGAATGACTATAGTAATTAGAAGAGCCGACGATAACGCGGCGCTTGTGCCAAACGTTCCTTTGAGCTGGGAACGGCAAGTTCAGTTCTGTGGGAATTACGCACAGAGCAGGGGATGAAAGAATGAGGAGGAGGGAAACAGAGCAAGCGCAGCTTCGGTTACAAAGTTCAACATATACAAGCGCGACGGACCAGTCTCCGCTGGTATGTCGTGCAAACCATAACATACGAAATGACGACGAATGTCCATTATTAAACCTGCTTGTATGGCTGTGTCGGGGAGGACGTAAACAAAGATCCCGTTTGTTGCCCATTGAGTGGTAAGTTCACACCAGTGTTTATTACTGGGGGCCTAGTCCTGGGTTCAAAGAACCACAAAGATGGGAAATTATCCCAAGAAGGATCCCGCATCCCGTACCATTGAATTGAAGAGGGAGTAAAACTAGACAAAACACGTGGAAAGATACAAACTAGTAGTCTTCTAAGTGGTCCGTCCCGTCGATCAACCAAACTTGATATCCCAAATCGCCGTTCGTG
This sequence comes from Stemphylium lycopersici, assembly GCA_003268315.1. Taxonomy (NCBI): domain Eukaryota; kingdom Fungi; phylum Ascomycota; class Dothideomycetes; order Pleosporales; family Pleosporaceae; genus Stemphylium; species Stemphylium lycopersici. The sequence continues at coordinate 523,019 of QGDG01000005.1, forward strand.
TTTGGCGATAAGGAGAAAGCAGTAAGAACAAGCGACGAACGTGGCAATGTTCATGGAGAAGTTTGGTACGAGATGGCGTCCGGCGCTGCGTAGCGCCAAAGTCTAAATCACGTCGCGTGGCTCAGCTTCCAGCGCCTAGTGGGTAGGTGGGGGACTATAGAAGAGGCTAAAATGACAAATTGTTTGGGGCATCGTGCTACAGATGCGCGGCTATTTGAACCATTGATCTTCTTAGGGCGACCAAAAAAATCTGGGGATGAAGACGCGCGTTGAAAAATGGCGAGTATGTGAAAGATAAACTGGAATGTAGCACGGAAGATCGAGGGATGCATATCATTGGTGGCAGTTGGTGCCTGGACGAATCAGAATGGTCGTGGGTTGATCAGCAGACGCCTGGTGAGCCACGCCGCTGCGGAGTATGAGAACGACTGGTGATCGGAGATGGGGGGGGGGGGGGGGGGGGGGTTTGCTGCAGCGAAGCACGAAGGGGGCATGCACATCAAAGATGAGGGGCAAAGAGAAGCTACTGTCGTGCAAGTAGCCCGAGATCGAGCATGATACTCAAACCGACAGATCTGCCGCTTATTCTCCACGATCTGGTCTACGAGGTAGTGTACCAAGCAACACCAACAGCTAGGAGAGTCAGGAGTCATACTTGCAGCTCACCAACACGCCGCGGCGGCCGATCATGTCTAACCTCATTCCACGGCATCTGCCTTCGTATCGCAGAAGCGAAGGGTGGTTCGTCTATATTCAATCGATGTAAGCATCATCGAGCGCGTATGCACAAGATAGAGTGCGCTCAATATACCGTATGCAGCGTTGCCGCCGCCGGCCCCCCGTGTACAACTTCAAGAATTACGGGCGCGGCGGGATGCCTACCAGGATGCTCTAATATATGTGCTCGTCACAAGTTGATCGCATGTCTGAAGCGTCGCAGATGCAGCATGCTCGGGTAGGTCAAGTAAGGCAAGCTGCAAGTACAAGCCCATGGCAGGACGAGAAGAACGCCTATCATCTGACTCGTAGTTATCGGGACAAGACCCCAGCGACTCAGGCCCAGCAACCACTTACCAGGCTCTGCAGTAAACGGTATCCCAAACGAACCAATCGCGCAACCAAAAAATGATTGGCGAGCAAATAAGCAAAGAAGGTGTCACCGTTCACGATATGCGAACGATATGTGGACAATGTGCAGCTGACTGACGTGAATAAGCGAGTTTCTGCGCCCATCCATGGCACGATCAGCTTCCGACTTCATCCGCTGCGTCTTTGACCGGTATCGCCGATAGTTCCGGTATCATGACTTTTTTTTGGCGACATGGGTATGGGAAAGTTTTCGCCGCTACCCAAGGGCGCGCGACATGGGCAATGGTGCGGGCGGCTGGGTAGTGTGCAAAGGGTTCGCGTACCCACACCCCGGGATGTCGTGGACCTGTATTGCCGTTGAACAAAATGGTTCGCTTGAGCTGGTCGAGGGAGAGAGAGAGAGAGAGAGAGAGAGAGGGGGGGAGAGTGAGGGAGTGAGGGAGGGGCGGGCGACGAAGCATTCCCCCAC
>QGDG01000005.1:524586-600607 GCA_003268315.1 Stemphylium lycopersici
AGAGAGGGGAGGGGGGGGGGGGGGGGGAGACAAAGGGCCTTGCTATAGATCATTTGTGCTGTAATCATTGTATATAGAAGAGAAAGAAAAAAAAAACTCATTAGAGCGTCACTTATGCTGGTACTGTTTCTGGAAGACTGTTTAATCGCAGAGATCCTGTTTTTCGAAAAGTGAGGGTCTGCAGCGAGCATGCGAGTGCGTGTGCTGAGGGCTCCTCGGTCGGATACACCTGGTACTATCGGGTCTTCTTCTCGTTTGAGAGATGATGCGTTCATCTTCATCTCCACGCGTCGTGACGACCGCAACCCGTCAGTCATGGCTCGGTGCCGAAGCCCAAGCGAGCATAGGGGCAATGACGGCGAAAAGATTCTTTGACCCGCGATATTCAGGAGTCAAGTCACGATGATGGTGTTGAAGTCGTGCGTGCGGCTGAGCTTGAGTGGAGTGGGGTGATGGTCTGTTCGGGCCTCTCATTGGCTAACCGTCAAGATTGCCCAGCTGCTCGACGCAGGTTTCTTTTTTGCAAGGCCGAGTTTCTTGACACCTTCTGCTTTTAGTACCACCAATCACCCCATGGGTGGCGACCTGTTTCCCCGCAATAGATCAGGCGTGTTACGAAAAAAAAAAAACAATGATATCTGTGATGTACCGCGCAGCATACGCGTAGATGATCACAATACGATACGGTAGACTTCAGAAAAGCCTTTTGCGCATCTCTTGTACAACATTTGCGCAGTGCACTAATGCGACCAGTCCGGGGCGTTGACATCCCACGATCAGGGTCCACGTGCAAAGCTGGTACTTTAACCGGCAGAGCGACCGGGTGCCTGCGGACATGCTCGGCATCAGCGGCAATGGCGCCTTTACCAATCCGGCATCGCCTAGGTACCCTTGACCCAAGTGTGCCATGGCTGCGCCTTCATTAAAAAGTTCTCGGCAGCGAGCCTTGCAGATGGCTTCGCAGTCTTCCGCAGGTGCGGGACGGGGTTTTTTTCTTGTCTCGATAGTAAAGATAGGCAGTTGATTGAGCGACGAACGGCATAGGAAGGATGCTACAGTGGCTACACCTTGGAGAGAGCGGAGTCTCATATCGGTTACGGGACGTCAATGAAGATCATGATCATGGCCGGAGTTAGGAATCGGTCCGATCTTTTCATCGTTGGGTTGGATCTTCATTGTAAAAATGTTTGACGTGAGAAGTTTGAGATACACGGCTTGATCATCACAGGACAATGAGCGCCGTGGCGGGTGCGTATGCCTGGGGCTCCTGAAGACAGATTGCGACGGTATCTGAAGCCTCTTAGCCCAGCCACCATACTCACTGGTGACGCGACTATCGGCGACGACGACGACAGAGATTATCTTGCAAAGCGCAAACTGCGCTTCGGAGGTTTTTCAGACATGCGGCTAGTTGTATAGACAAGTCGCATTGGGGAGTCCAGATGACGCGCTACCTTACAGGCTACCGCTAGTCGATGGCGGTAGTGTAGCAGAGTTCAGGCCCCAAGCGACGGTTCCATGTCACTGTATCGCTCGTGGTACGCAGCGTTGAACTCGTCATCCCAGCTAGAAGGGCAGATTTGATGTGTTTCATGGTAGAGTCCGGTGAAGCATGGCAAGCGCTATTGGCGGTTGAGGAAATGGTCCCCTCAATGAAGCATCAGGATCAATAAGCAGTCAATGACCTGGCAAGCTGGCAACCAAGCAACCGTTCGTGCCATGGAACATGTCGGTGCGCCGACGCCATGTCGCTTGGGATACCATGGGATTTGACGATAGTCAGGAACGCTCGGCTTCTAGCTTATAGTCCGTCGGCGGTATCGACCAGTACGTCTTTGTGTCGCACAACTGCAGCTAGACTGTTGCGCCTCAACCTGTTTTCCTTGCAGGACGAGCCACGGCTAGCCATGGGCTGGCGAACGTACACCATCAGAATCTGGACGCACTCCGCTCGCTGAAGGGGGGGGCAGACTAAGATAAAGAACCCTGGGGCCCTGAAAGGAAGCTATCGCGGGACGCACCTAAAGTCCGTCTACGGGATTGGCCAGTGCCTGCAAGGGAGCGATGCCGGATGCGGTTGGTGCAGGTGGAAAGATCGACGTCGTGTCAGTGCCTGCGTCCAAGCGAAGCTTCCGACCGACCCCCCCCCCCCTTCAGGCTCCCTGAGCGTTTGCTTGTCCCATTCGTGCTTAGCCCTTGCAACCATGCAAGGAGAATCTTTTTAAAAAAGCTGCTCCGGGGTAGTGGCAGAGCGGCAGGCACTCCCAGGTACGCAAACAGGTGTGCTGTGCTGTCAAAGCCCCCAGTGTCAGTTCGCAGAGGCTGTGAACGGCTTCTGCCCGTGGATTCGCCACAGGCTACGATGTGTTGTCAAAGGCCAACAGGTTGCTGACCTTGATGACGCCTCGTTTGTCCGCTCCAAGGCTCGTGAATAGCTCATACTGGACGGGCGTGACAGGCCCCCTGCAGTAGAAACGGTGGTATTGCCTATCCCGGTACTTGCGCCATCTTCAACGGCGGGACGTGGTTCCAAGGTTGTCGAGATTAGCCCATCATGGATGGTCACTTAGTGCACTGCTCACCGATATTTCCATGAGTCTCTAACCCTACTAACAAACTTCGCAACCCACCATTAGGCGCACTCTTGTACCTGCATGTTGCCTCAAGCCAAGCGTGTCCGGTCACTATAACCCGCAACACTCCTCTCTCTCGGTGCGCCATCGTTGCCGCCAATTCTTTGTCCTACCTTGTTTCGTCCCGCTAGTTGCATACCATCGTTCCTACCACGGTGCTGTGGAGCGAGGGTATACGCATGACCCAAGTCTCCGCTCTTTGACCCCCTCCGCCTGTCCCGCATTACTTTATCCGTATCGCTCTTCCGGGTTCATATCAGACCCAAGTGGACTCTCAACTACCGCCATCGTTTCGTCGACCGCCTTCCTTCAGGTCGTAACCGCATCAACCGCAGGCAGCATGATCATCATCTGATAGACGTCACTCCTTCATATAATCAAATCGGATCTGCTTTGCAACACAGTACTACCAGGTCCTTCATTTGCAACACTGTGTCAGCGACTTCATCACCAGTTGCTGATACACAATCATTCAACCCATTTCTACCGCACATTTACACCTCGCCACAACATCGACATTATGGAGCAAGAAACAAAAGTCTGGATCATCCTTGGTGCCGTCGTTGGCACGCTCGTCGTGTCTGCTGTTGCCGTTGCCGTTCTCTTCTGCTGGAAAAGATCTCAAAGAAAGATGCGAGGTTTCTCATTACGAGCAGTCACACCCCTGGACGATGCCGAATTCGAATCATGGCGACGACCCAGCCAATACGCACAGCGACCGGAAAAGTACGGTATCCGACCAACACCGCCTGCTGTCTTGCGGGAACGCGTATCTCCGAGAGTCACATCAATGTTCGAGAAGGAGCTCAGCACATACGATTTTCCTCCACGAACACCTTCATTAACAGACATGGCTTCCTTGAAGTCACCTACCAGCTCAATACGAAAGCCGGAGCGAGTACGGAGAAAGTCCAGTGTTGCTTCGTCTCTTGCTGATCGACCACCTACCCCGTACTCCCCTACCTCACCCACGGGAGAGTTCAACCGTGGTTCCACATCATCTCGTCGGTCACAGCCTCTAATTCACTATCCTAGTGTGTCAGAGACTTCAGCATTCAGATTCAACTTTGAGCAAGAGCAAAAGGGCACTGAAGGCTGGATATGAATACGGGCTTGCTAGCTCTACCCTCTACTGCAATCAACTTCGACCACACCTCTGCAGCCGATCATCAAATCAATCGCCTGCATCATCTGTAACCTTCCGGTGCACTCCAATCTAGTATTGAACTAGCATGACAGCTGCCTGCACTACCTTGCACCACACTCTGCTGTACAACTATCGAGACCGTCACCAACCAGAACACGACACAATTTACCTTTACGACCTTCGCTTCGCATACATACTTTACGACAACATTTGAATCTACCCTTTGGAGTTTGGCGGCGCTTTGGACTTATGATACCAGACCTTCGTGTCATCTACACAGGCCAAGAGCCTCATTTTTTGTTTGTTGGAGGAGACAGCAGCCCTGTGCCGAAGAATGCACGAGAAGGGAGGATATCATAGTAAGATAGGCAAACATGTACCTAAGGATGCAGTCATTGCACTGCAAGAGGCTCGTCCCTCTCGATACAAGATAGCGACAAGAATACACAACATTTACACTCCATCGCCGCCTACATTCTTGATATCTCTCCATGCATAACCCAACCTGCATGACACCACCATCCAACTGTAAGGCCAAATAAGCGGCTCCAACCGCCATGACATGTAACCCCCCCACCACAGGAACCCATACAAGCCTCAAACGACCTAATCGACGCCACAATCGGCGCTCGCCCCCTCCAGAAACGGTATTTGTACACCGCCTATTTCCGCAGCCGTTTGCCGGTCTAACCCACGCGCAAGGTATTTCTAATACCGAGACAAGACACAGATCTGAAACTCTGTTCGCCCGCCCCTCTTCTTCTCCTCGATTCTCCACCCCGAGAACCCATCTCCACATGGACTATCGAAAAAAGACCCGACCGTCGGCTCGCGACTCATGCTCGATGGCCCGCGAGATGCGCGCGAGGTGGGCGCGAGGTGGGCGCGGGAAGCGCAGACGGGAAAGGAAGGGAAGAGAAGGGAAGGGATGTGGGTAGGTTTCATCAGACGCATTAACTTTGCCTGGGATCTTGTGCTCGTGAAGCTGTAAAACTAGGTGTACCCCCGCAACACGCATCAAAAATACATCTACATCGTGGGATGCGTGTGGACACTACAAAGTAGAGACCCTCTCAGTGCTGCAAGACGCAGGGTGGTGGGTATCGGCATTGTGTGGAGTCAAGTCTCGGGACGATCACCCATTTTCGAATTTCTTCTCCTTCTTCTTCTTCTTCTTTCCATTTGCCTTCTGGCGATCTCAACCCCTTCTCATCCTTTCGCCAGGAGTATTCTCGGGCAGCGGTGACGGGGATGGGATGAGGTAAGCTTTGCTTTTGGACTCTCGCGCTGTATCTCGTACCTCCCTACTCGGTTCTCGGTAGTGATGGAAGCAAGCGGAATGATTGCGCAACGCGTGTCCCTGAGCAGATGACGTGCAGCTGCAATAATTGCCTAAAGCGATCTTAGCTAGGGGAGTTTATGTGAAAGCCATGCTGTTGTTGAGAGAGAAAGAAAATATGCATGTGAAGGGGCTCTGTTCCAGAGCGGATCCGAGGCTAAACCATGCTTGGGTGGGGGAAAACAACGTGGACAGCTGTCACCGCAATTCGTTCGTCGCAAACATATGCAACAAAGAATATTGGTCCGATCTTCAACCTCTTTTTTTTTCTGTCTGACCTTCTCGAACTTCCATCGTAATCGCTGCTTGGTGGTGATCCACAGTCGTTTTTTTTTCTCTCTTTCTCTCTAGAGCGTAGATTAGAAGCTCTCGCGGTATTACCAACTCCACTTTAAGTTGGTTCCTCCCTCCCCCGCAAAACACGCAACGCGTTCCCCATCGCATCGCGTCCGTCACACGACCACTACACATACCCATCTATTGCGAAAAAAAAGAGGCCAGTCGTAAACCACCCAAAATGGATTTCATACAAGGTAAACCACACAGTCCGCTTATGGCAGCATTACCACGCTTCGCATTGTTCAGCGAACGAAAAGAATGATCGCTGACCCAAACCCCCAATAAACAGACTATGCAGCACTCCTCCCACGCCTCCTCCCCCCGTCCTTTGCAAACCCGCTCCTCCACGTGCTCACAACCTTCCTCGGCGTCTCGCGCACGCTATCCACACACCTCTCGCCGCTGCTCAACAAGCTTATCACGCAACCCGATGTCACCTCCATCGTCGCGCTGCTCTTCATCTTCTTCATCTCGCTCAAGATCCTCGACATGATGTACCGCGCCGTTATCTTCTGGATCAACCTCGCCATCCGCCTTGTCTTTTGGGGCGGCATCCTCGTCGTCGGCCTGTGGGTGTGGAATCGTGGCCCCGAAGGCTTCGTCGAGGATGTTAGTGGGCTGGCGGAATATTGGATGGGCGAGTATGAGCGGTACAGTGGCGAGGTTAAGATGTTTCAGCAGCAGAAGGAGAGTCAGATTCGGAGTAAGGCGGATCAGCAGCAGGGGGGGAGGGGATGGCGCTGAAGAAGATGTTGGTAGAGCGGTAGAAGCGATGTGCGTGCTTGTGTGTGTGTTAAGAGAGGGATGTTGTGTGTTTGGATATAATGAGTGTGGTTTGGGGGCAAGAACTGCATGTTTGGCGCATACCTTGGGCTCCTTCGTATTTCTACGGCGTATGGGATGGTCTTCTCAAAAGCATGGATGCGGGTATGATTGGATTGGTGGGAATCGTACATACGACACGGCTGGCTGAATGTCTCTTTGGGGGTCGACGAATTGTACATGGCTGAATATAACGAATAATGACATTTGGAATCGGCGGTTTTGGGCATGATGTGCATCTCACGTCTCGCAAACTTGACGGTCAGGTTGTTTTCATACACCAGGATGGCGGAATGGCATTGTGGCGCAAGAAAGAGCATTCGTATTCAGTCGGAGAGCCGAACCCAACATTGCATCATATGCTCGGTTCCTGCAGCTTACATGGAGATTGGTGAGAAGCCGACGAGCTGTTGGTTTCTCGGATCGGGGCACTTTCGTCCAGGAAAATACGGGCAGGCCAGGTGGGTTATGTACAGTAACAGGATTTGACAGACGAATACATTGGGACTGGTCGCGATGAGCCTCTTTGAATCACTCGTTTTCATTCGTTCAAACGGCCTCATAGCTAAGACGAGAGTAAATCAACGATATAAGACGTAAGAGAGCATGGTCTACGACCCCACAGTCAAGGGAACCAATGACGTCGCAAAGTCCCCGCAGACCTCCAGCACACGCATCGTCGCGTTCTCAACCAACATTCAAACACGCATCTAATTCTCTTCAAGACAACAACCATCGCATCCTCTCTACACGCCTCAAAAATGGCAACGTCCTCCTCGTACCCGCCACCACTACCCACACCAGCGCCATCCACAACATCACCAAACACAACCTTCGCCTTCCCACCCCACTACTCCTTCCCACCCTTCTTCACCCTACAGCCCGTCGCCAGCACACGCAGCTCACAGCTCGCATCATGGTCTACGCTAATCCAGTCCTACTGTCGACACCACCGCATCTTCACCCTCTCCCTCATCGACGCGCTCTCGACGCCCCTCTTCAGCAACGCAACCCTGCGCCGCAGTCTCTCCCTCCGCGACGCCAAGGCAATAATAAGCTACATGGCGTCCCCCGAAGGCGGGAACCGCGCCGAGTTCCTCACAACGGGCACCAAGAAGAGCGCCAAAGCGGCTGCTGCGGGCGGAGACGAGGGCGAGGGCGGCAAGGCGTGGATTTACTGGCGTAGACCGGAGGAGTGGGCCGCGGCGCTCGAGGAGTGGGTGGATCGGACGGGGCAGAAGGGTACTGTGCTTACGCTGTATGAGATTGTCGAGGGCGATGCGAGTGCCAAGGAGGAGTTTGCCGGCATGGATCTAGAGCTGTTGCAGCGGAGTTTGGGCGTTTGTGTGAAGAGGGGGAAGGCGCAGGTTTTTGGTAGTGGGGGCGAGGGTGAGGGTGTCAAGTTTTTCTAGGGCACGGGGATGCCAGGGGGGGGGGGGGGGGGTTAAGACGGGACAGGGGGTTTTGTACGTGTTGGAGTGGTTGGGGATGTGAGGAATGGGAGGAAGCGCATGATACCCAACTGAATTGAGACTTTTTACACGCGTTGTTTGTCTAAATCATCATGAGGGCGAAAACGTCTAAACGACGAGTCTACATTGACGATGAGCGTACAGCGCCTTCAGCATTGCACATGCCCATGCAAAGAGAGTCGTATCTACCAGCATATACCCAATTCCATGCCATGGCTGGATCTCGCATCTTCCGAAGAGCTCGCCCTCCTCCACAGCACATCATTCTCACAGTACGCAATCGCAATACGCGCATCCCTCTGCTTAAAGCCCTCCTCATACGCGTGCACCCACCCAGAACACTGCTGACGCACCTCATGCATGAAGAAAGCTTGCTCCTTGTTGTCTGGGTCCTCGGCGTTTTGGAGCTTGGGAATGTCGTGTTGAAGGAATGTCAGCTCTGTTTCTGTAAGGGCTTTGCTCGAAGGGAAGGGGCCGCGGTAAAGCGGCAACTGGATTCTGAAGCCATGGTAGTTCACACCACACTTTTCGTAGGGGCTGTCCTTCGATCCGCTCCATCGGCATCCACTCGAAGCCTAGGCTGTTTCCAAGGTCTGCGTTGTATACAATGGCTTCGGGAACGGGGATACTGGTCTTCTTGCAGAGGAAAGAAATTATAGCTGCTTTTCTCAGCGTCTTCACTTTCGGCACGACGGGGAGAGTGACCCGGAATATGAACTCGGCTTTGTAGCATCAAATTTAGCCTTGAGGCAAAGAGCGCGGGCTTCCAGTAAAGATCTCGCTGATTGAGGTTTCGGAGCTGGTCGCATCCAGACGCCACGAGGAAGGAGGCAGGGGAGAAATAATGATGGTGTGAACAGGGCGAAAGAGATAACAACGGAAGTTCCAGAAGGGCTAAAGGGCGAATGTGGTTTGGGAAGGAGTGAGTGGCCAGGGTTGTTGCTTTGAGAAGGAGCGGGTAGGCAAAGGAGTCAAGATTCATAAACAAACGAGCAAAAGCGGTTCACTCTCCCCCACTCCGTTTGCGGAAACCGATTGAGCCAGTAATGTGTCGATTGACAGTCACCTGCACCTTGGGCGATCCGGTGACCGTTCCCCTTACGTCTCCTTGATGCGCGGGTATAGATAAATAGGCATTGGGCCGTAGAGTAGATTGCAACTTCACTATGCAATCTATACAACGTCCGAAGTAAATAGCTCAGCCATAGACTCAGAAGACCGACTACACCAGCGAACATCATGGGTGAGTTCCGTGTGATCCTGCTCAAATTCATCGACGATATCCCCAATAATAACAAGCCCCAAGGCGGCCTACCCTCGACCAAAAAGGTCATTTGAGAGAGCAACAGTTTCCTCTTGAATAGGCCGGGTGTGAGTAGCAGTGTCTGCGGTCTCTCACCTTACTATGAACACGCCGTGCTGACCGCCGCATGTAGTTGACCAGCGACACCCCTAAGCATCACATGCTCAAAGTTCAAGTCAACAAGAAGGCTTAAATCACTTCATGGGGCGAGACAGGCAAGCAGGGTGCTACCGTGGGTCAAGTCTTGGTGCCAGTCGAAGAGCCGTGGTCTGCAGCAGTCATCAAGACGGAGCTCAATAAGAGCTGCATCGAACATAGCAACACCTTAGAACAGTACCAAGTGTAGTCGGAGACTGGGGTGTTCATGGGAGTCGAGTCTGTACTTGACGTGTTTCATTGTTAGTATGGGAACCTAGGTGTCGTATACCCCAGATGGCGTTTCGGCAGTACATAACTAGACACGCTTAGCAATTCATGGGATTGGAATAGAGTGGACATGGAATACAAGGAACTATTCGTTCAGTTCGACTACCTCGCATTGATGCCATCCTGGTGTGAGTTGAAACTCAAACAGGCGCCGTCAGAAGCTCCGCAGATGACAAATAGCAAGCAGAGTGAAGAATTACAAATAGGCCTGAAGCTCAGATGGAGAGGATGATATACAAGGTTTTCAAGCGGAATTCTGTCAGTGATAAAGGCTAAGAGGAAAGGTAATCAGCAATCGAGACGCTAAGCATGCTACTTTCAAGCTTAAATAACTAAATGCAGATCGCTTGCGCTTGCAGGCGTATCACGGCCCTATCTGAAGATCAGCTCCTTTGTGATTCTCTTAACATGCGGTCTGTGACACGGTACACGACAGAGCTGACGTTACCCCTAATGTACTCCCTAACAAGGTCAAGCAAGCAGTAGAGAGATGGTAGTGCAACGTCAAGGCAGTGCATCCATGTTTCTGGCAAGCGTCCCCTCAAGTGGACTGCGTGTGGGCGTGTGGCATGAGATGTGCGGGGGATGCCCGTTCCCGTGGTGGGTTCTGGATTCACGATACATGAACTTGCGGTCGTAGATCAAGGCGAAAGATCAGCGTGATAGATGGTGATTTAGGGAGCGGGCCGTTGACTAGTCTATAAGAGGAAAGGACCGAGGGCCAACGGGCACGGGTCACGGGCTAGCGCGTGTTGCACGCGTACAGCCCTCAGCCTCTCCAACGCACAAGAATGGTTCGCGATTGACTGGCGTTGGGTTCATGCCAATGTTTATGAGTGGCGTGGCTGGGTGAGAGGCAGGGGAGAATTGGGGCCGAATGGAGACGATGGGGTTGAAGGAGTTGCGATGCGGCATGAACTAGACTGAACCATGGAAACACTAAAGACTAGGTTCAGAGCTCCACGAGCTCCACCAGGCGGTGGGCGGAACGCACAACACCAGGCGGTAGGCAGCGGTTGTGGGGAGGGCGATGAGACAAGGCGGTGACGGTGCCTCGGCGGGGACCGTCTCAGGATCTAGGTCAAGATTATGCGCTGCGACAACAGAGAGATGGCGGCGCAGTGCGGTGCCTGGATGCGCCGCCGAGAGATGGGTGTTGATTGAAACGGCGGACTTGGACAATACAGAAGGCGCATCCGCGGATGCAGGCAGGCGCTATGCCGGTTAGAGCGGGCTGCAGGCTGCTGCAGGACAACACAGCAAGAACAACAGCATAGGCCAGTTGGAAAAGTCAGGCCTTCGGCGGCACTGTGGGTCTGCGTGCAAAGGTCGAAAAGATGAAATGGCAGAGTGCGAGTTCAATTCAATCGACCAGCGGCGAGCTTATATGAGGCCAGGAAGATGGGACAAAAAGCATCGGAGATAATTTTAGGCCAGGAACCTCATTTCCCGCCGGCAGGGTCGGGCCAATCAGACACGCGCAAAACGGTGCATCCTGGCCCTTGCGCTGGGAGCTAGGGTAGCAGCTGCGCTCCAGGGCTCCTCCCTCGCGTGCTGCTGCGTCCCCCAATCGATCGTGCCTTCTTTCTTCTACGTGTGCGGCCCTCGTAGCCTCCCTACCCACCGACTACGCTCTTTTTGCCAGTTGCGAGCGCGGCTGCCTCTTTCCCTTCTTAGACCGGTCCACCGTCGACCCTCGACCCGGTCTCTATTTTCTAATCCTCTTGATTGAGCTCTGCAGATACATAGATACGCACCCAAACAATCCACGTCCCCGTCTACATGCCGCGCATGGCCTCGTGAAGCTGCGCGTCTTCCTCTGCTTGTCCCCGCCTCGATACATTTGCTCTATCACGGTCGTGGCCGCGTCTTGGACTTGGCGACAAGATCATCACCTTCTGCGCCTACTAGATATCCCCAGCATGCCCCAATGCTCGTGCTGCCACGATGCGAGCTATCCATCACCGTCCGGAAATTGCTGCCGATCCCATAGTGCCGCTCGTCGCCAGAAGCAAACACGCCGACTAACAAAACGCGCCGCTCTCCTCACCGTGCTCGCCGCCGCACTGCCTTCAACAATGGCCCAGCAGAGCTGCGTGTCGCTCCAAGGTTCCACCGCGTGCCCTGCCTTTACCTCGGCCTCCGTGGACACCAACCTGACCGGGAACTTGTACGTCAAAGCACCATCCACTATCCCACCCAGAACCAACGTTAATCGCAAACAGTCCCTTCCTCCAGTTCGTCTCGGATACCCAGTCATTCGATCAAGGCCTGAGAAACTACATCGAGACTGGATACGCACAGCGACAGTGAGTCTAGCCGTGCCTTGCTACACAAGCATCCCAGAACACTGACGCCTCACAGGTATCAAGATATACTAGGCTGTTCCGACGTCAATCTTACCAGCACTACCAACCTTTATGCTCGCTACACAACAACAGTCCTGTGCAACGCCATCATCCAGTCCTCCAAAGATTCATGCGGCCTCAGCAACCAAGATGCGACACCGCTATGCGCCAGTGCTTGCGTATGTAGATTCAATCCATGCACAGAATCACACCACTGACCAACTACAGGCCGACTTTGCCATCAGTGAACAGGTGATAATATCGAGCCCGGATCTATGCGGCACCCCCGGCGACAATGCTGTGCCTCAGATTCGTTCAGACTTTACCCGTTGTTCCAACCCCTCCGACTCTCTCAGCAGTAGTTGCATCGAAGCAGTCGCAAACGAGCCTGCCGAATGCGGGTATCAAGGCAACCTGGAAGGACTGTGTCTCTTTTGTTCCGATAGCACCGCCAACTCGACCGATTCCTGCTGCGTCAATTCCAACGTCGAAGCCCGTTGCCAAGGCGTCGATCTCCCAACCACCGTATCCATGCCTCCCGTCTTCCCATCGAGCACCTCGTCTGCCGCGCCAAGCTCCACGGCTGGCGAGGGCTCAGGTGGTGACAATTCAGAGTCCGGACTCTCTGGAGGCGCTATTGCCGGCATTGTTATTGGATCTCTCATTGGCGCAGCCTTGGTTATTGCTGCTGTCATCTTCTGCTGCATGTTCATGCGAAAGAAGAAACACAGCCAGGCCGGTAGCGTTTTCAACACCCCGTCGCCGTCACGTCGCCACTCTCCCAGGGGCAACCCCATGCCACCCATGAGCTTTGCAGGTGACGGTCAATCGCCTGCAACCATCCTCCCAGGCGCTCGCGTGCAACGCATGTCAGCCTTGGAGGGATCAACATCGTCGGCCAACAACAGCGATAGAGGCGGCCATATGGCTGCGTATGATGGCCCTCTCATTGGTGCTTACGACTCACCAGAATCGATACGCGGTGTGCTAGCCGGAAACCTACCAAAGCGTCAGGGCTCATTGTCCAGTCACTCCGCCTTGGGACCAAACTCTTCCCCCCTCTCCGGATCCGACCGCACCCGTAACTTTTCCAGCCCCGATGGTGTCGCTTCCGGCCAGTCCGAACAGTTGCAGTTCTTCAAGGACTATTATTCCCAAGACGACATTCATCCCAATGATACCGTTGCCACGCTCTGGGCCTATCAACCTCGCGCCGGAGACGAGTTCGAGTTAGAAAGAGGAGACATGCTCAAGGTTGTTGGTATTTGGGATGATGGTTGGGCAACTGGTGTCAGACTATCCGAATCGGCAGAGCAATGGGAAGCACGCAAGGCCGAACAACGCGACTCGGGCGTGAGCAACGGAAGTGGACGCTCACCGGTCGAGTCTGACAGCGAGATCAAGGCTTTCCCCTTGGTCTGTGTGTGCCTTCCGCAGCATTGGCGAAAGACAATCGAGGGCGACAGCACGGGCATTGGAGGGCACAGGAGTGGAGGTGACCGAGAGCCTCCAAGCCCCTAATGATGCCCTCTGTGTCCGGTCTGTTAACCTAACCCTAGAACTGTCCACTCCGTGTCAGTCCCCGCTCTACATACGACTTGGTCAGGGCAAGAGCCGTGTCGCATCCGCACCGCCCTCTTCGGCGACACGACCAATAGTCGCAAGGACGCCGGATGTTCACTCCCTAGGCTCCAGCACGCTTATCGACTGTGTCCACAAATAGTAATGTCGCCACGATGATGTTTGTTCACGCGCTTTTTTTTTGTTCTGCTTTTCGATTCATGATCTCATGATCATCGGCCCGCTCCCTTTACCCCACCAGCTCCAAAGGCCCCCTCCTCCATTTATGGCTTGCTTTTGTCGTCCTTGGACCCTTTTTGGACTCCCCACCGGTTCACACCCCCGACGCAATTACGGCCACATCCTTTGTGTTTACTTTTTTTTCTTTCCCGTTGACGGTTTTGGCGAAGAGATAGACTGCCTTCGGGCCTAGTGTCTAATACGCTCCTTTTACTACTCAACGCGCCACCTAGCGCGTTCACACAATCTCCTTGGGCTGCTTTCGACAACTTTAAACCGACACTGCCACCGCCGCCGCCGCCGCACTACATACATCAGGCCACCCAGTACATACGACCACCCCCTCGGCTGATTGTCATTTCTCACTCTCCCTACCTCCGTTCTATACCCCCATCGCATGACCACATGCGGTGAACCCGTTTTTTTCTCTGTTTCGCTGCTTGCTCTTCTTCTTGGTTGTCTATCGTGGAAGAGTAGTCATAAGAGCTGGAAGCAGAACGAAACGAATACCTGTACATGACCTGTTTTTTTTTTGGCTTCCATAAGCTCTCAAGTCCCAAAGGGAAAAGGTTAATTCAGTTTTTGTTTTTATCTTGATTACATTTCTATGATATCCCACTCTGTTTGGATACACATGGGGGGCGGTTAGCTTTTTGTTGGGTTTGGCTGTTTGATGCGATGTCTTCTTCTGTCGGTTAGATGTTGTAAGCTGAGAGTGAGAGGGCGAGTGTGAGTGAGTGTGTGTATGACAGAAGGCTATTGGATTGCTGGCTTGTTGGATTGTCGTGTCTTTTGGGAGGTTAGCTAGGGTATTCGACGTAGCGTGCTTACAGGCAATGGGGGGGAAACACAATATGGAAACCATAATCGATATTTGTCTTCTGTTCCCAATCTTTTCTTGTGATCTCGGTGACCGACTCCCCTTTTCCGTTTGGATATCTGACTCATGTGTGTGTGTTTCTTAGATGTGAAACAAGATCCCAAAGCGTTCAATCTCCGACCCTGGAAAGGACTGAGGTATAGCATGAAGGACGCGGGAAACGAACACAGCCACTATCCCAACAACTTTCCCGATCCACTAGTAAATGTTTCATTTCATGCTATATTTGTATTTCGTATCTTGTCTCATCTTCACGGTTGTGGTATCGAGTCTTGAACTACCCTCCCACGTCATCAAAGGTCATTGTCGTTGCTTCGCTTGCTTACGTGCTTGTTCTCAAAGCGGATGAAAGAATAGCACTCACACCACCATCTTTAATCTCTCCTCCATAATGTCTCCTCGTTTTTTAAAATATCCATCAAATGGTATCCTCCCCCCCTCCTTATCTATCTTACGACTTCCCCCTCCTCCTCCCCGCTTTACCCAACCCCCCATCTTCATTCCTCTTATGCCAGTCGTCAATCTCGCGGCGTACACTTTCGCGATACATTTTATACTCGTCGCTCGCCTCGACGAGTAATTGCGGGCAATGGCCCGAGCGTCGGAGATGGCGCTTGAGGTTTTCCCAGCGGCAGTCTGGTTTAAAGGTGCAGTTCGGATGGGGACATCGGTAAGGGCGAAGGGTCTGTTGTGTGGGGTTAGCGAACTTGTTCCTTGTTCAAATGTGTGATTAATGCAGAAGTGGTGGAAAAGGGGACGACTGACCTGATGCGTTCTCTCATGCTTACTCAGATTGCTCGAATCTGCACAGGTAAACTCGCAGAAGCGGCATTTGTGGGGTTTCCTGCCCTCGTGTAGAGCGCTAATGTGCGTTTGCAGTTGCGTGTGTGTTGTTGTTGTGTAGCCGCAGCGGTCACATACGTATGGGCGTTCGCCCGTGTGGGTTCGCTCATGGTTGTCTTTGGCTTGGTTGGTGGCGAAGGTCTTGTCGCAGCCTTCGTAGCTGCAGGCGTAGGGCCGGTAGCCGGCGTGGCCGAGGAGGTGCCGCGAGAGTTTGGAGCGTTGCTTGAAGTCTTTGGAGGAGGCTTCGCAGCCTTCCCATTGGCAGAAGCAGTGTGTGCAGTTGTCCACATGGGCAGTTTTGACGTGCTTGTGCAGTGCTTCGGGGGTTTCGAAGAGGGCGAGGCAGAGGAGGCCTGGCCCGTGTTGCCTGGGTTGTTGTTAGTTTGGATGCTGTTTTGTGGTGGGACAGAGGGCAGGTGGGTTCAGGCCACCAAACAAAGGTCTTGAACTGACTTACCATTTGCAAACGCATGCCTGCGAATCTGACGGTGTATTCCTAGGCAGCACACTTGAGCCTGACGAGGTGGTAGTACTCGGCCGCAAGATGTCGTTTTGGACAGCTGAGGCAAGGAAATCGAGCTTATTGGTACTACCAAACGAGCCCGCAGGCTGATAGACATTCGGGAAAGCAGAGTCGGTCAACATCCACGAATGATCGTTGAAGCCCAGCATAGGTTCATCAAGGCTAAAGGGATTTGCTGAATGTATCGTGTTCCGGTCCGCTGAGATGGGACTGGTCGGTAGGCTTGGGTTGAACCCAAATGTCATAAAGCTATTAGCTAGCCCATTGCCTGAAGCTACTGAAGAGTTCCATAGATCGAGCTGCTGCTGTGATGCAGATGGGGCGTCGCCACATGCTCGCTGAGGACCATGACAACAGGAGTTGTCGATGTGACAATGATCCCCGGCGACATTGAGGTAACAATGTGGAGGGAAGGCTGTCTGACCTGGTGCAGGTGATGGTTCGGTTGTAAATACGCTTTCTAGCGATGTGTAGTTGCTGTGTGAAAGTGCCGGTGTTGGGGCACTCGAGGCCGTCGTTAGGTCGTCGGCGGTGTGGTAGCCATGTGTCTGCGAAAAACAAGGATACGTCTCGAATGACGCAAGACCGCCCTGGTGGTCATGTAATCCTTCTTGGAAGTGACACGGCGCATGGTCGTAACAGTATATGGTACCAACGGGCGTCGGGGCGGAATGAGCGAAGTGACAGTCGTTGTTTAGGTCACCCAGGGGGCAGGGCTGAGAGTCGCACTTCTGACAGAAGCATGGCTGGTCTGGACAAGCGGCCTTTGTACAATCAGGATCTACACAGTTGTCTGTGCAATGTTCGTTCTTTTGGGTGCATCGAGGGTCGAAGCAGGCGTCCTCGTCAGCACACTCGTCGGCAGGGCAAGGCAGTGAGCAGTCTGGGGGACAAGATGGCTCCAAATTGCACTCCTGACAGAACTTCTCGAAAGAGTCATCCGGAAACGAACAGTCCGGCTCGGTAGCTTGGTGAGACTCTGTGACGGGGTGGTGGAATTCGCCAACCTTGTGGGCCGAAGCCTTCCGTTTTGTCGGGCGCACGTCGTAGGCTTCTGGGCAGTTTTCAGGGCACCTATTGCAGCACAGCTGGGGATCAAGAAGGTACTCTTCTGAGCTCGGGCCCGTCGTTTGGGTAGATTTTTGGGCGTCATCTCGCAGCTCATCGGCATGTCGCTTTGTCCCAGCGACCATGGGTGTGGGAAACATGGATTCTGTAACCCGCAGGTAGTCGTCGTCGCCAAAGGCCGAGTCGCGATCGCAATCTACACAGCTGTTAGCCATCGTTGGCGTCGCCCGGATCCTTTGTTGGAGGGGCAGAGTCGCAGGCCCGTCGGTCGGCATTGTGGAAGTGTTACAGTGCAGGCCATCTAGGTACTCAAGTCGGACACTCGAATTTGCATGGATGAGAGGGTGCAGAGGCAAAAGAAAGTTTCCGTTCCGGTAGGTACGTACAATCACGTCATCCAGAGCGACCCAAACAATTTTCTACCTACGACAAGTGAAGTTTGAAAACTTCAGGGCGATGCATAGCGCTCGAGGGAGAGGATGTGAATTCGTATTAGCGCCTCACGAGAAGCCCACCTATCACGTGTAAGTTACTGGCTTAGGTGTGCCTGTCGTCATTGGTCGCTTCCGCCAAAATCGAAATGTCGCGCCTGTCTCGTGCCTGCTTGCCCAGCGCGATAGCACCCAGCTCTTGCTGCAAGGATGGAAGATCTTCACCACGTCGGGCTCATCGTTGATTGTTCTCAGATTGTATGCAGGGCCATTCCAGTACCTGTGGCATCAAGTGCGACCGGCACGTCCTCGTTGCAAAGACTGGGCACGGCATGTTAGTTTGCACTATGACCTTAGTGTACCCACCCACGTGCTGTATCAATGTTTGCGGTCAACATAATTCGCGCTTGTCGCAAACGCGCAAAGGTCAAGAGCAGTAAGGATGGAATGGGATGGCAGTCAAGAAGTCGTCTGGGTCCTATCCGCGCATACGCCAGCGACCCTGAAAGGACCCCCGTAGCCGGGATCCGAGGGACAGGTACTTGGCGCCAATCCCGCGCGTCGTAAACCGCAGACGCAGCTCCTCCCCGCCACGAGGCTGACACCTCCACAACCTTCTCTGGACCCTCTTATCCCGCATCATAGTAGCATAGCCACAATACACTCACGTCATTCGCCTGCCACTCTTTCCTTTATCCTACGCACTACCAGATAAATACCATACTTTGTATTACAGATGGGCAATCTCTGTGGTAAACAGTCCAAAGACAACTTCGAAGGCCAAGGCCGCACGCTTGGATCCGCGCCTGCGCCTGCAACAAGAGCATCAATCCCAAGCAATGTCGCGCCGCCAAAGCCCAAGGTCGGAGGCCCACCACGGACACTAGGAGAGAGCAATCGCGAAGACGATCCCAAGGCGGCAGCCGCTGCTGCAGCAGAGGTACCTTCCCCGGTGCAACAGCTTCCAACATCTCACCTACCATGGCATACAGCTAACACCTCCCCACCCACCAGGCCCGCGCAAACAAGTCCTCCTCCGGCGACCTCCAGAAGAAACTAGACGCCCAGAAACGCCAGACAAATACGCAGACTCTCCAGCAAGCCGCGAACGAGAACCGCATGGCGCGGGAAGCCGACCAGGCAACCGAGACGAGGAACTACAACTAGACGGGAGCATGTGCGATGTATATAAACGTGGACATGTGGCCATGTCTTTACGATTGACGATTTTCGTTACATTGTTTTGGGGAAGCGCGAGGGTAAATAGAAGTACTATCTTGCTTGCGCATAAGCTAGGCGTTCTGGGAGGATAAGAGGGTTTCATCTGCGTCTAGACGTTTGTTTCTGGAGCCGTTGATATGAACTCCACGAATGCACATTGAACCGACGTTCAAAGCCACCAATACCCATTACATACATCTTCACATCACGAATGAGCCCAAAGCCTTCTTGTTATTACATGTTTTCATTCAATTCCTACACATATCGTCTAACACATCAAGCCATGCCATCTACATAAGCTACATAACATCGGATCCAGTCCCGGAACCCTCCAACTTGATGTCTAGAGAGGAGAGAGAGAAAGACGGTATAAACACCCAGGGTATTGTTACAGCGAAGACGCCACCATGGAAGAACGACCGCGCAGATGCAATAACCACCAGACATAAAACACTATCTTTGCCCACCGATAAAAAACAAGTCGTGTGTATGATTGATGCCCAATGAAATAAGACATCCATCTTCCCCTTCCAACCCAAGCCTGATGTAGATCAGGCCAGCCCAAACAGGCCTCCGTTCATGTAGACACAAAAGGACGCCAGAAACCTAACCGGACCCAACCAGCCCCGAGCTAATTACGGGGATATCGCTTCTGAAAAGTAAAAGTGAACCCCGGATATGAAAAACGCCGCCGCTAGAGGAAAAACATAGAAGCGACATGTTGAAAAGTAGCTGTATTGATCGCCCAGCCACGCCGACCAGGAGGCAAAATGCTCCAGAGTCAGCGCGGGGGCTAATTTTGAAAGAATTTCTTTTGTGGTTCGGCCGTTGCAGTAAATCGAGTGACAAAAAAAGGTGTACAATTGAAAACGCCAGGAGGGCAATGGAATCAGAGAAGAGAAAGCAGTCATTTAGGCAACAACCTCGGGCACGGGGGCGCGACCACCACCGACAAGCTCAAGAATCTTGCCGGCGACAGCAGCAGGGTAGCCGCGAGATAGTCCCTCATTGACGACACTCATGGCGGCGGCGCGGTCCTCGACGGCCATGTAGGCACGCGTCATAGCCTCGTAAGTACTAGGCTCGCGCCTACTCTCGGACACAGAATCGTAAATGGCTTTCGCCTTTCCGATATCATGAGCAAGAGCCCAGCCGTGGATCAGCGAGTTGGCAATGTAAGGAGTCATCTCAACACCGCGAGCGCGCATGTCAAGAAGCACAGACTCGGTATCGGCAATTTGGTGGTTGGCGACCATGGCCTCGAATAGTGCTTGATAGAGGCAGGCCTGGGGGCGCATGCGGCTGTCGGCAAGGACAGTGTCGAAGAGGCGACGAGCACCTTCCATGTCGTGCATCACGCAACCCTTGGCGTGGATCAAAGATGAGTAGTGGACAGCTTCGGGAATGGCGCCAGCAGTGCGGACTTGCTCAAGTACCTTCTCCGCAGCTTCCATATCAACAGGCTCAAGCGTAGCGTAGGTGTCGATCAGTAGCTTGTACGTGTGCGTAGTAGGCTCGATGCGCTTAGCACGCATGCGCTCGTAGTAGCTGAGAACCTTACTGCGGTCGCGCTTGGTGGTCAGGAAGAACTGCATCATGCTGTGGTAGGGAGCAGGGCGGGGCTTGTAGTTGGGCATGCTCTCCATCTCTTCGAACAGCTCCTCGGCGAACTTCTCGTCGCTGACACGGCAAAGAGCGTTGACAATAGTGCCGTAGGTAACGGAGGTAGGACGGATACCAAGGCTACGCATTTCGGAGAAGTAGAAGAGGCAATCATCGATGCGACGGGCCTTTCCAAGCTTGCCGATCAAGGCGTTGTAGAGGAAAGACGACGGCTCGACACCCTCAGCCTTGGCACGGAGGAAGATCTTGACAGCTTCGGTAGCCTCGTCGAAAGTCTTGGTAGACTCCTTGAGGGTGGTGATATAGAGACCGAAGGTGTTGGCAGTAGGAGCGGCGCCCATCTCAAGCAGATCCTGGTGGTATCTGCCAGCGAGATCACGCTGGTTGCAGGTAAGGCAAGCAGCAACCATTGCATCTAGAATGGTAACCCAACCGTAACGGACAATGCGATACTGAGGCAGAAGAGGAACATCCTGCTTGGCAAGGTTGAGGATATCATGAGCCAGAGTCAAACGATCTTCCTTCGCAGCAGCGGTGATGAGCTTAGCGTAGGTGAAGAATCGGGGGTGGCGGCCAGCTCGGCGCATGTTCCTGAACTTCATCAGAGCCTCGTTGAGGTGGTTGGATGATCGTCCATGGGTCTTCTCGAGCAGCTCGGTAATGGCGACTGAGCCCTTGTTGTCAGTTGAAGCGGCATAAGGGTCGTGCTGGTCCTCAAAGGTGGGCGCTAATGGGGTGGTAGGCGCCTGGACAGGGTAGGTAGCAAACGGCGCTGGAGAGTACATGGACTCTGGGGCCGGATGCTTGTAAGCATACCAACGGTGCTGAAGATCACCTCTATCGAGCTTAGCAAGAACCTGCTCAACAAGACCTGAGGTAGTTTTGTTGACCGGTGTAGCGCTCGCAGCGATAACTTCGAGAAGATGGGCGAACCGTGCGACGTGGGCAGCATCAACTTCGACCTCCTGAAGGAGGATGCCGGATTGGACCTGCATCAGGAGCGTGATGTCGTCGAAGTTGAGTTGAACAACGGCCTCAGGTCCCATTCCAGCAAGTAGGTGGTGAGCAACTGGGGTGACTAGGCCGCCATTTTCAATCATCGTCCACATCAGTTCCATGCTAGCCCGCGGCGGAAGGAAAATGCCACGCTTCATCATGAACTGACCCATAACCTCGATAGCCTCGTCAATGTGCTCTACGATCTCCATCTTGGCTTGGGTAGAGCCAGACTGAGAGTCCCGTATGCGAGCGAACATTTGACGACCCTGACGAAGACCGCGTTCCGCATGTCCACTACCAATCAATGCAATACTGTGCATAGCAGTAGGTTCGATGAAGTCGGGCTTTGTCGGCGACAGCTCGAGCATTCTCCAAAAGACCTCGGCTGCTTCAATGTTTCCGGTGCGAATGTGCATGGCTCCCATCGCCATGGCCGGTCGAGAGAGATCAACCTCGGCCGGCAGGTCATCGAAAGCCTGGGTCGCGACCTCAACAGCATCGCGGTCAGCGGCCTTGATGCAAATGGCAGCCATAGCGATCTGGCGAGCTTGCGGGCTGAGGTACTCGGTAGCATGCACATATGCCTCCTCAAAGGAGCCATTCTTCAGCCACTCCGGAAGGAATGCCTTGAGGCCGACAATGTCGCGAACAGAGGTGACATCCTCAGATGCAACAAGTGCGCCCTCAATCTTGGAGACAAACTTCTGGGCGCCCTCCATACGGTCGCAAACTGCGTATGCCTTGACGAGAGCGGCGTACACGTCATTGTCTTTCCTGGTGATTTCGATTTCGCCGTTGTCATTTGAGATGGCGAGGGCCTTGTACTCGTCATAGCATTCGACCGCGCTCCTTAGGTCGCCAGACTTTCCGAAAGCGTGGATCATCTGGACGAACATGTCGGCGGCTGGAATGACGCTTCGGGATTCCATGTGCGAGTAGATTCGCACCATGTCCTCCACGCGGTCACTCTCAGCGCATGCAGTGATAAGCAATCGGTAGGTCTTTTCAGAGAAAGTGCGGTTCGATTCGACGCTGACAGCGGCATCGAAAAGTTTTACGGCGACTGACAAGGATCCATCTTCAGCGAGGATGGCGTAGTCAGTCTCGTGAGACTGGAGCATAAACCTTCCCTCTTCTTCCATTCCGCCGTATCGTAGTCGCCTGTCTTCAAAGCTTTGCTTCAATGACACAACTTCCAAGGATCGGACAGAGAGGAGTTCGAGGAGCGTGGTGTACGTAGTGGTATCGGGGACAACTCGTCGCCGGAGCATATCAGAGTATACATCTAGAGCCTTGGGAACAACTTGATGCTGGGCACGGGGGAGATGTATCGCGGCAGACAACAGAGCGTTGTATGCAGCGACTGATGGCTTGATGTCTGAACGAAGCATGGCCTCGAAGACGGCTGGGACTTCGGCATAGTTGTGGTTGATCGCGAGCTTCTGGAGTTGAACAGTGTACTCATCGTGTGCTTCGATCGGGCTGGTGGCAATCGTTGAATCGGTGCGGCTCAAGGTCGTCGAGTTTACAAGAGTATCCGCAACGGTAGCAGGCGACTCAGACCGGATCTCTTCGATGGTGGAAAGCTCCTCGTCGATAATTGCGGATTCGTTATCGGCCTTGTGCTTTGCCACCTCTTGTGCGATTGCTTCGTCTACTTGCGCCAATGCGATTTTCTCCGCCTCTTCACCTCCTACTGCCTTCTTGAAATCCTCGACCTGGCTGGTACTGTATGCACGATTGACCGAGCCGCGCGCCGGAGCCGGAACTGGCTCTGCCGTCTCTTCGATTGCAACGCTGTTCTCCTTGACTTCCGCCGCATTCTTGGCGCTCGCGGGGTCCCATTCGATGAGCTTGCGGAACTGGAACTGCGACCATTCCTTGTCCTCGGTTCGCTGGTGCTTCTGCCACGCGGTGTAGTATGCGGCTAAGCCGGAGTCTTGGTGATCGGGCTGTCCAGCGGCGAGCGCCTTGAGTGCGCTCGTCGTGGATGATGTCGATGTGAATGCATGTTGGTTCTTGAGGCCTTTGCGAAAGCGATCGTGTTGGAGGGAGGCGAGCGGGTTGTTCTGGCTAACACCAGCAACTACTGATTGAGCATAACCGTGAGTGAAGCCTTTGGCAAGACTCTGGCGCGCGAGGTGGAAGCTCTTAAAGACCATTTAGGAATTTGAGGAGCCCTTCAGATGGGAAGGGTGAGACTGAGGATGGTTAGCACGGAATGCCTGGGATGAGTGTGTCTGATAACAAGGTCGGCTCGGGCGACTCGGAGTTATGCCGGCGCGTCTTGCGACCAATTTTGATGTTTAGGCAGCAGAATTATGACTTCGGTGCGCAGCCCGTGTCGGTCGAAGTCGCTGCAGACGGACGAAGCGGAAGATACGTACTATTCTCGAGATCCCTACGCGATGGTGCAGGTTCATTTGACGATGACCGCCAAACAAACGCGCTTTACGGGTGTAAGGCGTACGTGCGGCGTTTGTGGGGAAATTGGAAGGTGGTTAGTAAACCTTGTATGCGTGCGGTGGTGAGTGCTTGGAACTGTCGCACTTCAATTAAGGAGAGCGGAGGATGTAGTGAAAGGTACGGCGCACTCTGGCCTGGAGGAAGATATTATCAGCCACAAAGGCAATTTGATTAGCGGGAGTCAGAAGGAAGCTTCGAGCGCACAGCTCGTAGTCGTCATGAAAAGATTAGGACCGATGCGATGGACGCTAAATTTGCCGAAAAATTATCGCATGTCGCGCTGAACCGCGTTTAGTGTAGCGTTCACTCAAGACGTGTCCTCCCGGGGAGAGCAATATGTTTCCGTGCCAATGGGATCGGTTCGCCTCCCTCGTACTGGTACAAGATGTCGGTGCCGGCCAGATACCGGCACCGCCGCCCACGGTTTCCGTGATGAGTCAGGCAGAACGACGAGAAGAACACGGCTGCACCCCGCAGGATTTGACCTGCAGGTGATTGTTAAGTCCGCAGCCCCGATCCCAGAGGCTGTGTCCAAGGGCGGCGAATCGTGTCGCCATCCATGTGCATGAATGCACGTGATTGTAAGTAATCATCGTGACATTCTCGACTACGCAGATGCTAGCCAAATGTAGAATGTCTGCAAAATTCATGTGTGGACGGCGCGCATCTGCAAGAGGTCGTGGCATGAGCGACCCACCGCGCCTGCGTCCACTTTAGGTCCATCCTGCACACCCCGCAAGCTCGCCAGTCAGCCTCAGACCCTCCGAACATTGCGTGAATATCGTTGCCGGAATCCGACTTTCTTATGAATCCGACTGTTCCAGTTCCCGCTACTTCCCATCACACGCGCTGCTCCACTTCCCACCATGTCTTCGTCGGACGCGCTGTTGAGCCCGACAGCCGTTTCTTGTCCGGCCAAAGTACTAGTCGCGGGTGGCTACCTCGTGCTTGACCGGGAATACACAGGCCTGGTATTTGGCCTAGACGCAAGGATTCACACGGTTGTCGAGCCCATCAAGACCCGATCCGGTGTGACGATCAATGGAATTCTCGTGACGAGCCCCCAATTTCGCGAGGCTATCTGGGAGTATGGCTACAGGTCCCAGGTTGAGGATGGCGGCATCGCTGTGACGCAGCTGAGCGTGTAAGTACACCATGTTCGCTCTGTCACTCATATTTTCGATTCCATCAGCCTACACCATTCGCTGTCATTTCTTTTGGTGTTACATCCCGTCCCCAAGCCTCATCTCACATCTCTACTCGATCGGGTAATGCACTTCTTATAGTGACCCAATCACGTACTTGGGCAAGAGCTATCGGGTAGGCGATGAACACTATTAGCGTATGCTTGCAGTAGCACAAGGCTGCTGCATCTCAACCAAGTCGCTTTGAGTCAGCCCTTGAGTCCCGAGTTTTCCCTATGGTGTCCTCTTCTCGGGTGCCTGTTCGTCGATGTCACATGACGGCGACCCCTCCCTACCTAGGTGGACCTACGCAAGGCTTCGACTTGTCGCTTTCGCTTTCGAGTCTATGCTCATGTTCTGAATATCTGTCATGGCGACTTTGACATACATTTTTATCCAATTTGGAGGATCAACCTACTAACATCCTACACCAGCGGTCACGAACAGTCAATCGCCAAGTCCCGCAATCCCTTCATAGAAACAGCCTTGACCTACTCTCTAACCTACATCCACTCTCTCCTCCCAAAAACCCTCATTCAGCCCTCCAACATCCGCATTTTAGCCGATCAAGCTTACTACTCCAACCCCGGCATCGCCCGCAGCGCAAACGTAATCGCAGAACCGCACAAAGTCTCCCGCTTCCAGGACTTCAATGTCACGCTCAAAGAAGCGCACAAGACAGGGCTGGGCAGCAGCGCAGCTCTAGTGACAAGCTTCACAGCGGCAGTGCTAGAATTCTACCTGCCTAGGGAACTTTTCGACATCAGGACTGAGAAGGGTCAGATGATTCTGCACAATCTCGCCCAGGCAAGCCATTCACACGCCCAAGGCAAGGTTGGATCCGGTTTCGACATCGCAAGTGCCGTGTTCGGATCCTGTCTGTACAAGCGCTTCTCCCCCTCGCTGCTCAGCAATCTCCCGCAGCCCAGCAGTCCTGGTTTCGCAACTAAACTGCGCTCGCTCGTCGAAGGCTCAGAATGGGACACCGAGATCAAGAAAGCGGCTATCAAGATGCCCAAGGGCCTTCGTCTGGTCATGTGCGATGTCGACTGCGGAAGTGAGACGCCCGGTATGGTGAAGAAAGTCCTCGCATGGAGAGCAGAGAAGCAGGAGGAGGCGGACGGTATCTGGAGAGAGTTGCAAGCAGGCAACGAAGCTTTGGCTGCTGAGCTTACTCGTCTGGCTACAGAGGATCAAAGTGACAGCTTTTCAAAATACGATACCCTGCGCCAGATGCTCTCTCAGAACCGCGCTTTGATTCGGTCCATGGGCGAGAAATCTGGTGTACCGATTGAGCCACCCCAGCAAACTCGTCTGCTCGACTACTGCTCAAATCTTAATGGTGTTGTTGGGGGTGTTGTACCCGGCGCCGGCGGCTTCGATGCTGTCGTTCTGCTTGTGGAAGACAAGGAAGCGGTTGTTGGAGACCTCAAAGCATCCTTGGCACAGTACAAAGACCCTGAGGCAATCGGGAAGGTGGGGGTGATCGGCGTGAGGGAGGAGATGGTGGGGGTTAGAGGGGAAGATATGGACCTTTACAAAGAGTGGCAAGAGGAACACTAGAACCGTAAACGGTTAATATTTGAGATAGACAAGAAGCAAATGTTATGAGTTCTGGTGCAGTCTTAGCGCAAAAGTTTTGCAATCCAGCAATGTTAGTCGATTCTTGAACATGTTTTTCATGCGCACGGAGCAAACAGGCCACTGAAACCGTTAATTCTGACCGCGATCATGCAATCAAGTGTCCTGACATCAACTTGCTGCGAGGTTTGGAACGGTGAAACTCCTTTCACAATTCATGAGGTATCATTCCCGTGCTTGTCTGAACTTTTTATTCATAGATCTTGACATGGACGCCAACCCATTTCCGTTAAAGATCGCCATGTCCGTCCATTCCCATCTGCTACACCACCGCCCTCGCCCCTTTGGAGTATGGTACTAAGAGTACACGGGTGAGTCGCTAGCTGGAAAAGCCCCGGCAATGCAATGCTTCATGAGACAAAGGAAGAAAAGAGAAACACCTTCGCAAAAGCACGCTTATGCCTTGACGGCGTACTTTCGCTGGGGGAAGTGTGTCTGCCTCTTCTTCTGCTTCTCGGTGACGAGCGAAGCCTCGTGCTTGGTGAGTCTTCGGCGGATGGCGCGGGTCTGCTTGGGGCGGAGGTCGAGGGGAGTGTACCTAAGCAATGTTAGCTACAGGCCTGGATACCGAAATTTCTGGCCTAGACGCACTTCTTGCCCTTGTAGAACAGCCTGAGCTGAGCCCTCTGGTTGGCGTTGATGACGGTGAGGACCTTGGCGATACCCTTGCGGACGTCATGAATGCGGGTGAGCTTGGTGTTGGAGCCTCCGGTGACCTTGGCGGTCCTGAGCTGGATCAACTCCCTTTACTTCCGTCAGCATGCCAGTTGCTCTTCCAGCGTTGCGCAGTGGGCGACGTACGACTTGAGGTCGGTGAGCTGGGACGCGAGCTCATCCTTGGACTTGTTCCACAGCTGGGCGGTCTTCTGTAGCGGTTGTGAGTACGATTCCGGACGGAGTGGTTTGCGCGAGCGGGTGTCTACGTACGACCTTGGGGGTAGACTGTGAGAACTTAGTTAGCATTTGTGGTCTTCAGTTTCTTGAAATGACGATTCTTGCGCAGCACCACCAGCAGAGGCTGCAACTGCCCGACCCCTCCACACTGCGGGCAACCCCAGGGCTGCGCATCGCATTCCGTTCCCGAGCAAAACATTGAAATCATTCACGTACCATTTTGACTGTGTGTTAGTAGGACCGGGTGATGTGGATGGGTCTCGCGTGTCAACTACGATAGACTTTTGGTGTTGGTCGAAATTCGTGTGTCGGCCCCCGGGGCCGTTCCTTCGCTAAACTATTCCCGGTCGATTACTGATGCGGACTAGCGCCTTGGCCGTGCATTGCGTAGCCCGCGCCAGAGCAGGTGCGACGCTCATGTTGCCAGAAGTCCGAGAATCATAGTTGCTGCCTTCACCTGGACGAAAGCCGCATCACCCCAAATGTCTTCTACCGGGGGAGGATGGGCGCAGCTACGCCAACAAGCGCGCACTCTCGAACAACAAGTAGGCTCCATGCACTGCTGCGACGGACTTAGTCGGCTTTCGTCGGTGCCCTGCTAATGATACATGGCAGACAGAGACGTTGTTCCATACATACTCGCAATTCGGCGCGACACCCAATATCCCCGCGAAACCATCAGAGGAGGAACTGCGGGTGGAGACTAGACTACAAGAGATCCTTGAACAGCGAGATGGGCTCGTTGGTCAGCTATCACGACTGCTCGACTCCGAATCAACACATGGCTCCTCCGCCGTGAAGCAGAACAATCTCGCCAGGCATCGTGAAGTGCTATCTGATCACCGCCGCGAGCTTGCGCGCCTAAAGTCCTCCTTGAACGACGCCCGCAACCGAGCCAATCTCCTCTCCAACGTCCGATCAGACATCGACGCCTATCGCTCAGCCAACCAGGCCGAAGCCGACTACATGCTCGACGAGCGAAGTCGCATCGACAACTCGCACAACGTAGCCGACTCAGTCCTCAGCCAAGCGTACGCGGTGCAAGAAAACTTCTCTGTGCAAAGGGAAACAATTGCGAATATCAACCGGAGGATAGTGGGTGCGGCAAGTCAGGTACCAGGAATCAACAGTTTAATGGGAAGGATCGGGTCTAAGAAGAGAAGAGACGGAATCATACTGGCCAGCTTTATTGCCTTTTGCTTCTTGATGCTGCTATGGTTCCGGTGATGGTTTCCTGTTTTGGTGTCTTCATGTACGGCGTTTGAGCGGGCGGGATATCCTCATGACCTTGTTTGGGTCTGTTTCATACAAGGCGACTGGGCCGTCATGATGTACAAGTATGTTACAATGCTTCTTCCAGTTGAAGCGCTACTGCGCCTCGGCAATCAATTTGGCAAATCCTTTGTTCATGTCTTCCATCTCCGTGCCTTCGGCGTCTCCACTGCCGGCCCATCGGATCTTGCAGTCTTGATCCACAAGATAGACGTATCCGACCCTGCCGTTCAACAGCCCGATTGTCTCCCGTATCCTCTCACTGACACCCTTCCTAACGACAAAGTACCTACCCCAGTCCTCTCTTGATTTTGAGGCCTTGAGCCGCCACTGGAAAAGCGCAATAATCCATGCCTTCATACTGTTTTCCTCGATGTTGACATCCACCATCTGTGCCACCTCTGGATGTTTCGATAGCATGTCGTGCAGCGCAGCGTTCGTCTTTTTTCCAGTGAACGTCTCCACCTGCGTGAGTCCCCACTGCGAACTATACACATTCACCAGGCTGACCTTTCCCGCTAGAACGTTGGTCGTGTCTCTGCCCTTGCCCTCCAGTGTATCTCCGTGGAAATTAGGAAAGTATAGTGCCGCTTCCTTTTTGAAGATCCTAGGATTGGCCATGAATGTCTTGCCTGACCTGTACTTGCGAATGTTTTTGAAGTCGCGGAAGTAGTTTGTGCCCCATTTCTCCACCAAGTCTTTGCGCTTCTCCAGGTTTCGCTGTGACATTGTCATGCCAGAGTAGTCTTTCTTGGTCTTTGGTATACTGGCATTTTCGCCCGGTTGCGGGGCAGACTTGAAGCCGATGGGCCGACCGAGAGGCTTAGGTATGAATACGTCTTCATCTTTGGGATCGGGTGTGGGTGTGGACTCGATGGGCTTCGGTTCTGTTTCTGGCCGGCGGAGAGTTTGGGCTGATGTGAACGTCCGAGCGAACGAATGTCGGGCAATTGATGGAATTGCTAGGCGGGTCTGACATCTCAGACATGTCCAAGGTCCATAGAGGACTGTGCGCCGCAGCGGTATCGCTATCCGTGGCTGTAACATTGTGGCTGTGGGGTAATTCAATGTCCCGCCAAACTCGAGAAATGATGAAAGGCAGCTCGGACCTAGTGCGAAAGCGGATAAAGTGCCACGTGCTTTCGCGTCGGTCGACAACCCTGCACGCGCTGCTGCCTGGGTGTTGCTTCGCGACCCCTTCACGTCCGCCCTTCCAGTGCTCCCTTTGGCTAACAGCCTCCAGTCGTGAATATAGCTATGAATACTTTCAATACACGCTGCCCAGAGCGCGCTGCACTGATTGCCCTGCATCCGCGCCACATCAACAACTGATATAGGACTTCGCGCCCTTGGTAGAGACTAACTTTGGTCCTCCACCATTCTTGGAATCAACAACCATACTTTACATCCACTGTGTCCTTGGCTTGCAGATATTTGGCCTGTAATGTCAGATTCTGAGCTCTCTGCCAAGGAAGCCTACTTCCAGGAACAAGCAATCTTGGATCATTCAGACGATGAAGAGGAAGCCCCTAACGAAAGTGTACGCAACCTCGAACGTGCACTCGAAGAATCAAAAGCCATGCCACCACCTTCACTACCGAAGCAAGCAAGTAGTTTTCTTGGATTGACGCCGAGGGAAAGACGAGCAGAGTTTGAGGCCCATACAAAGAAGCAGCGCGCTTCGGAGCGACAATCAAGTCGAAAGTTGACTCGATCGCCTACCGCGCCTGGATCGGGTCTGACAAGTAGCTTCCCAGTCACTAGGTCACGAACGAATGTCGTAGCCAATTCAGATAGCGGAAAGAGACGATTGAGGGACACCTCGTCTCTGCATAAGACACTGGACAAGGAGCCTATACCATTTTACAAACAAATGGGCGTCGTTCCTCGAGAGCTCAAGAGTGGGAAGAATGTCAAGCTTGCGAACGATATTAAATTACTCCCTGAGCAGAAGCAGTTGCTCAAAGGAAAGATCGTCTACTTCTTTCCAAACGATGATATCTCTTCAGCGCGACGACAACGCATACACAAGGTCATACAGCTCGGAGCTGCATGGGTGAACAGATGGGTCGATAACATCACGCATGTTATACTGGATGATGACACGTACACTTACGCTCGGTTGATGCGACACCTGAATCAACC
This sequence comes from Stemphylium lycopersici, assembly GCA_003268315.1. Lineage (NCBI taxonomy): Eukaryota > Fungi > Ascomycota > Dothideomycetes > Pleosporales > Pleosporaceae > Stemphylium > Stemphylium lycopersici. The sequence continues at coordinate 555,406 of QGDG01000005.1, forward strand.
AATACCTCACGTGAGTTCAACATTCATTTCGCATGCTCATAAGCTGAAAAATGACTAGAGAGTTGTGCTTGTCAAGTACCAGCCATATGTACCATCGTGTATAGAAAGCGGTATGCTTTTAGATCCTAACAAACCATACTTCATTGTCAAAGGTGCCAATAGAAAGAACACGGCTAGTGAAACGCCCGATCTCTCTCATACATCAATCCCATCGCAGAGTTCGATGAAGATCAAGGTTTCGAAGCGGCTATACGCCGCTCGGGGATCAGAGAATACGGATTCGCACTCCACAGAAGAAAGCGTACCTTCCACCCACCCTATAACAGATGGAGTGCCTTCTAGCCCTTTTGGGGAAATAGTAGAAGACAGTTTCATGGCACCTTCTCCAGGAGCCACCAAGGCATCGGAACCAGAGGCTGTAGGTCGATTTGGCGATGCTCTTTCTCAAGCGATCAAGGAGACCAAGGCCCTCTTACATCTACCACTCGACGAGGACGAAGAAGCAGAGTCTCCGACAGCAAGTGGTGTAGATGACATGGAAGGCTCGGGTACAGACGAAGACCCATCGACGAGCCCCAGATTACCGAAGAATATTAATTTCGTCTCAAAAGCGTCGGCTTTACGCGCCAAGAAGCCTCTCAATACGGCAACTTTTCAATGTATAGACCCAGGCGCCAACGGCTATACTTCTCAAAACCCAAACGCCAGAACTATCGAGATCTTGGACGAGATGTGCAAGCACTACGACAAGATGCATGATCAATGGCGAACTCTAAGCTACCGCAAGTGCATCACCACGCTGAAGAAACAAACCGTCAAGGTCACCACTGCGAAGCAAGCCGAAAAACTACCATTCATTGGCTCGCGCCTTGCTGCTAAGATTGAAGAAATTGTGCTTACAGATCATTTGCGTCGGCTTGACAGCACACGCAACGATCCTCTCAATATGGCCCTCCATCTTTTCCTCGGGGTCTACGGCGCAGGTCTTGTGCAAGCAAATAAATGGATTCAAGCAGGCCACCGCACCCTCGAGGATCTCAAGACAAAAGCAAAACTTACCGAGAGCCAAAAAGTCGGTATAGAACACTACGATGACTTCAACTCCCGCATCCCACGGGCAGAAGTCGAAGCACACGGCGCTGTCGTCATCGCGGCACTCAAAAAGATCGACCCAAAGTTTAACGCCACCATAATGGGCAGCTACCGCCGTGGAGCAAAAGACTCGGGCGATATCGACATGATACTGACCCGCCCCAATACTTCCCTCGCTGCAATGCGTGCTACAATCTTAGACGTCCTTGTCCCACACCTCTACAGCACCTCCTTTCTCAAAGCCTCCCTGGCCACATCGCGCTCCAACGACCCCAGCGGCTCAAAATGGCACGGCGTCTCTTGTCTCCCTGGCTCAACCGTACGGCGTAGGATCGACTTTTTGCTCGTCCCAGAAGACGAAATGGGTGCTGCGCTACTGTACTTTACGGGCAATGATATTTTCAACAGGAGCATGCGTTTGTTGGCGCGGAAGAAGGGTATGCGGCTTAACCAGAGGGGGTTGTACAAGGATGTGCAGAGGGGAACGAGGGGTGAGAGGTTGAATGATGGAGTGTTGGTGGAGGGGAGGAGTGAGAAGCGGATTTTTGAGGTTCTGGGTGTGCCGTGGAGGGAGCCGGATGAGCGTGTTTGCTAGACATGGGAGGATTGAGCGACGATTGACAGAAGAGCTTGATAGGGCGACCCGGAGTATTTGAAAAGATCAGGGTTGATGGGGTGGGACAAGAAGTAGAGTTGCCTCATTTGGTGCTGGAAGCGATCAATATTCAAGTAAAACCCCTTTGAACAGAAAATGTCCATGGCGTGGTCCCTTGAAACTTGCGAAAGCGCGACACTGTTAGAGGTGACAAAGCGAGTAAGTGAGAAAATGTTGATTTATAACATGAGAATAAGATAACCAATTTTCTAGTTTAAACTCGCCCCTTTTAAACCCTCATCTCAGGCTCTGACCTCTCTACTTCCTCATGCCCCCTGTTGACATCCAAGTCCATCTTACACTCCTCAACATTTCCGGTAAACAACGCCAGCAAATAGACCCCATACAAAACCTTACCCTTCTCTGCCTCCACCGTCTCTTTATCCTCCTTGCCCTCTCGCGCCACCCTCCCAATCCACACGTTTCCCATAAAAGCCGCCGCAACAATTGCCAGCCCCACAAACGGCAGCACAGAAACCAGTGCCCACATGACCGCCTTGGCCGCCGCATCTTGCACCCTTTCCTTAGCATCGGGGGGCAAACTATTCAAAAGCGCCAAACTCGGTATCCCAGAGACCGGCAGCACGGCACCCGCATTCCCACCCTCGCGATTAATCTGCGAAAGGAACGTATCGAGTTTATTAGAAAACACCGATCCCATCATCGAGATCCCCACCGTTTCCCCCAGCGGCAGCATGAACGAAAGCAATGACTGCATACTCGGTATCCTCGTCGCCCAGATGCCCGCTGCATGCAAGACAACAGGCATAAAGCGGAGACCCGTTCCCGCACCAGCCACCGCGAGGAAGGCCTTCACCATCGTTGTATTGCGGATGGAAATTGAGTAAGTGAGCAACGCAAGCCCGATGCCTTCAACCACGGAGCCAACAAGTAGCGGGGCAAAAGTCTGGCGCGGCCAGCGATTGCACAGGATGGCTGCGGAATAAACGCCCACGCCCAGACCGGGTGTGTAGTACAGGAGCTGGACACCAGCTTGGCTGGAAGAGTAGCCCTCGGCGAGCTGCCAGTAGTAAGATATGAAGTAAAAGGCCGAGACCATGCTGATACCCGCGGAGAAGTTGATGATCATGAGTAGACTTGTATCTTTCTTGCGGAACAGGGTAGAAGGAATCATAGGAATTTGGCGGGGGAAGAAGTTGGATACCGGGCGGTTGGGTCCGAGGAGGTACTCGTATGAGAAGAAGAGGATGCAGAGGATGCCGCCGACGATGAAAGGGGCGATGACGGCTGCAGATGCCCATGGGTATTGCGTTCCGCCCCATTGCATGGCGAGTATGATGCAGCCTACACCTAGTATGAAGAGGATTAGACCTGGCCAGTCGATGATGGTGAGACCGGAGATGTAGCCTAGACGACGCGAGGTATGGGCTTTGGTGGACGCGCGGCCTTGAACGAGTTCTTTGCGCATTAGTAGGGCAATGAGGAGCATGGCGAGCACGGCGATGCCGATGGGGAGGACGAAGATGTAGCGCCAGCTTGCGGTGGAGAGGTAGCCGCCTATGACTGGACCTACGGCATAGCTATTGGGCCTGTGTTAGCACATGTCATTGAAGGTACGAACTAATCCAGAACGCACCTGCATCCAGAAATCAACGACAAAATCGAATTACTGCTCGAGTTCTCCGCCAGCGTCGCCCCATCAGATAGGATAATGCGACTCAGACTCATGATGCCCGCGGCACCTAGACCTTGCAGCGCTCTCCCTACCAGCAGCATACTCCAGGACTGAGCTGCGGCACAGAGAACGCTTCCGAGCATGATCCAGAACATTTCGAATTGCAGGGCAAAGTGACGTCCGTAGATGTCGGCTAGTTGGCCGGATGCGGGGACAAAGGTTGTGAATGTTAGGGTGTAGGCGGCTACGATCCAGTTGAAACTTCCGGATAGACGGTCTGGAGATGTTTGTTAGTGTGATGTTTGTCTATGCAGCGTGTGGAGAGGCCGACTTACCGAAATGGGATGATATGAGAGGGATAGCTGGAGCGACGATTGTGACGTCCATTGCAGCTAGGAAGTTGGGCAGTACGAGTCCCAGCATCAACTTCCATTGTCGTATGCGCCTTTGGCGGGACTCGGCTCTTTGTTGTGCGGCTTCTTCGGGAGTGAGGAAGTTGATGTGACTTCCTGTTGAATCTTCGGAAAGTCCGTGGGTGTGCTTGTTTGAAGCACTCTGAAGCTCGTGGCTTCGTATTTGTTCGGGTACTAGATGGGTGTCATCTGTTGTAGGAATGGCCTTTTGTGCTTCGCGCTCCCTGAGTTTTCTATGGATGAGTTTGAAGAGGTAAATCGCCATGGCGAATTATTGGTATGAAGAAAGAGAGGCTAGGTGGAAGGTGGATAGAATTGGCCTGAAGAATCTATACATTCTCGGGTATCTCGACGCCTTATATCGTGTGCTGTGCTTGCGGTTGCGGACTGCTCGCCCAAATAGGATTCCCTGCTGGCAGTGGCCCATTGTGGCTTTGATTATCCGAGTCAGAGCCAGAAAGTCATAGTAGCCAATATGCAATTCGAGATTCTGACCAAAGCGGGGGCTGAAGATGGTTGCCTTATGCTCTCAACATCGTTGGGGATGTTTAGCGAAGGATTGGGACTGTTCCTAACTGGGTGAGCTCAGCGGACCAATCGCATCACCACACTCGCACTGGCGTTATCGCCGCTAAAGGATTGCTGTGTTGCGATTGGCGCACAACACAGCCTTACTCACGCACGTAAGACGATTCGAATGGCATCCCTGGATCATTGTCGATATGTGGCATAGCTTGCAGAGGGGCTGAAGCATGTCGAAGCATTGTCAAGCAGCACCAAGCTTTTACCGGCCGTGTGGCTTACGGCGTCCCATTGTTGGGAACAATGCGCTTTCAATTTGAATATAGGCTTGATGGTGACAATAAGGAACTGTACTTGCAGGCTGTTTGGTGGTCCCACACTGCCTGTTTCCAAGAGCCTACCAAGTCGGGCTTGAGGAATTTGAAGCGCGTATCAGACGCAGCTAGCTACTTTGGTAAAGTGATAGAGGCTGTTTCCGATAGCGAGATATAGGATCAGTTCTTTCGGCTGTTCGATCATCTAGCTGGGAATATAGTGGTGGCTCGAGGGTGCACACTTAAGTATGCCAGCTAAGGAGACCGCGTGGCTTCGGACGCGCATCTGCAGGAAAAGTGTAGAGTGTAAAGGCTGCACATGTATGCATGTGCCTTCCGATGACATTCAGAAAAACCACGCAGAATCTACACGACAACTGAACAGACTTGAATTGTTTCGACGGGAAAAGTTATAATGAAGAAGGTAATGGAAATACAGTCGAAAGTCTCCAATACCAAGAGCATTTTTCAAGTATGGTTTCCTGAGATCGGAATAGTATGGGTCTTTACCAGAGATCAGAGTAAGGGTATTGTGAAGTTTAATTGTGGTGTTTTGAGTAGGTACTGCCAAGCTCGAGATTCAGTCGGGCCATGACGCAACCCCGCGACGCGACCCTGGAAGCTCACTCTTTGAGCCACACATCCGTGCCGTTCCACAGGACATTCAAGACACCAACCATGAAACCCATAATAGCCGTTCCTGCGATTACTGCACTAGTATACCGGGCATACTCGCGCAAGTCATTGACTCCGGTTGGAATCCTCACAGCGTTGGCCACAGCAGTCGTCCATGCTGTGCATCCTTGGAGCGTGTTCCTTACGCTGCTTGCTGTCTTCTTCCTGGCTGGAAATGTTGTGACCAAGGTACACTGTGTATAGCTAGGAGAGTCTAACGGTGACTGAAATATTGCAGGTTAAACATGACATTAAAGAAAAGCTTACCCAGTCTGCGACAGGCGCAACTGGAGGGGAAGGCTCGCGCAACCATGTCCAAGTGATCGCGAACTCGGGCGTAGCTTCGGTGCTAATATTGCTACATCTCTGGACATTGAAAACAGACGGAAGGTATGAGGACAAGGATCTATGTTGGAATGGAAGTAGCGATGCGTTGGTAACTGGCATCGTGGCGTATGCTACCCGCGTTTCTCCCGCCAGAATGGTACTGACACCCCCCAGGAATTACGCTGCCGTCGCTGCAGATACCTTCTCTTCCGAACTCGGCATCCTTTCGAAGTCCAAGCCACGGCTCATAACGGCTCCCTGGCGGATCGTGCCGCCCGGTACAAATGGAGGGGTAACAGCTACAGGACTTGGTGCGGGTTTACTCGGCGCGTTCCTGCTCTCAGTGACCTCCACAATACTCATGCCGTTCTGCAAAGACTGGAGTTTTAGTGAGAAGACAAGCTATACACTCGCATTGACAGTGGCGGGCTTCACCGGAACACTTCTCGACTCTCTTCTTGGGGCTCTCTTCCAGGCTAGCGTCGTCGATGTCCATTCGGGCAAGGTCGTTGAGGGCGAGGGGGGCAGAAAGGTCCTCGTACGCAGCAGTCATCCGCTTCATCTTTCCAAGACAGGCCAGATGCATAGTAAGGTCAGCAGCCGCACTGAGGGTGAAGCCGGGATTGCAGAGACGAGTGGTGTGGATATCGCAGCATCAATAAAGGCCTCGGAGACGATGCTGAAGGCCGGAGCAAGCGGAAACGCTGTTGCAGACGAGCACCATGAGAGTAGGAAGATCGAGGTTGGCAGTGATTTGCTCGACAACAATGCGGTCAACATAGTCATGGCGGGCTTGGTAAGCCTTGGAGCTATGTTGGTAGCTAGTATTATTTGAAGTTACGGGCTTAGTAGAAATCCAGGCATATCAGCATATGAATGTAGGAGCGACGACAGAATAAATACGGCATGTCCAGTGATTCTGGTACCTGAATGTGAAATAGATGAAGCTTTGGAGCATACGGACAAATTGCCAAGGCGCTAGTGGGGCGCGTCACTTCAGGTAGCCTAGAGCTCCATCGATAGCAACTGCTCGACATCCCGCCTCCGAACACGACCTCAGCACTTCCCACCGGCCCATTGACTCGATTGAGCACAGACAAACGTCCGCTATATCGGTCGGCTCAGTACAACTTGATTAAACGTCAAACGCCACTTGATCCAAAATGGTAGGCTTTCCTAGGATAACATTCAACATGTACTCGAGTTAGTACTCACGCATTGTTTAGTCTCTCCGCTTCGTCCCCAATAAGGCGCACCCTACGCAGACCGCCCTAGAGACCTCTGCACCTTCGGCCCCTGGCGTTCACGATACGCTGCGATCTCGCCTTGCCCAAACCTCCACAGCGCCCACCGCTGTGTCATCATCGACAGCCCCAGTTCCTCTCCAGTCTGCCCACCCACTCGAGGCCCGCCTTGTTCAATGGCGCGACACTCAGGACCGCCTGAAGATGGAGATGCTGAGGCGACAGTTTGGTATCGCTGAGCCGGTGCGTAGGGGTATGGAGCTTAAGATTGCCGAAGCAGGCGAGTGGAGGCCGGTAGCGCTCGGTGGAAGCAGCAGTGTTCACAAGGATATCTTGCAGGGACGGGATTGTGAGATTGGCTGGGAGGACGTGTTTACTGGCAACGAGCTGCGCCAGGTGCCAGACTTCCACACGGAGATTGAGAGCAAGATGAAGATGAACTGGTAGAGGCTTGCCGTTTGGCTAGTGAGTAGGGTTACCAGCCGACTGCGATGGCAGACGGTGATAACTGCCTGTACTGGATATTCTATGCGAATGGGGTCGGAAGATCACATGGGCATGGGGCGCCAGCTAGGGTCAAAGTCAATGAATGAACTGATGAACCGTTAAGTTTGACATGGCAGAGCTATGCTTGAAGATCTTGCCCGAGTTGCGTATAAGATTCGAGTGCGGCATGTGAAGAGCTGATATCGGAGCGGTGGCTCGGTACACGTGCACGTCAGCCACTGGCCGGCCCCAAAGAGCGCGCCTATGTGCCTGGAGGTGATCGTCTCCCGTCGAGCTTGCGAATGCCCCTCTACGCTTGGAGGAGTGCCAAGAATGGCATCCGACTATCCAACCGCTCGACTAGCCTCGGCATGAACTCCGGTCCCACTCACGCTTGCATAGATGTGGCGCAGAGTGAATGCGATGGAGGCTGAATGAGGTCCACCAATTATCGCGAAGAGGCCAGCAATGCAGGGGGCACACGCCTAAAGGGGGGGAGGGGGGTCCAAAACATGGCACGTTGCGGGCCCAGGAGCTGGGGAGAATGCCACTGACAGGAGAACCAGTGTTCGGTCACGTCCCACCTCGCCGTATAGCGTGATGTGATGCAATAGACGCGTACCGGTCCAGCATCCAGCAACTCTTTGAGGCGGCGTTCTCGGCTCAGTAGTGGGCTGTTGGTGGAGACAGCGGGTCGCTCATGCCGCGTTTGCTGATTGCGGAGAAGGAGCAAGGCGGCGACGGCCACCTCCCAATCGCGCACGGTCGGCCGACCTTCCATCACCCGCGCATGAGAGCCTGGGACATCTAAACCCTAAACTATTTTTCGCCTTTGCTCTCTCTCTCTCTCTTTCTTTGCGACGTCGACGCCGGTCTGCGGATCTCCCCAGCTTGCACCTTCGTCTGCCATTCGCCAAGTCGCTCGCAATCGCACCCGCCGCCGCTTTACATCGCGAGTGAAGTCGGCCAAGCAAACGACCAACCAACCATGGCCTCTCCAGCCGACCAAGCCCCCACGGCACCACAAAGCACTCCACAACAAGCGGGCTCAGGGTCGCGACCACAGAGCAGCAGCGAGCCTCTTTCGACAAGCGCAGTAGAAATGAAGACCCTCGAGGCATCGGGCGCCTGCCCAGCTCCCGCAGACACGAAAACGACGGCCACCGAAGCAGCACCTGCTACAGCTCCGATAGCGACTCCCACACCGCCCAAGGTCGAGTCCAGCACCTCAGAAGATGCGCCCGCCACTGCCTCACCGAGTGCGAAGCCCGCGCCCCCTTCTGCCTTAAATCGCGCAGAGACCGAGGCCATCGGGCCGTCGACAGATACGCCTGCCGCGAACCCAGACAACACCAACGGGCCTGTGCTGGTGATAATGCTGCTTCTCACCAGCGGCTCGAGGCACCCGTACAAGATCGAGGAGAAGTACCTGAAGAAGCGCAATGTCAAGGTGGAGAACATGGACCCCTATAATATTAGTGTCTACACGCTCAAGGAGCTGATATGGCGAGACTGGCGGGAAGGTACGCACTTTGTTTCTACCGAGTCTTCGTACCACGGTACAAGATTCGTCGTCGGGAAAAGAAACACGACGTTCTTCGGCGTCTCTACTAGAAAGCTGACTCGATCGCATAGAATGGGAAGCTCGACCTACTTCGCCGGGCTCGATAAGGCTCATTCATTTCGGCCGCATGCTCGACGACAAATCGCCACTCAAGGGTAAGTGCCTCACGCCTCGATTGTGTCAATGTTCTTGGCACGGCTTGTGTACTCGCTCGGCCTCCTTGCCCATTGGTGGGATCGGCTGCGACGCGCAGCCTGCATAGACGATTTCGCAAGACCCCACTGTGCATTCATTGATAAGCAACAGATTGCCGATTCCAAACAGATAGCCCAAACGTCGTTCACATGACTGTCAAGCCTCAGGAGGTGGTTGATGATGAGGAAAATGCCAAGACTGGAAAATCTGGAAGCCGGAGAGACAATGACGATGAGCCTACAGCTGGTTGCCGTTGCATCATCTTATAAGAACTCCCTGATCGCACTCATCTTCCGCATGGCCGTCAAAAGTAAATACGGGAAGCAACAGAAGCGGATGAGAACATTCTGCCTGAACACTGGAATCCGGCTTTTGCGCTAGTTACCTTGGGCTCTCTTTTCTGGTTATCATAATTGGCCGATGTGAACGGTCTGCATCGCGGCGTTTCAAGGAGCGAAGTTGGGTATTTTCTTCACTCAACGCATTCTTTTCATCTCTTTGTGCATATGGAGATTGTGTAGTCATCCGGCGGGTCCTGCAGCTGGTTCGTTTCATTGCCCATTGTATAAGTACCCAAGTTTTTCGCAGGGAGCATTATTATCGGGTCGTGAAGACCATAGGGATAGACGGTATTTGAACATTTCCATCACCCGCCTCGTTTTCTGATCGCTTCACCATCTGATTTGCGCTTGTTGTAATGGATTGGATCATGTTGTCAGGGGTTGTGGAGTTGGACCCTGGTGATCCCGAAGTAGCGTTCAATGCCGTCATCGGTCAAGCCTACCTCGAGCTCCGATCTCTCTCTCTCTCTCGGTCATACCACTCATCTTTCTTCGCAGCCCACCAACACAACGACTCGACTGCATGTAACCCAAGATGGTGCTTGAAGATGTTGATAACACCGCCTCGGAAGGCTTTACAGACAACCCTTACCCATCCTCCAATGATCCCTACGCATCTCCACCGGCTCCCTCGGCCAGCGGCGCTCGCTTCGACGCTCGCAACCTTCCACACCCATTGCCCGTTATAGGCACTTTCATGGGCTTTTCCGAACGTGCCGTCCGCTTCAAAACCGAAACAACCCTCAAGTTTGCCGAGCGCAAAGTCGGCCGCCAATTAAATGCGGAAGAAGCGCAAGCCCTCGCGTTCCACATCTACAAGCTCGAACAGACAAAAAGCTATTTCGCCGCCACCGGTGCCGCGGCTGGAACATACCAATGGTACCGCACATGGGACAAGATGAAGTATCCGTTTTATCAGCCAAAGGTGGAGGATATCGATAGGAACAAATTCGGACCAGTCCGTGGACCTATGGCGCAATTTGCGCGACATGCATGGCGATTCTCCTTGTATGTGGTTGTGGCGGGGCAAATGGGCAGCATAATCGGTCAGCTCATCGCGCAGCCCCTTGCCGCCGTCAATACATCCAATGACCCCAAGTTGGAGCAATTTGGCGTCGAGTTGAAGGCTTCTTCGCATGCTGATGGACAGAGGAACGCACAACAGGGGCGCGAGATCGAGGATAGGCGAAGAGAGTTCCAGGAGCAGGTGAGAAATCGTTCAGGCGGTGGTCCCTCACCACAGGCTAGATGGGGTAAACAGCCCCAAGCACAAAATGACGATGCCGCCGACGACATGAGTCCAACTGCCGGTAACGAAGCCTGGGGCTCTGCGCCACCTCCTGCGGAATCATGGGAAACATATTCAAACGAGTCTACACAACCGCCTTCGCAAAGACGCCAAGCTCCGCCACCTACGGGAGCTTGGAATCGGCAGCCACCTTCCAAGCTTCAACCTCAGCAATCATCCTCTCCGTTTGATGATGATGATGCTTCTCCTACAGGTGGAATTTTCCAGGACGAAGTAAACAACCCCCAATCACAATCGCAGACGCAATCTCAAGACCAAGGTCGACCAGGTGAGTCGTCATGGGATCGGCTCAGGCGCGGTGGTCCGCCAGTGCCACTGCAGAGGCCACAACCACCGCAATCACGGAGAGCAGAACCGCAGCGCAGAGAGCAAAAAGAGGGATCTACATTGGGTGACTCATATACCTTTGTAGAGGGCGACGAGGAAAGGAGTAGGGAGCGCGATCGTGCACAGCAAGAGTTTGATGCTAGGCTAGAGAGGGAGAGACAAGGGCGCGATTTTGACAGTGATGATGGAAAGAGGTGGTAAAGACGGATCATTACCCCGAAAGCAGTAAAATTGCATGCCGTTCTTGAGCATGATTCACAGAATATTCAATCACATTGTGCCTTTTAATGCGTACAGTGAGTGGATGATACCCAGATTCTGGTTCACGCGTCTAGTCCAGCGCTCTACCCTGCAGTTGACGGGCCCCACAACAACCTTACGATGTGAAAGTGGCAGCGGCGAACGTGCGCAAACAGCGCAAAAGCGCCTCTCACTTACCTTAACTTCTAACATTCCTCTGCAACCCCACCTTTCCAACAACTATCGTCATCTTGGATTATTTCTAGGTACTCATGAGCGAGAACATTTCGGCCAAGGAACTCCACATGCCCAATTCACCAGAAATCAGCAGCAATGAGGAGCAGCTGTCCCAAGGCCATATACAACAACTCTTGGATATCGGCCAGCATGACGCTGATGTCTTCACGAACACCCTGGAAGAAACAGAAACGGATTAGACTTTAGCTACGGAACATCAGTCTTACACTCCCTCGAAAACTACCACCTTTTTAAGTCTCTCCAGAGGTCTTGGAAATTTCAACAATGATGGGGGCGATGTTGACTTCGAAGGGGGAGGCTCGCTCGTTATGGACCCAGCCTCTATGGATATCCATGGTACAGGTTCTACTGATCCGTCAAACCACGGTACGTCGACATGTCCAACTGTGGATCAACTTCTGCTATTTGACGCTCGTCTAACAAATCCAGAGATTGAACTTGACCTTTTTCTTCAATTAGCCCTCGACTACCCCGATCCGCTTGCAGAGTTGCACTCCGGGGATCAACTTTCCGCCATTGGAGGTAGTATAAACTCAGCTGCAGATATGAGTGCAAGTCGCCGTCAGTATTACCCAGTTCTTAGGGGCCACAGAATGGTTCTGAGCGATACCAAAAAAAGTGTGTGCAACGCCCAACCCCCTTTGTGCGCTGCCTGTCTGGTGGAGGGTCGCTTTGAGAGGAAATGTTCGCTCGGTGTCAAATGCCACATCACAGGCCACACCACCGCCAAGTGCATATTTGGCCCCAAATTCCCCAAAGTCATGGAACTTCCTTCCGAAATACGAGAGCGCATCTACAGCTACGCCCTCGATATTGGCCGTTCCATCAAACCGCACATGTGCGACTCCTCCCACGGCACGGACATCAAGTTTCATGACGACAACCAGCCCGAGCATAACGGCATGAACGCCTTCCTGGGCCTCCTCTGGGTTAGCAAGAAGATACGCGCCGAGGCTCTCCCCATCTTCTACTCCACAAATACATTCTTCGTCGGATGCGACACCACCACATACTTGGACCATCTCAAGCACCTCAACCGCTTTCGCATGATACGGCGCGTGTGCTTCGCCATCCCGCTGTACTGCGAGCTTAGGGCGCCCGGTATCCTCCGGTGCATGAACCAACTCATCAAAGAAGTCGACGGATACGAAAAGGTGTCACATGAGAACCAGACAGCCAATTCACTGAGACAGCATCCGCAGTACAAGCACGGTGGTATTCCAGACATCAATCTACTCGCCATACTCAAGAAGCTGTCTTCCCCCATAGCCGCTTCTAGAGCAGCAGCAGCACATGTCGCATCTGGCTCAATCATTCCCCCACCAACTCTCGAGATCATCCTCCCTGTCCCCAGCGCCCAAAATTTTGCTGCCTGTGACCGCCTCAGGTGGTTCCAAACCGTCCTTTACGGGATCGGTATTGCCGTGCGTTTTGCAGATGGGAAGTCGTTTGCCTGTACACCTGACAACCTGTCCGTAAGCGTAATCTGGCAGCAGAGCTACCAGAAGAAAGACTTTGATGCCTCACCTGAGTATTGCTGCCCGCTCGATGCGGAAGGTCAGACGGCGGCGTATCGGCGGGCTTTGGAGTTGAATGCGGAGTTGGAGAGCGAGCCGCGGTCGTGTGCGTGGACTTTCATTAGGGAAGGGTGCAAGCATCAGGATGTCGTGTGGTTTGGTGTTGAGACTGAGGGGGGTGGGATTACGGGCTAAACGTACTGGAGTTACATTGACAAGATTTGCTACACGCAAGTAAGCTTGATGCGGGCTTGACACTATGGCTACGTCTATGCGACAAGACTGGGTCGCGTTATGAATGTAACTATTTTCCAACCAAAAATGCCGGCTCATAGAGACGACGGCGGGCCAAGCCGGAAACTATGCGACACTGAGTCTTTGCTGGGGTGATGCGTTGCCAGTGAGAAAGATGCGGAATAATCTGTCAGCGCGCAAAGACGGCATCTAATTCCTAGATCTACCCAAAATCCTTCAAGATGGGATAATGGTAGTGCGATATCTTGGCATCAGATACGTTTGGATCGACTGCTTGTGTATTAGTAAGAGATGCATCTGTTAGCGTGTAGACGCACACTAGTCTCTGCAATTGCCTATTTAGTGCAGGGCGATGCTACAGACTGGGAGCAAGAAGCCTTTGGGATGGCTGATGTCTGTTCAGGATCCTCGATGAGCATCGCCGCTTCTCGAGCTGCAAATTGTCGAGAATGGTTTCTTCGGCCCCGCGAACCGCGACCCACCTGAGCTATTCAAATCAATGATAATGAAGGAACGATGAGTGTATCCCTTCTTCTGCGTCCCGGGTTGACGATGGCCAGTCTATCGTTGCTACTGACTAAGCAGAAGATCCTCACACCATACAGCCGACAACAGAACCACTATGTGGGCGAGCCTGGGCCTTACAGCAGCAAGTATTAGCTCAAAGAGTGTTGTTTTTTTGAGACGGGAATGATGAAATGGCAGTGCGCAGGAGACTCGAAGCATGAACGCGGTCAAACTCCCTACGAGAATTTGCTCTTTGTAAACTCAATTGCAGACAGGATTGAGAATAGCGGCGAATTCGGTGTTTCTGGAACTAGTTGAAGCCAGTTGGTGGAGGATTATACCGGAAGCAAAATGAAATATGCAAGGGACAAATCGCTAGCAATTTCGGGAATCTTTGACGTTATACAAAGGATAACTAGTAGCACTTGTTATGCAGGCATCTGAGAGCTTCCATGCTTACGGTACCGAAGTCGTTTCTTTAGGAATGGCCACGAACTTTTCGGAGTATTAGGGTATGAGGAACGTTTTGAACTTTATGTTTACTATAGAAAGTTTCTGCGCAGATGTCTTTTTTTTATTTAAATGGGTGGCATTGTCGGTAAACGGCAGCGCAGGACATTTGGCGCAGAGTTTGCACCCATTCTTCAGAGAAGAATCGTAGTGAATAATCATCCAGTATACAGCGATAAGTACAGCAAAGCTTTTGACAATAAGGCAATAGCGCGGCAGCGGGCGTATCGGGCATAAGATGTGCTCCACGCGGAATGCGGGGAAAACGCGTACCTGACTCGGAAGCCATCTCCACAATTACAACCTCGGTGCAATTGACCTACCCCGTGTGTCAAGACAGGGAACCTATGGGAAAGTATGGATACGATTACTTTCATTCCTAAACTTTGTATAAGAGGTTCTGGAGCCGACTGGGGATGAACGGGTAAAGACGAATTCATCACTCCTGTACTTTTCCTTGAAGCTAGAGATATCGCAGGACTTTGACTGTAATGGCGCGTAAGTTTTAAGCACAACTTCTTCTTATATCTGAAGAATACTTATGACTGATGTCGCACAGTTCCCATCGTCGCCGGAGCTGCCGGCACTGCGGCTCTCGCCGCCTACCTCAACGCCAAACACCACATTGCCTGGGACCTAAAGCACGCTCGCGGTGCGGCGGCGCAATCACCAGAGATGCTCCGTATCATCGCCGACCGCATCGCCCGAAAACGTCTCCTTACGTATCATGTCTTCGAAGAGCAGGTTAACAAGCAGCCCGATCATCCGTTCCTCATCTTCGAAGGCAAGACATGGTCGTACAAGGAGTTCTTCGAGGCATTTACTAGAGTCGCGAACTGGCTAATTGACGAGCTGGAAGTGCAGGTAGACGAAATTGTGGCGATAGATGGCGGCAACAGCCCAGAGTATTTGATGCTTTGGTTTGCGCTGGATGCAATCGGGGCTGTTGTGAGCTTTGTGAACTGGAACGTGACAGGACCAGGATTGGTGCACTGCGCAAAGGCAAGTTTCAACCTTCCGAAAGACAAAATCACACTGACGAATATGGTAGATATGCAATACGAGATTCCTCATCACCGACGCCGATGTCAAGGCCAACGTTGAACCGAGCCGCGCCGAACTCGAGGAAATAGGCGTCACGATTCAGTATTACAACCCTTCGTTCTTCGCTTCGCTATCAAACACCACACCGGTACCAAGCAGCCGCCATGAGAATATTACGATGGAATCGGTGCGATCGCTTATATTCACATCCGGAACCACCGGTCTACCCAAAGGTGTGCGTATTAGCACTGCCCGCGAGTTTGTGCTAGGTCGCACCATCCCGAACCTCTTAGAACTCAAACCAGAGACTGTGATGTACACATGCATGCCGGTTTATCATGCTTCTGCACATGCGCTCTGCACAACTCCTGTCATTCACGCCGGAAGCACCTTGGCGTTAGGCCGTAAGTTCTCACACAAGACGTTTTGGCCAGAGGTTGCAGCATCGGAAGCCAGCATCGTTCAATACGTTGGCGAGTTATGCCGATATCTTTTGAACGGCCCCAAAAGCCCTTACGAGCAGAGCCACAAGGTCCGGATGGCATGGGGCAACGGTATGCGCCCGGATGTATGGGAGCCGTTCCGCGAGCGCTTCAATATACCCATTATTCACGAACTTTATGCGGCTACTGATGGAATTGGAACTTCATTCAACTGGAACGCTGGCCCATTTACTACCGGTTGCGTCGGCCTTCGAGGCTTGATCTGGAACTGGAAGTTTGGCACTGATGAAGTTCGAGTAAAGATGGACGTTGATACCGAGGACATAATGAGGGACAAGAATGGATTCGCGATACGATGTGGTGTCAATGAGCCTGGCCAGGTGCTACAACGACTCACTCCTGAAACTTTGGCTAGTGCGCCGAACTATTACGGTAACGAGGAGGCGACACAGGGCAGAAGGATCACGAATGTGTTTAAGAAGGGTGACATGTGAGTCTGGTTTCTAAAACAATACTGTGCGTACTGACAGTTCAAGGTGGTTCAAGTCTGGCGATATGATGCGACAAGACGCTGACGGTCGCGTCTTTTTCGTTGATCGACTCGGCGACACATTCCGCTGGAAGTCTGAAAACGTTTCCACAAACGAAGTCGCAGATGCGATTGGCAAGTTTCCACAAGTTGCTGAGACAAACGTATACGGCGTGCTCGTGCCTGGATACGACGGCCGAGCTGGGACAGCTTCGATCGTAATGGCAGATGGGGTCATGGAATCGACCTTTGACTTTGCGGGCCTGGCAAAGCATGCCAGAACTTTGTTGCCGGGCTATGCTGTGCCGCTATTCCTGAGAGTTACCCCGGCTCTGGAGTATACGGGTACCTTGAAGATCCAGAAAGGACGGCTCAAGAAGGAGGGCGTAGATCCTGACAAGATCACTGGCGACGACAAGCTTTATTGGTTGCCACTGGGTAGTGATCGATATGTGCCATTTGGAAAGAATGACTGGCAGGGTGTTGTAGACAAGAGTGTACGCTTGACATAGAAAGCGCTCTAGTTAATTCGAGTCAAGATGAACGCGGTAGAGACCATAGCGACGTGGAATATTGAGCCAGTGATGATGCATTTTTGGGCTGTACATGATGATGAGGGGACTGTACTCAAATTTTCGAGTATGAAGCATTACTAAAATCAAACAAGACAGCCAATAGCAGTAGAAGGATATCAAAAGACTTATGCGTATAATACAATAATCGACGTCTTAGCGATAATCCTTTGGCTCACGTGAAACCAAAACAGGCGGCTTAAGTGAATGGGCACGCGCATAGTGAGCCCCACTCGCAGCCTGGCCCCACGGCCTAGCGCAGTCCGCGGGTGGCGATCTCTTAGTCAGTCAGCCCTACCTTCGCGGCACCAAGCGCAATCGCATTCACGACTCTTGTACTCTACTCACGACACCACCCTTTGCGCCGCCCACACCAATATTGCGCATTATACGATATCCCAACGCTCACAAGCGCATCACCATACGAATACGTACTACACAGCACAAAATGGGCAAAGCGGAAGCCGGGAGCACAAAATGGGTCGCAAACAAGATGAAGTCCAAGGGCCTGCAGCGGCTGCGCTGGTGGTGCGAGCCTTGCCAGAAACAATGCCGCGATGCCAACGGATTTAAGTGTCACGTGCAGAGCGAGAGTCACGTTAGGAACCTGCAAATCGTCGGCGAGGACCCGAAGAAGTACATCAACAACTTCAGCAACGACTTTCAGAGGGATTTCGTCAATCTGTTGAGGACGGCGCATAACGAAAAGTGGATCTCTGCGAACAAGTTCTACAACGAATACATTAGAGACAAGGAGCATGTGCATAGTAAGTAATACCACGCTCGTCGTAGTGCGAACATATGCTGACCGTTGGCAGTGAACGCGACGAAATGGAGCTCGCTCACGGAATTCACAAAACATCTTGGACGGGAGGGCATCTGTCATGTCAAAGAAGACGAGAAAGATGGCCTGATGATCGCATGGAGAGACACCAGCGCTGCGGCGGTAACTCGACGGAACGAAATCGCCGAACTAGAAGCTGCCGAAGCACGGAGTGGAGCCGGCGAAGACAAGATGCTGAAGAAGATGGCGAAGCGCGCACAAGAAGAGGCAGAGGCCAAGAAAGTCATCGAGGCGAAACGAGCGGCGGCCCAAGCAGCGGTACAACAGCAGGTTACACCACCTGCCGAGGGAGCGTCACCAACAGAAGACAAGAAGGTCGACTCCCAAGCCGATGAGCAGAAACAAGGCGAAGAGAAGAAAGATGGCGAGGATCCAAAGGCCGACGACCCGAAGCCGGACGCAGCACCCGTGAAATTAAGCTTCGGCCTCAAGGCAAAGGCTGCCCCAGCGAACAAGGCCGGTCTTGGCCAAATGAAGAGTCAGAGCATTTTCAAGAGAAAGAAGGATGATGCTTCGGATCAGAAGCCTGTTAAGAAGGTCAAGTTATAGGTGTCTTATCGCATCTTTTGAGAAGCATAGCGAGGCGTTTGGGATATGGCATCATCTACCAGGGGTTTGATGTGATCACTTTGGTGTGATTATGGCTGCAATATGGGTTATGCTGATCGACACATCAATCGTCATACGAATTCTACATCACACAGTTCTGTTGTCTGATTGAACTCTGATTAGCAACTTGCAGCTTCGCCTTTCGCGCCCTTTCCCATCGAGCACGAGCTCTTCGCCAACCATCTTACTTACACCTTGTGCCCAACTCTGCTTCAGGAGCGACTTCAAAGAACCCGTATCAAAGAAACCTCCCGCTTCTGCGAAAATCACCTGACGCAACCACGACTGTCGTAGGGAGTGAAGGGTGTAGCGCGCGGTCCAATCCTGGAGGATTATACCATGTGGAGCCTAGCGCAGTCTCGACGCGTCTACATCATCGAAACGCGTCTCCCGTCGCAAAGGCCCTAGTTTCTCACACCCACCAATTTCACGCACCCTCAACCACCCTTTTTCACTCTTTTCTCTGTTGTCGCAAAAAAAAAACTTCTTCACTTTCTTCACCGCAAAGATGTCTTCAATCACACTACCAACGCTCCCCGAGCCTATCCTACACTTAATATGCGTCTACCTCACGCCCGACCGCCCCACAGTCAACGACCCCGAACATGGCCAGTCACCCACACTGTACCGCTCAATCATCAACTTCTCGTTAACAGCGCACGCCCTCAACCGCATTTCCTCCGCCCACATTGCGACGAACATCAGCCTAGCGTGGGGCGGCAACCGCTGGGACCTATTCCTGCGCACCGTCCAGCAGAACCCCGTCTACGCGTCCTCAGTCAAATACCTCAAGCTGAGCGAATCCAGCGAAGAAGAAGCAAACAGCGAAAGACCACACCAATGGCAAGGCGGACTAGAAGACCTCACAGAAATGTTCAAAGCGCTCCGGGGCCTAGAAACGCTCTTCTCGTCGCGCGATAGGCAGCTTTTTCCAGGCTCGATTCTCTACCGTCTGGCGTCGCAGGAAATGCCGCTATGGAAGACACTGCAGGTGGTGCGCTTCGGTCACATTAATGCGTGGGGCGAGGAGCGCATTGTCCAGTTGAACCTCCACCGCGAAGGAGGGGGTAAAGAGCACAAGTACACGTCGGGCAATGAACTGCTTACCGGCCAACTCGAGGGTCTAAATCTCACCGATCTGCATAAAATACCAGAGGTCAATGGTGTGACTGTTTCTACCCGCGACTTCGAAGACGATGGCGATGAGGAGGAGGACGCGGATTGGGTGGATGAGCAAGAGGAAGATGAGGATAGTGATGGGTGGAGTGAGCGTGACTATGAGTATGAGAGCGAGGATAGCGATTGGGATTCTGAGGATGAAAGCGATTACGAAGATGATTGGGAGGCGGAGTATGGGTTCAATGTGCCTGATGCTGAGCCTGCGAAGGAGCTGTCGGTGCCGGCGCCGACTGTTGGATTGCCTGCTCCTGGCACGAGTTTACTGGACTTTTGAGATGGCGATTGGGGTCTTGTTTGGGTTCAAGTATCTTTCGGGACTGATGTAAACATGTATTTGTAGTATTGATTTTTTTATATATAATTCGAAAGACGGGGACTTCTTCTGGTCTCGCAATTCCCACCTCCTGTTCCACACGTGGACTACCGAGTTCAAAAAGTATGGTACACCTCTCCACACATCAGAATCCAGTCGAAACAGCAAAGACAAGGAAAACAACTTATTTCCCTGAACTTCAACTTGCCCTGACAAAGTTGACCATCATTCTCGGCGGCCCCGCAGTGAAATGATCCATAACGCCCTCCCAATAAGCCTTAACATCGGCCCCCTCATCAAGCACGACATCAAACTCAGCCACGACCCTCGCAACCACACTCCTAATCTCCATCAACGCCAGCGCCTTGCCCGCACAACTATACGCACCGGTCGAGAACGGTATGAAAGCGTGTTTATTCCTCACCAGCTCCGGTCTCGTCGTCCATCGCTCGGGCAAAAACTCATCCGGCGCGACAAAATACCTTGGATCGCGGAATAGGGGGAAAAGCGGAATATGCACAATCGTGTTACCGGGGACAAAGCGGCCGTTGATATCCATGCCTTGCGGCGGCGTCACGCGCTGCGAGCCGAAGAAGACGGAGGGCCACATGCGCATTGATTCTTGGATTACGGCTTCGAGCAAGGGCAAAGGGTGTTGGCAGTTGTAGGTGGGGAGGTGGGCGAGGAATTCCGCGCGCACGGCGGACATGTAGTGCGGGTGTGTGGCGAGGTGCATGAAGATGAATGTTAGGGCTGTGGAGGTTGTTTCGCTGCCTGCAGAGATTATGAGGCGCGATTCGCCAAAGAGGAGGTCCCGGCCTTCAGGTGTTTTGGGGGTGGACACGATGAGGTGGGAGATTAGGTCTGGTTTTGAGTCGCGGACCTGTGGAGAAGGGAGTTAGTAGGTTGATTGGAGATGCAGGCTGTGAGGACGCGAGGTAGGGATATATACCTTCATTCGTGCTCGCATCTGGCTGACGCTCCAGTCCCGCCATTCCTTCATCGGGCCGGCAAAGGAGGTAAGCACTCCGATTGCGTTCATCAGCCATGGCATGTGATACATATATCCGAGGGCTCGTACACTGTTGGTGAATGTGGCGAGGATACTGGCGGCTACCTCGCTCTGCTCACCCTTGATGAAGCCCATGGGTTTGCCAAATGCCAGTGCTGCCATGACGTCGTAGCTGTAGTACGTCGTGTATTCAAGCAAAGGGACGAGCTGGCTTTCTTCATGGCGAAGTCTTGCGAGTAGCTGATCTGTAAAGTGCTCGATTTGCGGAGCAAAGGTGGAGAGCGATGTTTTAAAGGCATTGTCCCAGACCCGGCGTCGCTGTCGATGAAATGCCTTGTCGCGATTGAGGTGCAAGGACCTCTCCATAACATCGAAGAAAGGTCCCTTGGAAGTTTTTGACTGAGCCCCAAGAATTGGCAAGATCGCATCCGCGTCGAAAATAGTAATTTCACGTGGCCCTGCATCTAGTTAGCCTGGCGTTCTACAAGGAAAGAACGAACCACGACAGACCTGTCCTAACGTAATCGCCATACTGGCTATGTAACCGCTGTAGTACCCTGTGGTAGTGCAGATTGCTATCCCAGGTCTGCTTGATCGTCCACCATCTTGACAGCTTGGCTCCCCACGGTCCCGGATAGCTCTTTAGTGGGTGAAAGAAGGCGCGGTAGACACCAATGTACAGCCATAGGGGTACCCAGAATGCGCTCGTCACCACTGTTGCTGCAATGAAACCGGCATAGTACACAAGGATTCCGTAGGTTGTAACAGCTGAAACAAGTATTGCGAGAGCCAAATGATCAACCTCCACTCTTCGCAGAACGAATTCGTGCAGAACGACTGCCGATAGTGGTGCAGTCACAAGAATGACTATGGGAACCGACTCCATGGTTCCTTTTGGAAAAGGTTCCAGTTACGTGCCGCGTTGGTAGTATCGAAGCGATTTCAGCTTCGAATTGCCTGGCGACCGGTGTAGCAGTTTCCAATTATAGCTTTTCCGCTGCTGCTCAGGTCTACTCGTTTTCCCCTGAGTCTGTTAGCTGTTTGTCAAGCTCATGAACACGAACAATCGTACCTTTCGATGATTCAGATCGCAGCGCTTCGTGAATCCAATAGATTGGGGATCGGGAGTACGAAACGTGGAAGAGGAGCAAGTGTAACGTGTTCGCTCGGATGGCCACAGTCACACGTGGAGAGAACTCGTACGGGGACCCGCTCGGCAGCCCCGCGCTTCGATGCAGGACGCAGCTAGTGTTTCTAAGCAGTTCGTCCTTCGAATTGCGGGCTCGTCCTGGTATTACTGCAATTGGTAGGTAGCTGTATGATTTGCTGACGGCGTGTTGGTGGCCCGAAAAACTCCGCTGTTGGTGGTGTCGTACACTATCGCACACTGTCACACAGTCCGCTAGTGCCTCGCTGCTATGTCGTCTTTTGTCAGGTTTTCAGCTGGTCGATAAACATGAGTTTCTCTAGCGGCCCAGGTGTGTTTAGTTCTCTGTGAAAGGAAGGCAGGTCATGCAACATCAATTTTCCGAAGACGTCGCTATTGGACAGGGTAGCAGGAGTGGAGCCGTTGCAAACATGCTGTAATGCATGATGTGTAACCTCGGTAAGTAAACCAGTCAATGCCCAAACAGGCGTTCCTACCGTCTGCGTAACGCTTAACCGAACAGGGAAGTGATGCAGATATCCGCTCGCAGGGTCGTGACTGGCGGTAGAGCGGCCAGGCTGTATAAGCATAGACACCAAGAAGGAGGTGGTTCCCCTTTGTCTCCACCTTGCGAGTTTGTCTAAAATTCTTGCGCGGATTCAACGGGAGGCAATATCGGGAGAGCGGACGTCCGTAAGCGCTTTGCAAAGTATGCGTCTTATGGTTCCACGGTTGAACATGAAATGTTGTACAACAGGCAATCTTTTGTGCTTCCCCGTGTCCAGGTCGCTGGCAATGTGACTCAAGCTGCCCACAAAGATAAGTTTGCTGCAAATCCGGACGTGTAATCCAGCTCCTGACGGACCAGATTTCGTCTCGAATTTTCGTCCACCTGCATTTACACAGAATCCTTCTGACGCCATGACCTCGAGCGCGACCGAAGTAGGCATTATGCCTCCACCACCCGGTGTTGAGCCGGACTTCAGTGGTAGCAGGACCTCTCTCCAGAGTAGGATTATTGTGGTGTATGTGATTATGACAGTGCTCTCCACGGTTGTACTCGCGTTGCGACTGCATACCCGTATCTTCATTCGCCGCACGACAGGACTGGACGATGTGCTGGTGGTTCTCAGTTGGTTCGGTTGTGTGGCATGGTTGGTGATTGGCTTCGAAGGTAGGGTCTATGATATGATACCATGTCACAGTCTGCGGCTGACAAATCTATAGCGTTTCAGTACGGCTTTGGCCAGCATCTTTGGAACGTGACGCCGGCACAGCTGCCGGACTACATGAGAATGCTCGTTGGCATCATAGTAGTGTATGTCTGGACGCCTGCTCTCGCAAAGCTCTCGTTACTGGCACTCTATTACCGTCTCAACCCGGACCGCAAAATCCGTACCTGCATCTACGCGTTAATAGCTCTAGTTTCCGGATATTCGCTAGCGATCACTATCATCGCTGCTGGCCCATGTAACCCACTGTCTCATGCCGACCAGAAATGCCTCACGGACCTGAATCTCTTCATGGCTTGCATCAACATCATCACAGACTTCTTAATCCTGTGTTTGCCGATACCGATGTTGCGAGCTTTGCAACTACCAATGAAGCAGAAGGTCTTGCTAGGACTGGTCTTCGCACTTGGATCTGGGTAAGAGACCTCACCCGACGATAGTTGAAGTGGACTAACATCGTGAGCAGCGTTGTTGTCATTTCCACTGTTCGCATCATCTACGTATACAGCATGATCAGCAACCCGGACTCGACTTACAACGTTGCCAAAGCGTGCATCTTCTCCACGGTCGAGCTCAACGGCGGCGTCATTTGCGCATGTATCGCGCTCTTGAAGCCCTTCATACAGGCGTATATGCCTTGGATACTGTCCCTTTCGAGCAAGAATGGAAGCGGGGATCGCTCTAGAACTCGAAAGTTTAAAATGTTTATAAAGCGAAGCAACGAAAAGAGCTATGAGTTGGGGAGCGCAGAAGCGGACAAAGGTAACAATAAGCTCAACCGGCAGATCGCCGTAACCAGATCGTACAGCGTTCGAGATTCAAATACCGGGAAGAGTAGTGGTGGCAGCATGGATGAGCTTTTCGCACCAAGTGCTGGCTGGAATGGTGGCCGGTAGTGGCTCGTGGGTGGAAGGCCATCTCTAAAAACATCGCTCGGCAGATGTATCGTCGGTAATGAGGTTGTGAGCAGGCTCTAGGTATACTGGCAGGAGGACGGAAGCCAGGAACGGACTATCACTTGACAGAAAACCATCGGAAAGGCAGCGCAGATGGAAGAGAAGACGTCAAGCAACTCGCAAAGGGTGGGCTGGTGTCGGATGACCTGGGGCCTTGGCGCGCCACACATGTAAGGGGCGTCATGGCTCATTCGAGGGCCAATACGGGTCCATGTGTTAGTGCAACCACCGCAAGTTCTGTCTACGTGTGGGCATTTTCTTCGTGGCTTAGGCCAGGGTGTATGTAGCGTTCCAGTCAGAAGCCATGCTTGGAAATAGGCATTATGATGTGTCCGAAATAACGACGATTAATGACCTGTGCGGATATGTAATGATACCAGAAGCAATGTTAGCAGTCACAAATCCGGGGTTTCCAGACTTACGAACTGCTTGTAACCAATCTTATTGCAATGCCAACAAAAAGTGAAAATCTGACTAGGGTATCAATTTCCTGTCTGCGCTCGCAAGCACAACGTAACGCGATTGAAAAGCCTAGGCATCTACCTCGGCCTTCAGATTGTGACGCCCACGAGCAATGGCATCACCCAAGTCCATGTTCGACGCTTGCCCACGGACATTCGAAATGAACCGTCTTCCTCCGTCCTTGTTCTTCCTGTGATTCTCTTCCTCCTCTGCGTCCTTGATCTCTTGTTGTCGGACTCGTTCAGCCCGCTGCTGCTCTAATGATGTGGCCTCTGCTTGCATACTGGCTAGACGATCAGCTGCACTCTGGCGAGCTTCAGCGTCATCGGACTCTTTCCTTGGAGGTGAACGATCGCGCCTTCGGTAGTTGTTGCGCTCACGAAGATCGTCACGATCATCCCTCCTGCGTGGCGAGCGCGTACGATCTCGTCGGCTACTGTGCTTGCGATACGGCGAGCGTGATCGCGACCTTGACCGTCTCCGGTGGCTGTGATGTTCCCGGGGTTCACGACGGTGTCCGTGGTCTTCGCTTCTGCGTGGTGATCGTGATCGGCCGTGCCGGCTACGATGTTTGTGTTCCCGGTCCCTGCTCCTTTCCCTGTCCCTGTGACGGTGTTTCCTTTCCCGTTCCTTCTCCTTCTCGCGCTTTTCGGCGTATTTGGCCTCCTTTTGTGCATCCTTCATGGCCTTCATCTGCATCTCCATCTTCTGCTTTTGGATCATAAGAAGTGGGTCTTGGAGGACCTTCTTTTGTGTATCGCGGGTGTTGTTTGCGTTCGCGTTAGGGTCGGCGACGGCATCGATACCGACGGCTGCGCCTTTCTGCAGGCTCTGTGTATCAGACTTGAGCAGGTTGTCGATCCTGCGCTTGCCGAGGAGGTAGCCCTCGCGTTCTTCTGTGACGCCAGTATCACCGCTAGGGCCTGCGTACATCCAGTCGACTCTTCGCTGCACCACCTTGCCGCCTGACTCGGCCTGTAGTTTCTGTAGCTCTTCCACTGCAGCCTCTTCTTCGCGTTCCCTCCGGAGCTTGTCGATCAGCTTGCGCTCCTCAAGCGCCGACTTCTCCTCCTTCCAGACTCGTTCTTGGTTCTTGCGCAAATGGGGATGCCATGACTTCTTCAAGTTGAGGTCGCCACCCATGATTGCGGTTGGTATGCGATGGGCGCGTAAAGTGTATGTTGGTTATGCTTATGGTTGTGGGTTGTGGTGAGTGGAATGGTGATGGGAGGCTGGCGCATCATGGTTGAAAGTTGCGCCACAGGACGCCAAGACACTAACAAGGCCCCACCCAAAAGTTCACCTCCGCGACTTCTCCGCAAAAGATTCTGGTGAACGGCTTCGCAGAACAGCCGCGCCTGCAACACCGCCAAGAGCCCCCCTATTCCGGCAAACTATCTATCGCGCAGAAGATTGTTGTGCGATCATACGACAGTCAAAAAGAGAGCTATCCCAGGACCGATCTACACTCGACTGGCAATGGCGACGCGCAAACGCAACGACTTTCTCGACGTAGAAGAAAGTGAAGACGACGAGAGAGGCTATGACTCGGAGGAAGAGAGCAGAGCGCGCATGCTCCCAGCCTCGAAGCGCCAAAAAGTAGACCACGACTCTGAGGAAGAGGAAGACCGTGAGCTGGAAGACGGCGACGAAGACGACGACGCAGAAGACGAGCCCAAACGCTTCCACTCCAAGAACGCCGAACTAGCCCACCTAGAGAAGCTCGCCGCATCGCTCCCCTCCGAATTGAAGTTACAGACCACTAAGCTTGGCAAGGCGCTTCCCCAATCCACACTGAAAAAAGACAAGTCGGGTGTGATATACCTTTCGAGCGTCCCACCGTTCATGAAGCCTGCCGTTCTCCGCTCTCTCCTACAACCCTACGGCGACGTCGGTCGAGTCTTCCTCACCCCTGAATCTTCAACCTCCCGCACACAGCGCCTGCGCAACGGCGGCACACGGCGCAAGCTTTTCCTCGACGGCTGGGTCGAATTTCTACACAAACGCGACGCCAAGTTCGTAGCAGAGAACCTGAACGCGCAGACCATGGGCGGCAAGAAAAGAGGCAGATGGCACGACGAAGTGTGGAACATCCGGTACCTGAGCGGCGTCAAATGGGGCAACCTAGTCGAGCAGATCCAAAACGAGAATGCGGAGCGTGCGGCACGACTTCGATTCGAGATTGCACAGGGCAAGAAGGAGAATAAGGCGTTCTTGGAGAACATGGAGCGCGGCAAGAGAGTTAGTGGTATCGAGGCTACACGGAGAAAGAGGGGAGAGGATGTGGATGGCGATAAAGCTGTTGAGGAGACGACTGTCGCAGCGCAAGAAGGGGGCGAGAAGCCAAAGAGAAGGAAGGGTAGACTGGAGTTCTCACAACACACGGCTACGAGCAAGGCGATGAAGAAGCCGGAGCCTGGGCAGGATGTAAATAGGGTGTTGAGTAGTATGATGTAGACAACGAGGGGCGCATGATATCCAAGAATTCACCATTTCGATCAGTACTACATTTGAAGCTTAGTAGTAACATTGAGCCATGCTCTTGTCCGTTGCAGAACAGTGATAACGCCAAATCCCCTATGCGCTTTTCCCCAAACAACGCCAGATCTCTCAGACCAAATAATAATAACAATAACCATGAGTAATGCTAGGGTATAACCACCAATTCCCTCTCCCCTCCATCTCCCTCCCTATATTGCCGTGCCCCGCTCAAAGCTATCCCGAATCTCGCTCGTATACCTGTTGTAAAACCTCGACAGCTTATCGTTAAACTGCTTGTTCTTCTGATTAATATACGTGACATCGCCGACATCCTGCTCGTCACGAATGCCCCGCGCAGCGCGCGCCTTCAAGCGCGAGCGCTCGCTCTTCTCCAAATCGTCCACAAGGCGATCCACAGCCTCTTTGCTGGGCCGGTGATCGTGACTGTACGCCTCGTCGACGGGTGTATTGATCCGCCCCTGGCTATCCACGGTATAAATCTCGCCAGCATCCGTCTCCACGAGCTGCAGCAGACCAGACGAGACCTGAGACTGCAGTTTGCGCGCTTTGGACTCGGCATACGCTTCCATGTCTACCTTGCTCATCTGACCAATTTGCCGCTTGTACACTTTGTTGGCTTCGTTGCGGTAGTCGGCAAAGGCCACACCGGACCGGTTCTTGGCTTTCTTCTTGAGGCGCTTGTCCCAGCTCTCGCTCTCTTCGACCGTGTAGTCCCAGTTCCGCTTGCGCTCAAAGTCGGGGTCTTCCGACTTGAGTAGCTTGTACGAGGCCTTGTCGTGGGCTGCGCTCAGCTTGGAAATTTGCGCTAGACGCGCGCTGCGGTCTTCGGCGTCGCGGACTTCGCGCTCTGTCGCTTTGCGACCGCTGGCTTTTTGCGCTTGGAGCGATTTGAAGCGCGCCATTCGGGCGGCCAGGGCGGCTTTGGGATCCGACGGCGTTGCTGAAGTGGTGGCTGCCTTTTCTTCAGAGGTCGACTCTTGGGCGGATGCGGCCTCTTCCGCCGGTGTTTCGTTCGCGGTCATGGTGGTGGACGCTTCTTCGCCGTCTACTTTCGTTTGCGCCGGGGCGGTAGTAGAGGATGACTCCTCCTCGGTTTGAACAGGAACGGCAGGGGCGACTGCCTCATCCTCTACTTTGGGTGGGTTCGCCATGTTGGATGGTTGTTGCTGTGAAAGTGCAGCAGTTCCTTCCTCGAAATGCTGGATTGACGAATGCCAAGACTCTAGCGCGACTTGTACTCCGTGAGCCTCATGCAGGTGAACGTATGCCAATCTCCCGCATCCTTTACTGCGACATCATAATTCTTATCTTTGGAAATGGTCGTGGACTTGCTGTTTATGCCACCGCTCTCAATTCTAAGCCGATCAAGACATGCAAAAGCCATTGTATCAATCAACGCGGAGTGGACCGTTGCGTATACAGCAAACCAAAACGACGTCTCTCGACATCAAGGCGATAACATTCAAAGCGCTCTTCATCACGATTAATTTTTTATCCTAGCTCATAAGTCATGACAAAACTACGTCTATATACCCGCTTCTCTATCATCCGACTACTGTCCATACAAGTCTCAATTACCTCCATTTAAATCGGTTCATCTCTCGGCTCAACAAGCACCTCATTAACACTGACATGATCTGGCTGCTTAAGCGCAAACACGATGCTATCAGCAACATTCTCTGCGTCAAGGACCTTGGCTCCGCTCGGCTCGCCAAACTTCTTGAGCGCCTCCTGGTCCGTACTCATGCCCAATAGGTCGGTTGACACATTACCGGGCTGCACGGAAGTTACTTTCAGCCCCGTACCAGCTGTCTCGAGCCTCAAACTTTGCAGAGTGGCCTCAACAAAGAATTTAGACGCAGAGTAGACGCCAAGACCAGGGAACACCTTTCGTCCAGCATCTGAGGAGATGGCGAGGAGGTGGCCCTTTCCGCGCTTGAGCATCGAAGGAACAACCGAGGAGATGACGTTGAGAAGACCCTTGCAGTTCACGTCCACGGTTTGGTTCCATTGGTCCGTGTATGAGTTGGCCATCATAGTGAAGTACATGACTCCCGAGACATTGACGAAGATGTCGACTGGTCCAAGCTGCTTCTCAGCTGCGGCGACGAGGGCCTCAACCTGGCTCTTGTCCGTCACATCAGTCTTTTGGGTGATGATCTTGCCTTCCCGGACCACAATCCGCTTCTTCAGGTCTTCGAGAGCGTCAAGTCGACGCGCTGCGAGGGCAACATGGCAGCCTTCTCGAGCAAGAGCTGCAGCAGTGGCCGCGCCGATACCGGATGAGGCGCCCATCACAACAACGACCTTTCCAAATAGTGGTCCTTTCCGCGGAAGTCTGGCTGAGCCTCCAGCAGCGTCTTGGTGGCTTGGCGGCTTTGGAAGCCAGCCTCGAGCGTACCAGTGACGTGTGTACGTCTCCAGGAGAATTCGATCGACCTTTGGGCGTTCCACAGCGAGGCGGAGCGGCCTCGTCTTTGCGTTATCCAGCACAACGACATCCCTCAAGAACTCGATGCTGGGCATACCGCTGCGGAGAATGTCGACCGGGAAAGCGCCGTCTCCGCCCTTTGCTGAACCACGCTTATCGTCCCAGAGCTGAGTCCACTTTTCGAACTCCACAGGCTTAGTGGGGTAGCCCAGCACATTCAAGTCCTCGAAGACTTGGCTAACATCAACTGGGTCAGGATCACCGATATGGAACACGGTTTGCTCAGTCTCAGTTTGGTTGCCAAGATGGAGGATGGCCTTGCTGACGAAGTCGACTGGCGTCATCTCCGCGCGCCAACCCTTGACATCAGGGTAGTAACCAATCCTGATAGACTCGACGATCAGAGCTGTCAAGAGATCCCAGGCGTTAGCAGCTCCTGTCTCGCTGTGTCCGCTGATGGTACCAAGACGATGAATCTTGATTGGAAGGCCTCTTCGACCAGCTTCCAAAGCTAGCTGTTCAGCGACCCATTTGGTTTGGCCATAACCATCAGCAAGCTTGACAACTTCGTCAACGTCAAGCATCGCATCTTCTGGCCATCCTTCGCGGCCCTTTGCGGGAAGAAGCACACCGTTGGTCGAGATGTATTGTACGGTCGCGCCTCCCTGGGCGGCAAGACGAAGGACTTCCCGCGTACCGCCAACGTTAGGCTTCTGCAACGCAGCGTAGGGGTAGACCAAGTTGACAGTAGCGGCAGCATGGACGATGACATCAAGACGCTCAGCCAATGTCTTGAATGTGTCGGGCGCGAGACCAAATCGCTTGCGAGACAAGTTTCCGGGGAGGATCTCTACGCGCTCCATGATGTTGTCGCTCCAGAGACCAAAGTCCAACAAGTTCCTTCGTATCCTAGCAATACCAGCGGGGATGTCGTCTTGGGAGGAGTCGGCAAATCGAACCATGCAGACGATTTGTGCGGATGTGCTCTCGAGTAGATCGCGGAGAAGGAAAGCACCCAGGAAACCAGTAACACCCGTAAGGAGAACTGTCTTTGCGTCCTTGAGCGCGCACATCTTGGCATTTTGGGGTTGTATGTCCTTGTCTAGAACGGAATCGGCGCGTAGAACAGCTGGCAGGTTATCTTGAACCTCTGCAGTGTGGCCATCGCGAATAGCGCGAACCGTATCCAGGTGCCCGTTTAATGTCGCGGGTTGGGCAAGACGTGCGACTGGCACTCGGAAACCAAAAGTGTTTGACAACCGCGCAGCCAGATCAGCAAGTAGGAGTGAATGCCCACCGAGATCGAAGAAGTTGTATTCGGGAGTGATCGAGCTGGCGCTGACGCTCAAGATAGAAGCCCAGATTTCGGTAATTTGTTCGATGCTGATAGGGCTCTGCTCGAACTTGCGTGAGCTGCCAGTAGGTGAAGACGGTCTTGGGGGAGGTAGAGCCTTCAAATCGACCTTTCCAGACACATCGCTTGTTGGGAGCTTGTCCATCTCGACCCAGAGTGCGGGTATCATGTAGTGGGCAAGATATGCCATCAACGATCGCCTCGCGGTTGAGCTGCGGCCAGTACGGTCAATTTCGACTTCCGGGCGTTCAGCCGACGACTCCTTGTCTCGTACAATGTACGCCACCAGCTGACGATCGATGCCCTCTCCAAAAGGTACTACAGCGCAGTGGCTGACGGCCAAATGGCTGAGAATTGTACTTTCGACCTTACCAGGGACCACCGAGTAACCACGGATCTTGATCATAGCGCCGACGCGTCCAGTAATTTCCAGCAGGCCGTTGGAAAGGATGCGCGCCTTGTCACCGGTCCTGTACATCCTGGCACCAATCTTTGAGCTGTAAGGATTCCGGATGAATGCCTTGGCGGTTGTCTCCGGACGGTTAAGGTATCCTCGAGCAAGCAGGTGACCACCGACACAAAGCTCGCCATTCTCGCCCTCATCCACCTTTTGGCCACTCTCATCTACAATGTAGATGTATTTCCGGTCAATGATCGGGGGCCCTACGGGGCAGTATGGAGCATCTTTGTCAAGCTTCTCAAGCATGTCCTTGATGTCGCCACAGGCAATCTCGTGCGTTTCACACGCGCTGTAAACATTGAGTAAGCGGGTGTTTGGTAGAGCCTTGAGGCCGCGACGCGCAAGGTCGGTTGTCACCACTTCACCGTTTAGCCAAACAGTTTTCAGATTTGGCAAACGGGTCTCCAGTGCCTGGTGACGAGCAAGGACAGCAGAGAAAAGTGTCGGCGTGAATAGTGTCTCGGTGATCTTCTTGGAAGCAAGTAAGTCGACCAGCATGCGGGGGTCGTAACTTGCATCGTCAGGGACGGCTACAACAGTCGCTCCTCGTAATAGTGGGCGAAGGATTTCCCAAACGAAGAAGACATTGCACGCCACACGGTCACCAGGCTGTAGATCAGAAAGCCCAAATCGAAGGTCATAGGAGAGGACGGCTGCTCTGTGGGGATTGGCGATACCTTTCGGCTTGCCGGTAGTTCCACTGGAATAGGCAACAAATGCCAAGCGGTCCAAATCAGTCTCTTCGGGCAGAGGCTTCAGCTGAGACTCATCCACTTGACCGTTGGTAGCTGAGCTGGTTTCATCCAGAACAACGAGCGGGGTGGATCCCTTGATCTTGCCAACTTCTGCGCTGACAGTGACCACGACGGTGGGCTGCGAGTCCTCGAGGACGTCCGCGAGGAGATCTGGAGGGTAGGCCAGCTCCAGAACCAAAAACGCACCTCCCGCGCGTAGAGCTGCTAAACAGGCGATTACATAGTCGGCGGATCGCGGCAACAAGACCCCAACCAAGCTGTCGCGGCCAACCCCATGACCCCGCAGCCGCTCCGCGAGGGCAACGACTTTGTCGTGGAGCTCCTGATATGTGTATTTATGCTTGTCGTCTTCTAGAGCGATTAAGTCGGGGGTAGCTTGGACCTGTTTGGTGAAGAGTGCTGACAGGTCCTTGGTGGTATCGATGACAGACATGGTCTGGAAATTTTCGAAGGAGGGGTAAACTGAGAGACGGGGCTGGCGACCAGCAGGCGCTTGACTTGATATTTATTCAATTGACAGTCCCCATGTGCCGGATCAACAGCCCTCGTAGAGTAAAGCACAGCGTATGAAATTTGGCCCTTTGGGGATCGCATGGCTCGCTTACTCCTGCGCACATCAGGACACTTTCCTTGTCTTGATGTCGCGCCGAGAGGTCTGCCGATAACGTCATTTACTAGCGTCCACTAAAGATTCCACAACTCCATATTATTGCTCAGTGATGCTCAACGTTGAGGACATCGGAATGCATCTTGGGGCTGGTTGGCCCCTTGTTGACAGCTTGCAGGAACGCCATCCGGGATGGTGTGGCCGTCTGCCGGGTAGTCGCTGATAGTGGCAGGCTAGGGAGCCCACAGCGCCCCTCTAATGACGAATTAGTCCAGCGAAAATGACTCGTCGTCTGGGGTTCTGCGCGCGCAGGTGTTCTGGCCGGCGGAAAGCGAGCAACCCAGTGGAGCATTACAATGGGAAACTGGAGGCCCTATAATCCTACTTTACCTGGGTATTTCATGGGCGCCCACACGTCCATATGATGCACGTAATCAAAGGTTCGGGGCATTCCGGAGCATGAAAAAAAGGCCGATCCTTTTGCGCGTTTCACTGCTCTTGCGTCGTAGTGCATGCTGTTGCGATGGATTTTAGGCGCGACTTCGGTTGCTTGCGTAGAGCCACGGGGAACGTAGGGTTGTTCTCGTGCGAGCAAATTCACCAGTCAGTTTTCGAACGCATGACAACGAAGCTTACTGATATATTCCGCATTGTCTGTCGGTCAGATCTCAACTTTCTTGGAGAGCCGTCAGATAACCGATACTCATGATATTGCAGTCGCAGTCGTCGAATTCTCGAGCATTGATAGCTTTGCTACCCAGATATAGGCATAATCTGCTTTTGAACACGAAACGCAAAACTGAAGCAGAGAGGGAAAGTGATGGAGAGAGGGAGCAGATGCGAGGCTGAACAAGAGAAAATGCGGGGAAGGCGCTAAGGCAATGCCTACCGGTACCATCGAGCCATATGTCAGCCCCATGTAAGCTCGCCCGCGTTCTTTCCATCAGCATCTGACTAATACTCCAATTGTACGAGAGGCCGTCACGCTAGCAATGCAGAAGCGGTTCAGTTCTCCGCTGTGGGCGGGTGTATTGCGTCACCATCAAGAATGAAACATGAAGTTGTTAACCATTTCACGAGACACACACGATTCATTTCCGGAAGCTACGTCATTGACCTATCCGCAATGCTACCAGGACTGACAGTCTCTTGACGCTTGTTTCAACTCTGCCTGAACATTGACACCATGCCAAGCGGCAGCAACCCAAGGTCGACCACATTGAGACTACCAAACGTACCGATTATATCTTGGCCGTACATCTGAGCGATCCACATCCAGTATGGATCCATGGTGTGCCAGTTAGGGAGAATGCCGCGTAGGTTTCTCTGGCCTGACAGCTGTCCCAGCGCCTGGCTGACCAGCCTGCTCTCGCTGGGATATTCTTGCACTGGTCGCATGAGCAATTCTCTATACGTGCTCAACAAGTTCGCCTTTCCGACGCTACAAGATTCCTCTCGGAACTTGACGTATCCCTCAAAAGAGGAAAATTCATTTGGTTCTTCAGGCTTCCATTTTGCGTTCGCCGCGTTGTGGCGCGTAGAGCCCTTGTCAAACGCACGTCTAGCGTTGTCGTAGTCGTTGCGCTCCTTGTGTTCGTACTCGTCGAGGAGATCGTAGGGATTCTTTTTGACCGAGTTACGAATTTGCAAAAGATCCACAAACGGTGACTTGAGATCCAGGCCGCCTAGCTCAACTGGAAAGAAAAAGGAGCCGTCAGGGATGTCTTTCACGGAGGAGCGCTCCTCGATCATCTTCTTGATGTGCTGGATGATACTTCCATTGGGGAAGATGCTTTCTTGAATGTGGCGGTGGGTAGTAAGCATTTTGTCGACATGTTCGCGCCCGAAGCGATTCGAAGCCTTGCGGAAGTTGGAGCTGAAGAAGTTGACTACATAAGAATTCTATTGCCAAGCGTCAGCAAGCCTCAATAGAACTGAATCAGGTTCGTCAACTTACCCAGGTTTGAATGTAGTCGATGACGCTTTTTGGATTGCTCTGCGATTGCATTCGTAGCTCCTCTACGTGGCCATGGACCATATTTTGATCAATATCGAACCTGCCGCTTTTCTCATCGAGCCGCAAGAAGCCCCAACAAATCTCGCCCTCCGGAAGACGACCATCGATCAGCACCGAATTGCCATTTGAGATGCGGACACTGCCAGTCTTCTTTTCGTTCAATTGGTGTTGCTGTCAGCAGAAACAACATGACATGTAGAGATTCGCGACTTACCTTGACCCCCATAACCTCTGTGAACTTGAGGATGCTGCTTCAAGCGGTCGCACAAGTCTCGTAATCTTTATTCCAGAACCAAATATCATCGCCAATGCGGTACAGCTCTGCTTTGGCAGTAGCCTGATTGACAGCAAAATCTAAGTACAAGAGAACGGTCTCACCCAACGTATTGCTCAAGCTATGAGAGCCTGGCATGCCTCGGCGACGTATACGAGGCGGAGGGGAAGGATCGTCCATGAACTTCAATGGAGCCTCTAGATATCTCGCGAAGAACCCCATCCACTTCTCCGAGACACCCAAGAAGCCAAGGATAGTGGATATGGTTTGATGAGGCAAGAGTGAATACCAAGAATCCAAGATTGTGCGAATGCAGGTAAGCTCCCAATTCAGCCGCGTGTTTATGATGATCTCTGTGGAAACGAGATGAAGCAGGCTCTGCTTCGCTTCCATTGGCTTCTTGCTCTTAGAGCGGTAGAATGAGTGCTCATCGTCAAATACATCAGAGGCATCCGACCCATACTCCTCGCGTTCTTCACTGTCCGAATACATGGGAGAAGGCGGGGAGTAGCTCCTAGTAGCAGTATTACGCTTTTTCGCAACTTAGCCCCCATATCCTGCCTCTTCTTCCCCTTCAGCACCTTCAATTTCCTGACTGTCGAATTCCAGCAACTGGTGTGCGAAGTACATGTTGTGATGCGTGCTTTTGCGCATCCGCTTCAGACATGCGAGGGTATATGTGCCTTTTTCACCCGGAAAATACGAGCTTCGAAGACGGCCAAGCTTGGAAACTTCGGTGAGCTTGCTCTGCCAAGCCTTGTGTTTGTGAAGGTTCCAGAAAGCATATTTGAGGAAGACAGACCTGGCCAGAAGAGATTAGCTTTGTTTTATAGGTGGAAAAGACCTAGGGAATGGTCGCACCATTTGATACCAATGTAATGCAGAAAAATTGCCTGCAGAAGATCCGGATCGAAATTGATCAAAAAATCCCCATTGATCTTCCTTCGCTGCTCCAGCGAAACCTCTGACCCCCAAGTCCAGCGGTCAAGGGCAGTCATACGCACGTTGAGTATATCACTGAGTTCCGTCAGGATTACATCTGCCAAACTTGTCAACCAAAAACATTCTAGTACGTCGAGAATACATCCCGTTACCGAGGAAGTCCGTCAACGCTTCGCGCTTTTCGTTTGACAGAAGGCCTGAGTTCTGGAGTCCTTGGATGATCGAGCAAAGTGTCTTCACGCTGAGCTACATCAAGCTACTTAGGCGGGTCTCAAACTTGTTGACTTTATGTCGTAGCTCACTCAGTGCCACGGCACCATCTCTCTTGTCTGCGATAAAATGATCTTCAAGACACGATTTCAATGCTCGCTCGTCTACCTCAGCCGCTTGAAAAGCATTGCTCTCCCACTCCGCACAAGAGGTTAATTTCTTGGCATCAGGTACCTCCACAAAATTTTCTGTCATTTGGACATCACTGTCCTCGTCTATGGACTTCTCGGGGGAGAGCCATTTAGTAACGAGCTTCTCGTACAAATCGGCGTACTGAGACTTGGTGGATTGGATCGATAAGTACTGGAGTAGCGTCTTTTCCCAATCTGGGAGAACCCCTGGATGAGACGGAAGGGTCAAAGTGAGCATGCTATATGAAGCGACCAAGGTTCCTGAGATCGGTGGTGAGATGAGAGTTGTGAGATCGGTTAGCGATCACATGACCGGGTCGGCCGTCCTTGGTTTTCTTCCCTGCTTGAACTCCGAGACACTCTTTCGAACCTTCGAGTAGGAGGCATACGCGCCTCATAGCGTCTGATTCAGCATTTTCAGTGCCAATCAAGGTATTGTACTTTTCTTCAAAGGTAGCGCGCTGCTCCGCGAGTTCTTTGAGTTTGGCGCTAGTGATTGTCTGGACAGTCTTACCAAAGGCGCTACCAAGTGAAGCAGACATGGCGAGACAAGGTGGCTGACTGTATCAGAATTGCCCAAGATAGCAAGTTGTCAAAGACATATTGTCCAAGTAAGCCCTGGTCGTTCAGACGAGGCAGAAGGACGTTTGTAAGTCACT
This sequence comes from Stemphylium lycopersici, assembly GCA_003268315.1. Classification (NCBI taxonomy): domain Eukaryota; kingdom Fungi; phylum Ascomycota; class Dothideomycetes; order Pleosporales; family Pleosporaceae; genus Stemphylium; species Stemphylium lycopersici. The sequence continues at coordinate 592,537 of QGDG01000005.1, forward strand.
TTGTATCGTGGGGGTCGGTAGTACCGTGGATGCCAACATTACCAAAATGTGCCTCTAGATCGATCTGCTGCACATCTGGCCAACCGAATTTAACACCCTGAGATCCACGCATAATCCTTTCTTTAGGCAAGAGGTGGTATCTTTAACGACAAATAGCGCGCATAGAATCTCCGGGACAAATGCGTTCAAAGTCTTCCCGGAAACCATTCCGACGAACTTCCCCCCTCCAATCATAGTTTGTGTTGTATCCGGCGCTAATACCTAGTTCTCAATATGCGACAAGGCAGTGTTTATGTAGGGCTTGCATATCATCTAACTTAGAATGACCGTTCATACTCAAGTCCGATTGTATGACTCATAAGTACGCTGCTCCTACCAGATATCCAGCAAAACATTTGCCACCAGGTCGAATGCTTTGACATTGTAGTTGTGGTATTTACTTGGCAATCTTTTCTTCGTCTCCGTCAGCGCCAATCCACGTTCTAGACACTCGAGGGCTGAACATGCTTTCACCACACGTGCGTCAGGCTCGAGAAGCCGTACTTCGATGAGCTACGAAGCCTTGGCGCCGGCATGGCTTCCACTAACAATGCAAGGGCACGCACCCTTCCTAGTTGAGACGAGTGAGTACAGGCCTTCGTTACAACTGTACGTTTTTTGTTCGACGGTAAAGAAATTGGCTTCCGGGCGGTCGATCCCTATTGGCTTACTCGCATCTTGAATGCGACGAACATCTCACCATAGGCCAAAAGAACACTTTCAGGAGAACTTCAGCTACGAAAGTTTCCGCGAAGCCTCGTCGGTCTTGCTGGAAGAACTCAATTTTGGATTCTAGCAGTTACCAAAATGGAGTCCCATGTTAATGTCGAGCTCGTGTTCATACGAAGACCGTTACAGATATTCGAGGCCTTGGGCGAGCAGCCCACCACTTCCGCGTACACTCACATACCCCCACCAATAGACGTTCCTTTAAGCATTTCGCAAGCATTTCGCAAGCATAACCACGCCCCCTCAACAATGTCGCTTGCAATCCGTCCCCGACCCATATTAAAACAGTCCTATACAGGTACTTGCACCGAAGCTGCCGCGCAATTCACAGATGGGAACTACATAGGCGACCTGCCAATCCCGCACAGTTCTTGCAACGCCCCAGCACCCAGCAAAACCCGTTCGTTTAAACGTTCACTGAAATAACGATGGGCCGCACGGGAAGTAACGTCGGGCCCTATGCTCATTTCCAATGATCCATCGCGGATATCCCGCCGCGGCGTTTGCATAATAATTGGAGCGGGACGATGTGTGTGAAGGATTCCCGACGCTCTGTTCGCCGTCTTCGACGTGACGTGATCGTCGCGTTCTAGATAGTACTAGCGCACGTCTCAGGGACTAGTTGCAGTCGTAAGCTCGGGAGAAGTCGCTGCCGGGGCCGCCTTTCCCGCTACCGTTTCGGGCAAGCTACACCAATGCCGGCACACATGCCGAGGCGTGGATTTTCTGGCGCAATGGGCTGGGTGGGAGTGGCTGCGCTCATCGTTTGCGCCTCCCCCAAGAAATTGGAGACAACATTACGCTCGTGACTCGCTAGGTTTTTGACAAGTTCGAAACTCTATTCATCGCCTTGAGTCTATTTTGACAGTTTTGTTCTCTATATTAGCCGGCGGGTTGTAGGCTAGTTAGCCTCATGATGGATGCTCCTACCTCCTGTCTAGGTGTTGGGGGGCGCGCGCATCAGCAACGAAAGAAAATTTACAATGAGTGGCTAGATGAACGAGATGTACGCATTACTTCGCTCGTTTTCCATCATCTGTGTCTTGTTCCACTTGGCGCCCAGGAATATTCGTTCAAAAAGAGATTGCCCGGTTTAATGTTCCTAATCTCTTGCTGCACTTGATCTTTGCTCCACCGTGCTGGTGACTTGAATCCCACCATCCTTCACGGGAAGTATGCACTCCTCACTGCCAGTGCTGCCTTGCCCATGTACCATGTTCACCATCTGGCCGTCCTCCAATGCGACCCATTCTTCGTCTCTGCCACTCATGTGGCTCTTGACAATGGGTCGTTTCGCATAGCCTGCTACGGGTGTCTGATGTGGACCGGTACCGCCACTGCTTCCAAGCTTGAGAACGCGCTGCAACAGTGGGCGGAGCGTAGCGACGCAGCCTACAATCACTCCGACTCCGTTTTCGGCATAACCCCAGAGAATGACATCGGCCACGCCGTCTAATGTGATGATTAGTGAAGGTGTAGTAGGAGGGAGAGAAAGGGAACTTACGTAGATAGTCGGTCGAGTTCGTAAGGTTTACTGTATAGATGAGGCGGATGCATGCCGACAGACTTGCTCTGTGGCGCGTTAGTTGAGCGATCATGTTCACGAGATAAGCGAGGCTAAACTTACAAGGCTCCAAGACCGAGAATGACGCCGACGGAAAGCTTAGCATTACGGTTGAGCTGCACATTCCATAATAGCGGTACGGGTAGCAGTGCACAGAACCAGTCTGTAGCAATATTGACCGCCGTTGTTGCATAGTAAACGTCGGCAAGTGTTTGCGCGGGGTTGCATTTTCCACCGGGGGTCGAAGTATCCCAGGCGTAGGATACAGGGGCGCACTGGAAAATGATGTACAGCATCGCGATGAGATTCATGACGACGAACATTGCAGAAACGGCATACAAGCTGCATATGTAATTTTTCCTCCGCGAAGCAATGCGGATGAGCATGAAGGAAATACTCAGCTTGATGGGTATGATCGCGGCGCAGTAGAAGACTTCGAAGAAGAAGAAGTACTAAGCATGTTAGCTTGTATCAATGCCTTCACAGGATACACCATACCTGCATCCCCTGTACCTTTTCATCCGGAGCAAGGTTGCTATCATGGACACCAACACCGTTGAATGAGCCACCAATGCACGATATCGTTAGAGCCGTGAAAGGAAGCTGGGAAGGCTGTGGTCAGCATGACTGGCATCGAACGAGGTTATTGAGAGTGGCTCACAATTGCTGCGGTCATAGACCAATCGTCAAGACCCCAAGCTCCATTATGTAGCCTTGTGTATACTCGCAACCCAAAGGTGATGTATGCGATGACGGCCAACGAAATGACTGAGGCAGCGAGGTTTGGTGCTTTGTCACCGTAGTAAGTCATTCTGAACCCTTTACTATGGGTACGACCTCCTGCAGCGCAAAGTTGGGGATGGACAAACTATGGAGAAAGGAACGGACCGCAGGAAAAACGAATGACTAGAAAAAGAACTTGATGGGATTGTATCTGCTGCTCGTGCGAAGGTAAATGTTCTTCAAGACATTGCATCCAAGAGAAATGCACGGTGAGCCGGAGGTTATTTTCCGATAAAAGACCTCGAAAGAGGCAGGAATTAAACGCATATCAGTCTGTCATCGATGATCCCCCGTGCCACATTAGCAGCCGCCCCAGACCATGGAATAACTTGAGGTTGGTCTCGTGCGAGAGTCCAGGTACAGGACCCACGTAGCTCCGTTTTTTGTTGGACTCTAGGATGGCTGCCAGGATGGTGCCGGGAAGGTACGGCGACCAATGCTAAAACTTGAACTGTGTCCGTCGTGTCGACTTCGTCGTAGTTGGTGCGGGCGGCCTGAAAGGGCGGCTGGTCAAGCACTGGCGGCTGAACCATACGCTCGGGAGAAGGTCGTGCCTGGACTCCCAGAAATGCAGGTACTGCCATAGGCGGACCCTGAGAAATTTGCAGAATTTGACAGAACAACTTTCGACGCACCTCATGGATCGACCCTGTTTTTCGGTAAGGATTTTGACCTACTGTTACATTGTGCCGCGCAGGATTTATCGCTCGGTTATCTCGCGACACATTTTCCCAATTGTGTCGCCAATACGTCCAAAAGACACTACTTAGCGCGCTCGGCCTTTTCTCTCAGCTTTCTCCAGTTTCTTCATGTCCCCATGTTGTAAGAACATCCGGGACAGCACAAGGGTTCGCCGTCGGCAGCGGATCCGGGTAGTGCACTTCGCTAGCAAGCCTTGAGTTAGGCACAGGTTCGCTTCGATAATGCTCCATAAAAGGCCCGAAACCAAGAACCCTGCCCTGACTTATCAAGCCAAAACGACGTCCTATGACGAGCGGCTCGCACAGGCGGATGAGTGGGAAGGACCCATGAGGAAAAGGGGGCTCATGGATACGGAAATCTGGGAATGTGCGAACTGACCAGTTGCTGCACAGCATCAACGCGGGCATGAAACCTGCTGCACAGGCGAGTTGTTATAGTGCGATTATAGTTGCGAAAGTGCGAGATCTTGAATGAATGGGAGAATAGGATTGACGGCGACAGAAGCATATCGCAGTGACAGTGAAGCACTAGAGTGCAGAGAACGAGTGCTGACCAGAGTAAAGGCTCCGCGTTGTCCAACAGCGCAATTAGGCGACGCGCTAGTGCTCCGCATCCCGCAAGTGATGCCGGTCTTCTCCAATTTGCAGCGATCTACAACCATCGATGATTCAAATGCGCCAACTCTTGTCACTTTACAGTGCGCATGTGGGAAACTCAGCTGTTCTATCTGGGTACTTCACCATCATCAACACGGTCCTAGATGTCTGTTTCCCGACGTTCCTAGAAGGTTGCGCGAGGTCCGTGAACCAGATCTGGAGGCCGGTGTGGATGTGGCGCAGTTCTTGAACTCTCGAACTCCGTCAGAGAGTCAGACTTGAGGTCATGAAGGAAGCCAGGGCGACCAATAAGAACATCTCCATCAGTGTTTGTTCTGGAACCCGATATCCTGGCAGACTCCCGCTCTACTCATTATGGAGGTGGCATCCAGCCACCAATCCGCGGAAGATTTCTGACCAATGACTTCACCGTGACCAGTCACTTCTTGCAACCTACCAGAGTTATGGTATTGCAGCATTTTTGAGTAAACATTTGACAGTGTGTCCTCCAACGCCTACGAAATCACCTTGAGCTATTATCCGCATTAGGCACGCATCGGCCGCCACACCAACAGCTAGTGATATTTCAGTTTGCTGCGCGACAGCAAGCGCATGGTATCTCCTTGTTAGTTAGCGACAACACCTAGATCGAGTTTGGGAGGATTGGCGTACACTCCAACTCCCTCGAGGCCAACAGTAGTCGTTTTAGTCAATTGAGGCTTTCAATCGCCTTGTAATGATAATCTAGTAGAAAGCTGAAAGATGAACATGACAATGTTCAGCGTGGAAAAGACCTATCTGCCTCACTTCTCGAGCCAAGGCCCTTCCCGAACGGTTCTTCTCAGCGAGAAAAGGGTCAAATAAAACCCGAGTTGCGGTCAAATTTGCGCATTGAAGTTACTCATTACCCGGGAGCAGGAAATAGGAACTCAGTCGAACAGGAATCATTTGGTCTTCGCATAAGAACAAGATCTTGTCGGACGTCAGTGTAAACTCACCAAAGAACATGGCCCCTGGATGTTCGGACATCTCCGCGAGAGTAACTAAACAACTAACAAGATCAAGCCTTGGAGAGGCGTCCATGTCGAGCAAGATGATGTCGCCACAAGGCCGATATGAATAAACTCTGAAGCATTCGAACGGCTGACTCGACCCCAAGACTTTTCATCCGACGGTCTCCACAGTTCATGGCAGATGGACTGCCGATTTCTTGGATTTTCAACTAGCTGTGACTTGGCCATTTGGAAGATGTACAATACCAGCAAGGTATGATTCACGGGAACAGTGCCTGTTCTTTCCACATGCACACGCCAACCTGATGGCGTTCTAGGTCGTATGATAAGACTGCAGTAATCATTTTCTAACTCGTATACGATTATCACCCATGTAGGTCGTGTGTTTTCAGTTCACTTCGCTTGGCCTGTTATCTCAGCGGCTCTAGGGTCTGGGGTTGGGATGCAAAGTCCGCTTACTTGGCATGTGGACGACCAAGAAGAGCTATTTGGCCGAAGCAGTCTCCAACTGCTAGAACGTCAAAAGGACGTGGAGATTGCGATTGCTGATCGAGGATGCAAGTGTAGCTTCGCTTGTTCAAACTGCAGCTATGGAGCCGTGCCGGAGATCTGGAGAGAATCTAGATTCGGATGGAAAAATAATTTTCAAATCCTGATGCCGCTACTTTGACAATGAGATCGCTCTCCTTAGAGGCTCTCTTTTCATGAGACTTCATCTGGGCTTCTCGCCCAGTTCCTTGATCTTCCATTTACTCTTACAGCACGCCAAGTGTAATGCTGTGTGTCCTAAGGCCACGGGTGGAAGTACTTCCGTCTGAACATATTCGCTTCTTACACTCGTGTCTCAGCATCTGTAACTGCTTTGAATCTGCTCTTCGAAGGTGAAAAGCTAGACAAGAATCCCTTCCCTTACTTCTACGAGCCTACTAGAAGAATACACAGCCATCTCGTACTACTTCTTACGGTATGAAGCAAATACTTTTGCCTATAACTGCACCTCACACCAAGAAGCCTCGGTTAAGATTTTCATCTACAAGCCGGAAGAAAGCAAGCGCTTATAGTAACTCGGATCACGTCGATGCGCCACTTCGATTGCAGACTTGTTAGCAATCGAACCAGATCAAGCTGAACAATTGAGCTGGACTAAAAAGAGATTAATCAAGCTAGGCTTAGAAACTTCAATTAAAATCTTGCATTAATCCAGCTAACCTACTCTTTTTCTTATTAATATTTTGCTTTAGCTGTCAGGCGGGCGCGCCAGATGACGATATATCATACGTACTGTCACGATGTTCCACCATCACATGACCTCAGCCACAGGCAGGCGAGCCACCAGGAACCCCCGGGATCACCGTCGGCCCGCAGCAGCCACGGTCACGTGACGTAGATATATATTATCCCTCAAGGAGGCTTAATAGCTCCTTAAAGATTCGTCTTAATATAAGCCTATACTAATATCTTAGCGCCTATCTATTACTCCTTATAATTTAAATTCTTTCTACTTCTTATTAGATAGATAGTTATTAAGATATTCTTTTTTACTATATTTTAAATACTTTACTATAAGTATTTCTACTAAAGCTATAAAAAGATAAGCTTTTTATATAATATATAAAGTAAATAAGTAGCTTATTAAGTAACTAATATATCTTTAAATAGAGACTATAGTATTATAAATTAACTTATAATTAAGTAATAGGCCTAACGTAAAACTACTACGTAAGAGAATAAACTTTTTTAGTATAAGATATCTAAGAGTATTCTTTATAATAAGCTTAAAAGCTATTATAATAAAAGTAAAAACTTTTTTAAAAAAAAAATTTCTAATTTTAAAACTTTTTTAAAAAACTTTTAAAGTAAAAAAAAGTAGCTTTTATATAACTTCTTACTTAACTATAAAAAAGTATATAGCGCTTTACCTATTAGGTTATACTAACTAGTAGTAAAAGATATAAACTTTTATTATATCTAGTTAGTAATAGAGCTTTATATAGCATATATATACTATAATAATACTATAATAACTAGTACTATTATACTTTCTTAAAATAGAATAAGTAATAATAATAATAGTATAATTTATAGTACTACTTATAAGCTATTACTTATTTATACTTTAGCTACTAGTACTTAAAACTAAGTAGTATAAGTAATAAACTTTTTTTAAGACGTTAAAAATAGAAGTAAATTTAAAAAGTACTTAGTAAAACTTTATAAAAGAATAGCTACTACTAACTTTCTTTTTATAGCTTAAGTAGCTATTAGAGAGATAATAAGTAAACTTAGTAGTACTATAAATAAAGTATCTAAACTACTAAAAGTCTTAAATATAGCTACTTTTTAGCCTAAACTAGAGAAAACTAGTAAGCTAGCTACTCTTTAATAAGTAGACTAATAAGTTAGAGATATTAAAGGCGTCTTTAAAATAGCTACTATTTATAAAAATAGCTATACTAGGACTTTCTAAGCTTTAAGTACTATCTCTTATTTAGTATACTAAGAACTATATATATAATAGTTTAAAAATAAACTACTAAAATAATAAAATTAAGTTAAGAATAAAAAATATAACTTTATTTAAGACTCTCTCTTTATAAAGTATAATAACTATACTAAGTTTTTTAACTTTATTTAGAAAGATACTA